>CM038214.1:34079624-34183687 GCA_021442155.1 Cymbidium sinense
GATTCTAAGTTTATATGGATAACAGTGTACTCTTGGTAGAGACATATCTTATATTATCTGGCCAATAAGGAGGTTTTCCACCACCGCCTCCTCAACTAACCTCTTCTTCCGCCTAGTGGAGGTCGTCATCCTACCCATATGTTCAAATAATGTGGAAATTTAATGTCGCTCCACTTCCTCCTCCAAGTCTATTTGCACTCCCTTTTATTTTTCTTTTTTATTTTCTTTTCTTTTCTTTTCTTTATCTTTCCTTTTTTTTCTTTTTTTTTCTTTTCTTTTATTTTTAAATTTTTCCAAGTTTATGAGAATAGACTTGTTGATTTTGAGGGAGGTAGTAAGCTGCATCCTTATATATGCTGACCTGCTGAACTGTAAATGGCTTGAGATCTCCTTTGATATAGTAGACAATCTCACCTCTCATGAACTTCATACACCGATGTAGAGAGATGGAACAATGTTGTTCTCATGCATTCATGGTCTCCCAAGAAAGTGTTGAAACATGTATCCAAGTCTATAATATGAAATTTGGCTTTGGTCTTCCAATCATCTATATCCAAGGAAAACACTATGGAGCCTAAGGCCTGTTGACCTCACTTTTGGAGTGCAGATTTAGTCTTCCCATCTTAGACTTAGGAGTCTTGTAGACATTAAGACTTTCCTAGTCATAAGACACTTCTAACAATTAGGTAAACTCTTAACCTAAGCCAAATACTTAAGGGTTAACCAAAGAATTAGGTTTTGCCTTGGATTAGGATAATCCTACCCTACAACCCAAGTCCAACTGTTCACCTTCTCAAACCAAATTTCAAGTTCAATTCAAACATCAAATTCAAATCCAAATCCAAACCCAAATTCCAAAATCAAATGATTGAAGCCCATGATCATATCCAAACTTGAAACCCTTCCTAAGCCATATGACCTATCCCATGGACTTAGCCAAATCTTAATCCAAATCAATCCAAAATCAATTGATTTTATCATAATCAATTTATATCTTCAATCATCTTCCTAAATAAAAATCAAATCTACATTCAAATGATCAAAACTAAATCAAACTAAATCAAATTAAATCAAAACCCTTCCTAAGCCATATGACCTATCCCATGGACTTAGCCAAATCTTAAGCCAAATAAATTCAAACTCAATTGATTTTTTCACAAATAAATCATATTTTCAATCATCTTTGCAAATTTAAATGAAATATACATTTAAATCATCAAAACTAAATCAAACCAAATCAAAATCAAACCTAAGTAACATGACCCAACCCATGGACTTAGCCAAATTCCTTCATTCCAAAAGCCAAATTTGATTGATTTTCTCATGAATCAATCATAACTTCAATCATATTCACAAATATAAATGAAATATACAATCATCAAGCCAAACCAAAATCAACCCAAGTCAAACCCAACTTAATCCTTTTGACTTGAGATGTTCAAATGAACCAAAACCCATTTGAACCCAAGTTAATTGTAATTGAATTTATATATCAATCCCAAATCCATATATAAACTCAACTAAATCAAACTCAACCCAACATCAAGCCAACTAAACCCAATTGGTCCACTTGATCCAAAGTGACCAATTTGACCTATTTGAGCCAAGTTCTAATCCTACCAAAATTGGATTGAACCAAGTCCATCGAAACCTCCCATCATGATTGTTGATCACCCTAGGTTGATCAATTGTTACAAATTAGGTCAAACCAAGTCAACTTGGTCATTTGACCAAGTCAACCCTTAACCCATATGAACCCAAACTAGCTAAATTGCAACATATGCCAATCCTTTGAAATTAATGATGATTCATTCCAAATCAAAATCAATATTTTATATGATGACCTTCAATTGAGTCAAACCAAACTCAATTGGCCCTCCTGACCCAAGTTGACCCAAATTGACCTAAAAGATCAAATTGGGTCAAATCAAAATATAAACCAAATTGATTGTAATGAATGGCTCAAGTTCATTCCAAATTGATTGTTGAACTTGACCAAAGCCATGATTGCACCCAATTAAACCCAATTGACCTACTTAGCCCAAATTGACCTAAAGGCTCAAGTTGGACTAAATCAAAACCAAATCCAAATTAATTTTAACTAAAGCCTATAATTATCTTCAATTGGTCAACTAAACCCAAACCAACACCCAACCCAAGCCAACTTGGCAAATTTGGTCAAATTGGTTAACTTAACCCATTTGACCCAATTTAATTCAAATGAGCCAAAATCAAATCTAAGCCAAACTAAACCAAACCAATTGAACCAAAACATCCCAAATGATCAAATGAACTTGACCCAATTTGACTAATTGGTAAACTTGACCTAACCTAACCCAATTTGACTTAAATGAGTCAAATTAAGCCAAACCTAACCAAATAAACTCCAACTGACTTGAAATTTGGCTAACCCACTTTGGCTCATTTCAAATCGCCAAATCAAATCCAATGCCAAATGATCATTCTACCCTTAGGTCAAGGCATCACATGAGACAAATATCCCATGTAAGTGGTCATTTTCTTTCCTTGACACTTGGTACTCTCCCAATGGTTGACCTAGGCCTATGACACCCAACGACCTGGGGTGGTTGGGTTATTGACCCATGGGAGGTGAAATCACCTCACCCTCCCCATTAGAGATTTGAAACCCATAAGACACCCATGTTGGCAGCCACCTTCATACCTTCAACCAACCAAGCCGAGCCAACTCACCTCCTCCCTGCCACCCATTACTCCCGAGATGGCCGATACCACAAGAAGCCAAACCCCATCCCATCATCAATTCAAGATGAAGGGGTATACACCCCCTGCTTTCCACTCAAACACACAAAAAAATCATTTCTTAGAGCCTAGCTACAAGAGGCAGCTAAAGCCATTTCTTCGATCAAAAAATTCCATTCCCATCCATCAAGAAATAGGACACCCCATTTCTGAGTTAACTTCCCCATTTCTCTATCAAACATGAGTTAACTTTCCAAGCGCCTTCCCTAGCCTTCATCGAGCAAACGAATAATCTCCTAAGCTTTTAGAGCATCGAAGGTGGGATTTTGATCAAAGTTGAGGTCTAAATCATCGGTTCATGGCTTTCTAAATGAACATCAAGGAATTGATCCAATTATTATTCAACAGGGCTTCGTCTCCACTAGATGAAGCTTCCTTAATTATTTGAGCGCCTTGAGCTCGAGGTATACTTCCAAAATTGATCCTTAAGAAAACATTGGTTGGAGCTTTTTGAAGAAACTTGCATCTCGTATGATCTTAACCATTGGATCCCCTCCGATTAATGTCGTGAAAGTGTGGGATCCTTTTGAAGTTGATCCAGCTTGGGTAAGCTCAGATCAAGTGAGTAATGATGGATAGACTCCAGTCTCCCTCACTCATGTGATGTTAGATTACGCATGGCCTATTCTGCTTGATCGGAATGGACGGACATGATTAGATCTGCTAGATCGATCTGATTTAATCCTATTAAGATGTGGGATTAATCATAGTCTCCGATCTTAGATTAGATGCCAGACGAGAAAGCGTGTCCATGACTACCATGCAGGCCACGAAAGTGTGCCCGCAACCATGTGGCACCAATAGGATTAGGCTTTAATTAAGCTTAATTAATCTTTTCTAATGGCTAAAACTTCTAAAAATTATTAAAAATCATAGGAAAATAAAAAAATGCAAATAAATACTCATTTTAAATGTATTTTAGAGGAGAATTAATTAAAAATGATCTTAACTAATTTTGAACTATAATTAAGGTTTATTAAGGTTTAAATGCAAAATTTATTAGCTTAATTACTTAAGCAATTAATCCTAAATTTTGTGGGATAATTTAATGGGATGACCTCTACCTACCATGATTTTCTTGGGATTTATTGCTCACTTAATTAGTAAAATTAACTAGTTAAACCTTAATTACTCTTTTAAGTTAATTAATGATTAATTAATCTAATGAATAGTAACAAATTGGTTAATTAAGTTTATTAATCATTGTTCAATAGTAAGTGAACTAATGAATAGGGTTAGGACCCCTTTCCCAAGTTCATTTCACCCTTTTTTTAAAATAAAATTAATTAAAGATTTAACTAATTAATTAGATCACTTAATCAAATTGAAATCATAATAACATTAGACCTTAATGAATTAAATCATGGGGTAGATTTTCAGGTGTTTAATAACCTAAAGGAGTTTAATGAAATTATGGTTAGTCCACATGTGGGAAAACCATAAGAGTAATTAATTAAGTCCCTTAATCTAATTAACTATTAATCATGAGCCCATTACATTTTGCTCCTTTTATTTCCTAGATTATTGTAAGTCTATTTTCCATGCATATCATGTTGGCTCATAATTATTTAGTTAATTACTTTAAGGTGACATAGGTAAGGATAATTAATTCATCTATTTAAGGGTTGAACTTAATTAACCAATAAAATCAACTTAATTTCATTTCCTTAAATTAAATCAAATCACTAATGTGAGAATGGGTTTAAAATAGCAAGTGATGATTTCTCTTCTCCTCTTTAAATCAAATCAAATCCAAAACCTAATTAATAAAGAGGCTTTGGTTTGCTTTAAATAATCTTATTTGATTTTATTGTCTTTAAGAGCTAGTTTGGTTGAATGAATCACATGCTTATATTTGATTGTCCTCTTTCCAATCATGTTAAATTTGGTATGTCATGTGAATTCATGCATCAATTTTTTCAAAATTATGTAAAATAAAATTGATTTTCTTTATGTAAGATTGCATGTGTTGATTTAAATTAATATATGCGTGGCTATAATCACTATTAAATCCAAATGTTGTTTTCAAAAGCTTATAAATGAATAATAATATGTGTTATGATGCTAGTTATAAATACATAAGAAAAGCATGTGCTTATAGCTTAAGTGTATGAATGTTGAGTTCTCTTTCCTCTATTCAATTATTGATTTATATAAGATTGAATGGTAATGGGTACATAGTCTAGACATCCAGGGAACACGAGGCTTTAGCTAGCCCCAAGGAGGCCATTTGATTACCTCACTTCTATGGTTTAACAGTGGCACGTACCCATTTGATTTAATTCTTATGTATTTCAAGATTATAATTTGGATAGAGCTTTAATTCATATATATAAATGATTCAATTAAAAAAATATACAATCTTTGCATGGTTTTCTTTCCCTTATTTATGTATACATCCATGTGTGTCCAAGAAGCAAGTATATAGTCTGGACATCTCAGGAATATGAGACTTTAGTTAACCCCAAGGAGGTCATTTGATAACCTCACTTCTCTGATTTAACAATGACACGTACTAGCGTATACCTTTGTACATGTATATGTATATATGATTAGTGAATGAAAATCCTATTTTAGATTAAAATTTCATGCATTCATATTTGACAAAGTGGTTAAATTAATTAGCCATATTATTTGGAGCTTGCTTCCTATTTTCATGTATACGAATTTACATATGTTTTAATGCAAATGGGTATATCGAGACATCTCGAGAATATGATGCTTTAGCTAGCTCCAAGGAGGTCAATTGATTATCTCACATCTTTGGATTAACAATACATGCTATTTAGTTTTATTCTTATGTCATTTTTTGTATAAGAATTTGGATAAAGTTTTAAATTAATATGTTTAAATAATTCAATAAAATACAATATAAATTCTAAACATACACATACATTCATCATTTAAGTGTGCTAAAATATGTTGCATGTATAGATACACTTAGGATTAAATCATATGCATGTTACATGTGATGGAAAGGAATGATTTAATATATGTCATGTGGTAGCAATTCAAGTAAATTAATCTTAAGATGCCTTCCATTTTGAATAGGATTATTTAAAGCAAACCTAAACTTTAAATTAATTAAATCATTTAATTCACTAAAGAGAACTAAATCAAATTAATATACTTTAGAAATTGACTTAAGGTATGGATGAAAGGGGACAACCCTCTTTTATCTCTTTATAATACTTAGTTTCTATGTAATCAAATGAAACAAAAGAAAATGCAAATTACAATTCTCAAATTTATTAAACTACTTCAAGTGAAACCAACCTTTCATGTTAAATTGAATCCTTCTACATTTAGAAATACAACACTAATGCCTAACAAGACTTACCACATAAGCCTTAATACACACATTTTAATTAAGTCACCACTTCTAGCTCTAAGTTAGGATGGTGCATGATGTGATGTATGTTTTGTTCTATGATATATTATTTTAGATTGGATTTTAGGGTGTATGCTTCGTAGACTGGATGATAGGCCAATATTAGCCTAATCATGTTTTCTGCATGGGATTATGCTTAAGGATGCTTAAAAATAAATGTGAATGCTCTTTTTGCAAGTTTACTTAAATCCTTAAGCATAATCCAAGTTAGGATGTGGGTTTAGTTACTCATGTAGGGTGCTAAGTTCAAATTATAAATACAATCATTATATGTATATTTAGTTAACCTCTATTTTGTAGGTCTAGTTAGATTTACTTTTCCCATATAAATGTAATTTTGCAATTGGAATTAGATTAGTACTATGAGGGATTAGGATGAATAGTGGCCGGGCTTTTGTCCGGGTGCCCTATGATGCCTTTGAAGCAAGTACCATCCAAATCAAAGAAGGAACCACATCAAATGGAGATATGAAAGAAAGAAGACCCCATAGCATGTAATACCATTATAATTATTCTTTCATATTCGGTTGTATAAAAGTAGAGCTCGCCTACCCATCTTTTCTCCTTCAGTTGTATGCGGTACTTGACCGCATAAACCTTTTATTCATTTACGATAGTTTATATAATTGTTTGATGTTATGTTTACATTATGCATTAGGACAACATGCCTTTCATAGTTTCTTAAATGACTAATGCTTTAATGTGTGGCTTGAATACGATTATTCTCTTAGGATAAAAATAACTTTTCTACCCAACAAATCACTCATAACTAAATTTTAAACAACTCAACCTCATCATAAATCCTTAGACATAAATAAAATAATTAAAAGATTTAGCAACCCCTTAGCTATATGTTTGTATGTTTCATATCATGAAAGCTTATTCTTTCTCTCTTGAACATGAAGGATCTCCATCCTTGCCCGATAAAGAAATGCTTAACCTGTGAAGGCATCCCTTGTGGTGTAGAACACCTTCTTCTATGATTTGACCCATAACCAAAATGATGTGTCTAAAATAAAATAAAATTTGAAAAGATTTCTCATCTATAGATTAAGTCATATGCTCATTCCACTCATGCTCTAGTCTCTTGGGAGTGTGTTTAGGACTTTAGTCTCTTTCTAATTAAATAACTACACTAGCTATCTTGCAATTCATAAGACTAAACTACTTGGTTTTAAAATCATAGGAGTTAGCTAGCAACCACTCTAGGCAGTTATTAGTCTGGACGTCGGATAATTTATTCTCTCTTGTGGAGGTAAACCATTATATCTATCTGTCACTTAGATTTAGTGGTGCTTTAGTTCATACTAAATTTCCCTTGATTTAGGATCCGAGGTTGCTATTTCTTTTGGGCTACGAGCATAAATCCTCAGTAGGCATTCCCACCTTGTGTTGGTGGATAACTCAAGAAATTCATGACTCCATGCCTTGAGTCTTTATATATGATTAGGTCCATTGTAGGGTGATGCATCAAAAGTATCATACCTCAATGTTGTACTCAATCACCTCAAAAGTACTGATCTGTGGTGTTCCACCCCACCCGCCCCCAATCCTACATCAAAAAAAATAAACATCACAAGGCCCTCTCACCTTGTTCATTAAATCCTCAACATCATCTTTTCTTTTGAGTTTGGAGATGTTGATCCAGCAAGGCAAGGGTTCTTAGACTCATAATGTTGACTGATACACATGGGTCAACAAAAACTTTGGATAGCCTATATCTGCCAACATCCACTATAATGTAAAGAGCTAGTTATGCTTGGTCATCCCTAAGAGTAAGTCTTCATTGATGAATGTAACTCCTAAGATGTCCTTCGAGTGGCATGCCTCCTCTTTAGTAACATTCAGTTGAGTTAAGCATATATTTATATCAAGTAAGGCCTTGATTAGTAATTCCCTCATCTCTTTGGCTTGCTCCTCCACAAGCATATCCATGGGTGGAGCATCGGAGGAGGCAATCTCCTCACCCAAACCAATGACTTGCTTACATTTATCAAGGTGCTACCTGGAGGTAAAACTTTTCCACGCTAGGTTGACTTGTGACTTCTTGGAATGATGAGCTTGTAAAAGTTTTACCTTTTCATCGCATACCTACAACTTCATGGGGATCCTCGAGTTATCTCCAAGTAAATCTCAAGAGGTGAACTCGATTGATTCAGAGAAGGATAGTCTGACTCTAAATCAAAAGGAAAGGATCAAAATTACTAGATTTATTACTTTTATTTAGAGAGCTTTCAATAATAAAATCATATAAGAAGTAGACAATATATAAGTATTTGCCTTTCTTCATTAATTTCTTTTGGGGAGGTACATGATAAAAATCATGTAATGTTTAGTAAGAGATTTAGTGCCCTTATCCACACAATGCTCCTACTAGAGGAGTTAGTAGAAAAGGTAGTTGCTACAACGGTGGAGTTAGACTCTAATGGTCGCACTGGACTGTCCGGAGCAAATATGGTGATCCTTACCCAGCTATCACCTCCCTAAGTTATCCTTTGTAACCAAACCTTCCTTGGTGTGTTTGAGCCACTTCAGTCACCTATGAGGAAAGCTTTTTGATCTTAGAAATAATCTTCTTAGAGGTTGAGATAGAGAGATATACTAACCTTCTTTGGTCTTAAGAGGATCATAAGTACCCCCAAGGATTACTCTAACAGAACTGGATGGTTATTCTAATAAGTATTCCCTAGGGATAACTATGGCTCTCAACTTCTACTTGCACTCAAGCTAAAGTGATACAATCATCTAAGACATGGCCTAACATGCGATGGTTGGGGAATAGCTAGGATCATTGCTCTTGCCCACTTCCTCCCTCTTAAAATAAAGTCGTTTCTTTAAGAGATTCTTAAAGATTTTCCTAACTACCTCCTCTTGAATGAATATGGCTTATTCAATCTATCGGAAGAGTAGGTGGAAAGTAAATACATAGCGATGGATCAGAATCCTATAGGTTAAGGTGGAAATGGTCATTATGGCGGCTATGGTAGACGGTATGATGGTCGAGGCGGTGGAAGATGAGGTGGCAAAGGAGGCTGCAGAGCTAGTAGTCTCTCATACCAAACTCTGGCTGGCTGCTTCCCTCTGTCCAATAACATAATTGTCCCTAACTTCTTATCAAACACCTTCTATGGCTTGGGCCTAGATGATTGGTCGAGAAAGGGAAACTGTTTGGCTTCCTATTTTAAGCTAGCTGTCTTGTTGACTAATTTCTCAAATATTTTAATGGTAAAGCCCTTAAGCATGAAGGTGGCCGAGCCTTGTATATTCTTAAGAATAATCTAAATGGCATGTTGTTTGGACTGCTGTGGTTCACGTTTCATGCTCAAGTTGTGCCACCTGAGAATGTAATCAACAAAGAACTCGTTGAGTTTTTATTTCTCTAAAATGAGGATTACAATCACCTTGCTCCAACAAACCTCTTGATGAAGAGGTGCTCCAAATTACCAAAGTCTTCACAACCATCAATGACTAATCAAATGCAACACTGACAGACTCTATCGATAGGAGAAAGAAAAGTGTGTCTTGCCATCTACAAATCTCAAAGTGTGCATTGTGTTATCATGGGCTCCCACTGTCATCAAAGATCTCGAAGGAAGGTGGGACAAAACCCTAAATAAAATGAAAACTAAATAAAAACCTAAACCTAAAAATAAAACCTAAAAATAAATAAAAAATAAAACCTGAACCCTAAACTAAAAAAAACCTAAACCTAAAATAAACAAAATAAATGAAACATAAAGCTAAACTAAAATAAACTAAACTAAATTAAAAACCTAACCTAAACCAAAAAATAAACTAAACCTAAACCTTAAACTAAATAAAATAAAATTAAATTAAAATAAACCTAAACCTAAACTAAAAAAACCATAAAATAAACCTAAAATAAAACCTAAAACCTAAACCTAAAAAATAAAATAAAAATAAAACTAAACTAAAAACTAAACATAAACTTAAACTTAACCTAAAAAATAAACTAAATTAAAAAACCTAAACTAAAATAAATAAACTTAAAATAAGAAAACTAAACTAAGTAAAAAAAAAAAAAACCTAAATAAAAATAAAAAAATAAAATAAACTAAAATAAATATGAAATAAACTAAATAAACTAAATAAACATAAACTTACCAGTTTTCTTAATTTAAAAAAATCATAAATACTAAACCCTAAACCCTAAATTTCTAAACCTTAAATCCTAAACCCTAAACCCAAAAAAACTAAAACTATAAAATAAACCTAAAACCATTAAAACAAATAAACTAAACTCTAAACTCTAAACCTAAACCCAACTAACTAAACCCTAAACCCTAAACTAAACCCCTAAAACCCTAAACCCTAAAACCCTAAACTAAAACCCTAAACCTAAACCTAAAAAATCTTAAACCTAAAGCCTAAAACAAATAAACCTTAAAACCAAAGCAACCTAAACTCTAAACCCTAAATATAAACACTAATACTAAACTAAACCCTAAAAAAAAAACCTAAATCCTAAACCCTAAATCCTAAAATAAACCCTAAAACCTAAAATAAAATAAAATAAAAAAATAAACTAAAAAAATAAATAAATAAACATAACAAAAATAAAATAAAATAATAAAATTAAATAAAAACATAAACTAAAATCTAAACCTAAACTTAAAAATAAAATAAAATAAATAAATAAAAATTAACTAAATAAAATAAATAAATACCTAAACAAAACTAAAAAAAATAAAATAAACTAAGAATAAAAACCTAAATAAAATAAACCTAAAATAAAAACTAAGTAAAAACCTAAACCTAAAAAATAAACCTAAAAATAAAACCTAAAAATAAATAAAAAATAAAACTTAAACCCTAAACTAAAAATAAAAACTAAACCTAAAATTAAAGTAAAAAAAATAAACTTAAACCTAAAATAAACTAAATCTAAACCCTAAACTAAATACAATAAAATAAACTAAACTAAACCTAAACCTAAACTAAAAAATAAAACTTAAAGAAAAACCTAAAACCTAACTAAAACCCTAAACCTAAACTAAATAAAAAAACATAAAATAAATAAATAAAAAAAACCTAAACCAAAATAAAATGAAAAAATAAATAAAATAAAAACATAAATTAAAGCTAAACCTAAACCAAAACCTAAAAAGAAAATAAAATAAAAATTTAAAACTAAACTAAAATATAATAAAAAAAACTTAAATTAAAATAAAAAATAAACCTAAAATAAAATAAAATAAATACTAAATATAAACCTAAACCTAAAAAATAAACCTAAAAATAAAACATAAAAATAAATAAAATATAAAACCTAAACCCTAAACTAAAAAAAAAAACCTAAACCTAAAATAAAAATAAATAAAAAACCTAAACCAAAACTAAGATAAACTAAACTAAAATAAATAAAACCTAAACCTAAACTAAACCTAAACCAAAACTAAATAAAATAAAATAAACTAAAAATAAACCTAAACCTCTAAAAATAATACCATAAAATAAACCTAAATAAAACCTAAAATCTATCTAAAAAAAATAAAATAAAACCTAAACCTAAACCTAAAAAACAAAATATAAAACCTAAACCTAAAACTCAACCAAAATATTAAACCTAAACCTAAACCTAGAAAAAAACTAAAATAAATAAACCTAAAATAAATAAACTAAACTAAATAAAATAAACCTAAATAAAATAAGTATAAAATAAAGTAAAATAAATAAACTAAAAACCTATACTTACTTTAAAATGTAAAAAAATAAAAAATAATTAACAAAAAATCCAAACTAAACCAAACCTAAACCTATAACTAACTAAAACCATAAACCCTATAAAAAAC
The DNA here is from genome assembly GCA_021442155.1 of Cymbidium sinense. Lineage (NCBI taxonomy): Eukaryota > Viridiplantae > Streptophyta > Magnoliopsida > Asparagales > Orchidaceae > Cymbidium > Cymbidium sinense. Next base: position 34,091,610 of record CM038214.1, read on the forward strand.
CCTAAATCCTAAACCCTAATCCCTAAATCTACAACATTAAACACTAAAACCCTAAACCCAAACCCTAAACTCTAAATCATAAACCCAAAAATAAACCAAAACCAAAAAAATCTAAATCTATATTAAATAAAACTTAAAAATAAAATAAATAAAAAGCATAAACCTAAATAAAATAAATAAATAAATACCTAAACTAAAACCTAAACCTAAACCAAAATGTAAACCTAAACCTAAACTTAAACCTAAAAATAAAATAAAATAGAAATTAAAAACTAAACTAAAATAAAATAAATAAAAACCTAAACCAAACCAAAAAATAAATTAAGCTAAAAAATAAAAAACCTAAATAAAATAAAAACTAAATGTAAAATTAAAATACAATAAACATAAAATAAAATATAATAAAATAAAAACTAAATAAAGACATGAACCTAAAAAAATAAACCTAAAAATAAAATGAAAATAAATCCAAACCAATCTAAAAAAATTTAAACCTAAAATACACAAAATAAAATAAACCTACCTCTAAACTAAAATAAACTAAACTAAAATAAATAAAACCTAAACCTAAACCTAAAATAAACTAAACCAAAACTCTAAAATATAATAAAATAAACTAAAATAAACCTAAAAACTAAAAAAATAAAAAACCAAAAATAAGCCTAAAATAAATAAAACCAAAAAAAACCAAAAAAAATAAAATAAAACCTAAATAAAACCTACAAATAAAAATTAAAACCAAAAAACCTAAAAATAAAATAAAGATAAACTAAACTAAAAAACATAAACCTAAACCTAAACCAAAAATAAATAAAAAATAAAATAAAAAAAAAACAAAATAAATAAACCTAAAATAAATAAAAAAATAAAATAAATAATAAACTAAACCGGGTTTTTAAAAAATAAAACTCTAAACCTAAACCCTAAACCCAAAATAAAATCTAAACCTAAACCCTAACATAAACTAAACCCTAAACTAAATAAAACTAAACCCTAAACCTAAACTAACCTAAACTAAAACCATACCCTAAACCATGAACCCTAAATCATAAACCTAATCCATAAAATAAAGAAATATAAACTAAACCCTAAATAACTATAAACCCTAAAACTAACCTAAAATATAAAACCTAAACCCTAAACTAAACCTACCCCTAACTATAAACTAAACCTAAACCCTAATCCTAAAACCTAAACTAAAAGCCTAAACCCTAAAACCCAAAACTAAACTAAATATAAACCTAAACCTAAACTAAACCTAAATATAAACCTAAAAATGCTAAACCCAAAGCTCACTAAACTACCCTAAACTATAAACCCTAAAACCCTAAACCTAAACCCTAAACCATAAAACTAAACCCTAAAACCTAAACTAAATAAAACCTAAAATAAAATGATTAACAAACCTAAACTTAAATAAATAAAAAATAAATATAAACATAAACCAAAAATGAAATAAAATAAAATTAAACTACATAAACTTAAACTAAACCTAAAAATAAACTAAAATAAATAAACCTAAAATAAAATAAATTAAATAAATAAAATAAAATTAAACTAAATAAAATAAAATAAAAGACTAAATTAACCTAAACCTTCTAAGATAATTTAAAAAACCTAAACCCTAAACCCTAAACCATAAAACCTGCCCTAATCCCTAAAATCTAAACCCTAAACCAAAATCTAAACCCCAAACCCTAAACTCTAAACTCTAAACTCTAAACCTAAACCTAAAACCTAAAACCTAAACTAATAAATAAAACCTAAAAAATAAAATAAATAAAAAACCTAAACCAAAATAAAAAAATAAAAATATATAAAAAAAAATAAAAACCTAAACCTAAACCTAAATAAACTAAACCTAATCTTAAACCTAAAATAAAAATAAATAAAATAAAAAAAAAACTAAACTAAAATAAAATAAAGAAAAACTTAAACTAAACTAAAATTAAAAAATAAACCTAAAATAAAATATAATAAAAACTAAATAAAACCTAAACTTAAAAAAATAAACCTAAAAAAAAATTTAAAATAAAACCTAAACCCTAAACTAAAAAAAAACTAAACCTATAAAAAAATAGAATAAACCTAAACTAAACTAAAAAAAAATAAACTAAACTAAAATAAACAAACCCAACTAAACTAAATAAACTAAATAAATAAAATATAAACTAAAAAATAAACCTAAACTAAACTAAAAATAAATCCTAAAATAAACCTAAAGAAACCAAAATTCTAAACATAAAAAAATAAAAGAAAAAACCTAAACCTAAAATAAAAGTAAAACTTAAAAAAACCAAAAAAATAAAATAATAAACTAAAATAATAATATTAAATAAGATAAAATAAACTAAAATAAAATTAAAATAAATTAAATAAAAAAAATAAATAAATAAATTAAATAAACCTAAATCGAATTTATTATTTAAAAAATGCTAAACCTAAACCCTAAATCCTAACCCTAAACCCTAAACCTAAAACCAAGACAACCTTAAAAACCTTAAACCCCAAAACCCTAAACTAACCAAAACCTAAGCCTTAAACCCTAAACCCTAAACCCTAACCCTAACTAAAACCCTAAACCCTAAAAAAACCTTAAAACCAAAAATAAACCTAAACCTAAACTAACATAAACCTAAAACCTAAACCCTAAACCCTCAGAATGCTAAACCCAAAAGCCTAAACCCTAAACCCAAACCCTAAACCCTAAACCCTAAAACCCTAAACACTAAAACCCTAAACCCGAAACCCTAAACCCTAAACCCTAAAAACCTAAAAACCCAAACCTAAACTAAATAAAACCTAAAAATAAAATGATTAACAAACATAAACCCAAATAAAAAATAAAATAACATAAAAACCTAAATTAAAACCTAAACCTAAACCTTAAAAATAAAATAAAATAAAAAATGAAAATAAATTAAAATAAAATAAAGAAAAACCTAATCTAAAATAAATAAAACCTAAACCTAAACCAAAACTAAATAAAATAAAATAAACTAAAAATAAACCTAAACTTAAGCTAAAAAATAATACCTAAAAATAAACCTAAAATAGAAACATCAAACCACATCCTAAAAAAATGTAATAATAACCTAAAACTAATCTTAAACTTAAAAATAAATAAAAATAAAAATAAAAAACTAAACAAAAATAAAATAAGGAAAAACCTAAACTAAACTAAAAATAAAATAAACCTAAAATAAAATAAAATAAAAACTAAATAAAAACCTAAACCTAAAAAATAAACCTAAAAATAAATAAAAAATAAAACCTAAACCCTAAACCAAAAAAACCTAAACCTAAAATAAATCAAATAGAATAAACCTAAAACCTAAACTAAAATAAACTAAACTAAAATAAACAAAACCTAAACTGAAACCTAAAATAAACTAAACCTAAACCCTAAGCAAAATAAAATAAAATGAACTAAAAATAATCCTTAAACTAAACGAAAAAATAAAACCTAAAATAAACCTACAAGAAAAACCAAAAACCTAAACTTAAAAAAAATAAAATAAGAACCTAAACCTATACCTAAAAATAAAAAATAAAACCTAAACCTAAAAAATAAAATAAAAATAAACTAAAATAATAATATTAAATAAAATAAAATAAACTAAAATTAAAATAAAAATAAATTAAATAAACCAAAATTTAATAAAAAAATAAACTAAATAAATTAAATAAACCTAAACCTATAGATTTACTTAATTTTTTACTTAAAAAAATGCCTAAACATTCAACCCTAAATCATAAAACTAACCCTAAACCCTAAACCTAAAACTCTAAGCTTACAACCCTTAAAAACCATAAACCCTAAACCCTAAACAACCCTAAACCTTAAAACCTAAACCCTAAACCCTCCCCTAACTAAAACCCTAAACCCTAAACCCAATGCCCTACAAACCCTAAAACCTAAAGCCTAAACCATAATCCCTACCCTAAACTAACCATAAACCTTTAAACCCTAAACCCTCAAAATGCTAAACCCTAAAGCCTAATCCTAAACCCAAACCCTAAACCCTAAACCTTAAAACCCTAAACACTAAAACCCTAAGCCCGAAACCCTAAACCCTAAACCCTAAAAACCTAAAAACCTAAACCTTAACTAAATAAAACCTAAAATAAAATGATTAAAAAACTTAAACCCAAATAAAAAAATAAAATAAAATAAAAACCTAAACTAAAACCTAAACCTAAACTTAAAAATAAAATAAAATAAAAAAGGAAAATAAACTAAAATAAAATAAAGAAAACCTAACTAAAATAAATAAAACCTAAACCTAAACCAAAACTAAATAAAATAAAATAAACTAAAAATAAACCTAAACCTAAGCTAAAAAATAATACCTAAATATAAACCTAAAATAGAAACCTCAAACCTCAACCTAAAAAAATAAAATAAAAACCTAAACCTATACCTAAAAATAAAATATAAAACCTAAACCTAAAAAATAAAATAAAAATAAAACTCAACTAAAAAATAAGCCTAAACCTATACCTAAACCTAGAAAAAAAACTAAAATAAATAAACCTAAAATAAATAAACTAAACTAAATAAAAATAAAAATAAACCAAAATAAAAATAAGTATAAAATAAAGTAAAATAAATAAACTAAATAAACCTAAACCTACCAATATAGTTAATTTAAAAAAATGTAAAAATAAAAAGAGAAAAACAATTAACAAAAAAACCCAAAACTCTAAACCTGAAACCCTAAACCTACAACTCAGAACTCTAAACCCTAAACCCTATACCATAAAACCCTAAATCCTAAACCCTAAACCATAATCCCTAAAATCTACAACACTAAACAGTAAACCCTAAACCGAAACCCTAAACTCTAAATTGTAAACCCTAAACCCTAAACCCTAAAAATCAAAAAACCTAAATTTATATTAAAAAAAACTTAAAAATAAAATAAATAAAAAACCTAAACCTAAATAAAATAAATAAATAAATACCTAAAGTAAAACGTAAACCTAAACCTAAACCTAAACCTAAAAATAAAATAGAATAAAAATTAAAAACTAAACTAAAATAAAATAAATAAAACCTAAACTAAAATAAAAAATAAATTAAGCAAAAAAATTAAAAACCTAAACAAAATAAAAATGAAATGTAAAATAAAAATAAAATAAACCTAAAATAAAATAAAATAAAATAGAATAAAATAAAAACTAAATAAAAACCTAAACCTAAAAAATAAACCTAAAAATAAATGAAAAATAAATCCTAAACCCTAAACTAAAAAAAATGTAAACCTAAAATAAACAAAGTAAAATAAACCTACCCCTAAACTAAAATAAACAAAACTAAAATAAATAAAACCTAAATCTAAACCTAAAATAAACTAAACCAAAACTCTAAACTAAATAAAATAAAATAAACTAAAAATAACCATAAACATAAACTAAAAAATAGAACCTAAAAATAACCCCAAAATTAAAATTGAAAACCTAAACCAAAGAAAATAAATAAAAGCCTAATCCTAAACCTAAAAATAAAAATTAAAATCAAAACCTAAAAAATAAAATACAGATAAAACTAAACTAAAAAAAACATAAACCTAAACTTAAAAAATAAACTAACATAAAAATAAAAAATAAAAGAAATAAACCTAAATTAAATAAAAAATAAACTAAATAAATTAAATAAACCTCTAAGCCTTTTTTTTTAAAAAAAACCCTGAACTCTAAACCTTAAACCCTAAATCCTAATCCCTAAACCCTAAAACTAACCCTAAACCCCAAACCTACAACCCTAAAAAACATAAACCCTAAACCCTAAACCCTAAAATAACTCTAAACCCTTACCCTAACTATAAAACCCTAAATCCTAAACCCTAATCCGTAAAAACCCTAAATCAGAAGTTTAAACTGACCCTAATCCAAAATAACTATAAACCCTGTTAGCCTTAAACCCTAAACTAACCTAAACTAACCATAAACCTAAACTTACCCCTAGTAATTAAACCTAAACCTAAACCCTAATCCCTAAAACCCTAAATTAAAAGCCTAAACCCTAAACCAAACACAAACAACTATAAACCTAACCTTCAACCTTAAACCCTAACCTAAAATGAAACCCAAGCCAAGACTAAACCTAAACCCTAAACCTAAACCTAAACCCTAAACTAACCTAAACCATATAAACCCTAAAATAGAACCCTAAACCCTAAACCCTAAACCCTAAACCATAAACTCAAAAAACCTAAACTAAATAAAACCTAAAAATAAAATGAATAAAAAAACCTAAACATAAATATATAAGATAAAATAAAATATAAAACCTAAACCTAAAAAAATAAAATAAAAATCAAACTAAACTAAAAAATAAACCTAAACCAAAACCAAAACCTAAAAAATAAACTAAAATTAATAAACCTAAAATAAATTAATTAAAATAAATAAAAATAAAAATATACCTAAATAAAAATAAAAAATAAAATAAACTAAATAAATCTAAACCTACCAAGATAATAATTTAAAACCTAAACTTAAACCCTAAACCCTAAACCTTAAACCATAAAACCCTAAACCCTAATCCCTAAAATCTACATCCTAAACCCTAAAATCTATAACCCCAAACCCTAAACTCTAAACTCTAAACCCTAAACTGTAAATCCTGAAAACCTAAATACATAAATTTAAACTAAATAAAACCTAAAAATAAATTAAATAAAAAACCTAAGCCAAAATAAAATAAAAAATAAAATATAATAAAAACATAAACTAAAACCTAAACCTAATCTTAAACCTAAAAATAAAATAAAATAAAAATAAAAACTAAACTAAAATAAAATAAATAAAAACCTAAACTAAACTAAAAAATAAAATAAATCTAAAATAAAAATAAATAAAAACTAAATAAAAACCTAAACCTTCAAAATAAACCTAAAAATAAATAAAGAATAAAACCTCAACCCTAAACTAAAAATACCTAAACCTAAGATCAATAAAATAGAATAAACCTAAACCTAAACTAAACTAAACTAAACTAAAATAAACAAAACCTAAACCTAAACCTAAAATAAACTAAATAAAATAAAATAAACTAAAAATAAACATAAAACTAAACTAAATATTAAAACCTAAAAATAAACCTAAAAGAAAAACCAAAAACATAAACCTACATAAAATAAAACACAACTTATACTTAAAAATATAAAATAAAACCTAAACCTAAAAAATAAAATAATAATAAATAAATGAAAATAAACTAAAATAAAAATAAAAAATAATTTCAATAAACCTAAATTAAATAAAAAAATAAACTAAATAAATTAAATTAACCTAAACCAATTGATTTACTTAATTTTTTTATTTAAAAAATGCCTAAACCTTAAACCCTAAATCGTAAAACTAACCCTAAACCCTAAACCTAAAACCTTAAGCTTACAACCTTTAAAAACCCTAAACCCTAAACCCTAAACTAAACCTAAACCTTAAATCCTAAACCTTAAACCCTAAACCCTAACCCTAACCATAAAACCTTAAACCCTAAACCCTATTCCCTACAAACCCTAAAACTTAAAGCCTAAACCCTAATACCTAAACCCTAAACTAGCCATAAACCCTAAGCTAACCTTAAACCCTAAACCCTAAACCAAAACCCACCCTAAACACTAAAACCCTAAACCTGAAACCCTAAACCCTAAAAACCTAAAAACCTAAACCTAAACTAAATAAAACCTAAAAAAATGATTAAAAAAATTAAAACCCAAATATAAAAAATTAAATATAATAAAAACCTAAACTAAAACCTAAACCTAAACCTAAACCTAAACCTAAACCAAAACTAAATAAAATAAAACAAATTAAAAATAAACCTAAGCGTAATCTAAATAATAATACCTAAAAATAAATCTAAAATAGAAACCTCAAACCTCAACCTAAAAAAATAAAATAAAAACCATAGCCTATACCTAAAAATAAAATATGAAACCTAAACTTAAAAAATAAATTAAAAATAAAACTCAACTAAAAAATAAGCCTAAACCTAAGCTTACATCTAGAAAAAAAACTAAAATAAATAAACTAAACTAATTAAAAATAAAAATAAACCTAAATAAAAATAAGTATAAAATAATGTAAAATAAATAAACAAAATAAACCTAAACCTACTAGAATACTTAATTTTAAAAAATTGTAAAAATAAAATTAAAAAAATAATTAACAAAAAAACCCTAAACTCTAACCCCGAAACCCTAAACCTACAACTCATAACTCTAAACCCTATACCCTATACCATAAAACCCTAAACCCTAAACTCTAAACCCTAAGACCTAAAATCTACAACCCTAAACACTAAACCCTAAACCCAAACCCTAAATTGTAAGCCCTAAATCCTAAACCCTAAAAACCAAAAAACCTAAACCTATATTAAATAAAACATAAAAATAAAATAAATAAATAACCTAAACCTAAATAAAATAAATAAATAAATACCTAAACTAAAACCTAAACCTAAACCTAAACGTAATAATAAAATAAAATAAAAATTAAAAAAAAATTAAAATAAAATAAATAAAAACTTAAACTAAACTAAAAAATAAATTAAGCCAAAAATAAAAAACTTAAATAAAATAAAAACTAAACATAAAATAAAAACAAAATAAACCTAAAATAAAATAAAAACTAAATAAAAACCTAAACCTAAAAAATAAACATAAAATAAATGAAAATAAATCCTAAACCCTAAACTAAAAAAATGTAAACCTAAAATAAATAAAAGAAAAATCGACCCCTAAACTAAAATAAATAAAACATAAACCTAAACCTAAAATAAACTAAACTAAAACTCTAAAATAAATAAAATAAAATAAAATTAAAATAAACCTAAACATAAACTAAAAAATAAAAATTGAAAACCTAAACTGAAGAAAATAAAATAAAAACCTAAACCTAAAATTAAAAATTAAAACCAAAACCTAAAAAATAAAGTAAAGATAAAACTAAACTTAAAAAAAACATAGACCTCAACCTAAACCAAAAAAATAAACTAAAATTAAAATAAAAAAATAAAATAAATAAACCTAAATTAAATAAAAAATAAACTAAATAAACCTAAACCAACCGGTTTGCTTTTAAAAAAAAAATCCCTAAACTCTAAACCTTAAAACCTAAATCCTAAGCCTTACACCCTAAACCCTAAACCTTAAAACTAACCCTAAACCTTAGCACTAACCCTAAACCCTAAACCTACGATCCTAAAAAAAAACTTAAACCTAAACCCTAAACCCTAAACTAACCCTAAACCCCAAACCCTTACTCTAACCATAAACCCTAAATCTTAAACCCTAATCCCTAGAAACCCTAAACCCTAAACTAACCATAAACTTTAAGCTAGCCTTAAACCCTAAACTAACCCTAAACCCTAAACCCTAAACCTAAACCCTTACCCTAATAATAAAACCCTAAACCCTAATCCATAAAAACCCTAAATGAAGAAGCCTAAACCCAAAACCATAAATAAACCTTAAGCTAGCCTTCACCCTAAACCCTAAACCCTAGACCATAAACCCTAAAAATGCTAAACTCGAAAGCCTAAGAACTAAACCCTAAACCCTAATCCCTAAAACCTAACTCTAAACCCTAATCCCTAAAACCCTAAACCCTAAACCTTAAAATCTAAACTAAATAAAACATAAAAATAAAATGATTAAAAAAACCTAAAATTAAATAAATGAGATGCAATAAAATATAAAACCTAAAGCTAAAAAATGAAATAAAAATAAAACTAAACTAAAAAATAAACCTAAACCTAAAAAATATACTAAAATAAATAAACCTAAAATAAATAAATTAAAATAAATAACAACTAAAAATAAACCTAAATAAATAAAAGAAAATAAACTAAATAAACTTAAACCTACCAGTATCTTAAATTTAAAAAAAAACCTAAACCCTAAACCCTAATCCCTAAAATCTACAATCCTAAACCCTAAAATCTACAACCCCAAACCCTAAACTTTAAACTCTAAACCCTAAAACCCTAAAAACCTAAACCTAAACTAAATAAAACCTAAAAAGAAAGTAAATAAAAAACCTAAACTAAAATAAAATAAAAAAATATAATATAATAAAAACATAAAATAAAACCTAAACCTAAACCTAAACCTAAAGCTAATCTTAAACATAAAAAAAAAGAAAAACTAAACTAAACTAAAATATAATAAATAAAGACCTAAACTAAAATAAAAAATAAAATAAAATAAAAATTAAATAAAAACCTAAACCAAAAAAATAAAAATAAAAATAAATAAAAAATAAAACCTAAACCCTAAACTAAAAAAAACTTAAACTTAAAATAAATAAAATAGAATAAACCTAAACCTAAACTAAAATAAACTAAACTAAAATAAACAAAACCAAATCCTAAACCTAAAATAAACTAAACTTAAACCCTAAACTAAATAAAATAAAATAAACTAAAAATAAACCTAAAACTAAACTAAAAAATATAAAACATAAAAATAAACCTAAAAGAAAAACCAAAAACCTAAACCTAAAAAAATTAAATAAGAATCTAAACCTATCCCTAAAAATAAAAAATAAAACCTAAAACTAAAAAAAAAATAAAATAAGCTATAATAATAATAAATAAATAAAATAAAATAAACTAAAATAAAATTAAAAAATAAATTAAAAAAAATAAACTAAATAAATTAAATTAAGCTAAACCTACCGATTTACTTAATTTTTTATTTTAAAAAATGCCTAAACCTTAAACCCTAAATCATGAAACTAACCCTATAACCTAAACCTAAAAATAAAACTTAAAAATAAAAAATAAAAAAATGTAAACCCTACACTAAAAAAAATTGAACATAAAATAAAATTAAAATAAATAAAATAAAATAAGCATATACCTAAGCTAAAATAAACTAAACAAAAATAAATAAAACCTAAAATAAACCTAAACCTAAACTGAAAAATAAAACCTAAAAAAAAAAACCTAAAACCTAAACTTAAACCTAAAAAAATAAAATAAAACCTAAATTAAAACCTAAAAATAAAAAATAAAACCTAAACCTAAAAAAAATAAAAATAAAACTCAACTAAAAAATAAACCAAAACAAAAACCTAAACTTAAAAAATAAACTATAATAAAAAACTTTAACTAAAATAAATTAACCTAAAATAAATAAAAATAAACTAAATAAACCTAAACCTATCAGTTTACTTAATTTTAACAAAAAATAATAACCCTAAATCCTAAACCCTAAATGCTAAACCCTAAAACTAACACTAAACCCTAAACCTACAACCCTAAACCCTAAACTCTAAACCCTAAATCTTAAAAAACCCTAAACCCTAAACTTTAAACCCTAATATTAAACACTAAACCCTAAAAGCATAAACCCTAAAACCCTAAACCCTAACCCCTAAGCCCTAAACCCTAACCCTAGACCCTAAACACTAAACCCCAAACCCTAAACATAAAGCTAAAGTAACTAAATAAATTTAAAAGTAAACCTAAACCTTAAAATGTAATAAACCTAAACTTAAACCAAAATCCTAACTTTGTGTAGAACCTTGATGGTAGGAACATCACTGTCAACTAAGCTTAGTCTAGATCTGAGGTGAGGCAGGAGCAAGGGTGGTGGGGATCTGGAGGTGCTCATGGATATGGAGGTGGTGGTCATATGGTGATTATGTGGTGATGGAGAGGAGATAAAGGTCACAAATATGGTGGTGGCAGAGGGAGAGATCGGGGATATGATGGTGGATCATGCTACTTAAGATGCCAGGAGGTTTTGATGGGAACTAGAGAAGCTGAAGAATGACTGATCATATCTACTGCTTATGGAACTATGTCTTTATAGTAGAGATGATTCTAATTATCTAGGATTTTTGATTTGCTCTATGCATGCTCATTTTTATATATGTCATCGCTTGTGTGTTAGAAAATGTGATGTGTTACTAAGTTGATGAAATTGAAAGGAAAAGATGTTTAATCTGAATTTGTTCTCTGTTAAAAAAAAGAAACCATAAATCATAAACCCTAAATTAAAACCTAAACCTTATACCTAAAACCTAAACCCTAAACCCTAAACCCAAAAACACAGTAAACCCTAAACCCTAATCCTAAACCCTAAACCCTAAAAGCATAAACCATAAAACCCTAAACCTTAAAACCTACATCTTAAACCATAAACCCTAAACCTTACTCCTAAACCTGAACCCTAAACCCCAAACCCTAAACTAAACCTAATGTAACAAAATAACTTAAAAATACACCTAAACGTTAAAACCTATAAACCTAAATGTAAACCTAAACCCTAAGAATGGGCAAACCTTGATGGAAGGAACATCACTACCATGCCTAGTCTAGATCGTGGTGGAGAACGCTAGTTATCGCAGGTGGTGGTGGGGATCTAGAGGTGCTGGTTGATATGGAGGTGGTGGTCAAAGTAGTGGTGATTATGGAGGCAGGAGGAATGATGAAGGTTACAATCGTGGTGGTTGTGGAGGGAGAGATCGAGGATACGATGGTGGATCCCACTACTCAAGAGGTCGGGGTTGTTTTGATGGGAACTAGAGAAACTAAAAATTGGCCGATCTAATCTGCTACTTATGGAACTGTGTTTTTACAGTATAGAAAGTTCTAGTTATCTAGGGTTTTTAATTTGCGCTATGCGTGCTCATTTTCAATCTATGTCATCGCCTATGTCTTAGAAAACTTGGTGTGTTACTTGGTTAATAAAATCAAAAAGAAGAAATGTTGAATCTGAACCATAGACCTAAACCTAAACCCTAGACCTCTAAACCCTTAAAATAAAATAAAAACTAAACCTAAAATAAAAATAAAATAAAATAAATTTTAAATAAAAACCTAAACCTAAAAAATAAAACCTAAAAATAAATAAAAAATAAAACCTAAACCCTAAACTAAAAAAAACTAAACATAAAATAAAAATAAAATAAACCTAATCCTAAACGAAAATAAACTAAACTACTAAAATTAAACCTAATCCTAAAATAAACTATACCAAAACCTAAACCTAAACCCTAATTAAAATAAAATAAACTAAAATAAACCTAAACTTAAACTAAAAAATAAAACTTAAAAATAAACCTAAAACCTAAACCGAAACCTAAAACTAAAAAATAAAACCAAAACCTAAAAAATTAAATAAAAATAAAACTCAACTAAAATTAAACTTAAACCTAAAAAATAAACTAAAATAAAAAATCTAAACTAAAATAAAAAAACCTAAAACAAATAAACTAAACTAAATAAAAATAAAAATAAATTTAAATAAAATAATAAAATAAACTCAAATAAATAAAAAATAAACTAAATAAACCTAAACCTACTAGTTTACTTAATTTTTAAAAAAATCCTAAACCCTAAATCCTAAAGCCTAAAGCCTAAACCCTAAAAATAACCCCAAACCCTAAACCTACAACCATAAATCTCCAATCCTAAACCCTAAACCCTAAACCCTAAACCCTAAAACCCTAAACCCTAAACTCTAAACCCTATACCCTAAAATCCTAAACCCCAAACCCTAAACCCTAAAACCTACAACCCTAAACAATAAACCCCAAACCCTAAACCCTAAAACCTACAACCCTAAACATTAAACCCCAAACCCTAAACCTTAAACCCTAAACCCTATACTAACCCTAAACCCTAAGAATGGGTAGAACCTTGATGGCAGGAACATCACCATCAACTAGGCTCAGTCTTGATCTGGTGGTGGAGGTGAAGGCAGAGGTGAAAGTTATCAAAGTGGTGGTGGGGGATCTGGAGGTGCTAGTGGATATGAAGGTGATGGTCAGAGCATTGGTGGTTATGGAGGTGGGAGCAGAGATGAAGGTTTCAATTGCGGTGGTGGCATAGGGAGAGATTTGAAATATGATGGTGGATCCTCCTAATCATGAGGCGGATGTGATTCGAGAACTAGAAAAACAATGACCGACCGACTGGCCGCTATTATCTTTACACTAGAGATAGTTTTACTTATCTAAGGATTTTTATTTGCTCTATCAGTGCTCATTTTTTATCTAGGTCATCGCTTGTGTCTTAGAAAACTTGGGGTGCTACTTGGTTGATTAAATCGAAAAGAAATAATGTTGAATCTGAATTTGTTATCTGTTAAAAAAAACTCTATACCCTAAACTAAAACTTAAACCCTAAACCTAAAACCTAAACCCTAAACCCTAAAGCGTAAACCCTTAACCTAATACCCTAAACCTACAACCCGAAACCCTAAACTCTAAACCCTAAACCCTAAACCCTAAAAAACCCAAAACCATAAACCCTAAAAGCATAATCCCTAAAACCCTAAACTGTAAATCCTAAACCCTAAACCCTAAAATCCAAACCCTAAACCTAAACTTAAAGTAACTAAATAAATTAAAAAATAAACCTAAATCCTAAATTCTAATAAACCTAATCCTAAACCCTAAGATTGGGCAGAACCTTGATGACAGGAACATCATCATCAACCAGGCTCAATCAAGATCTGGAGGCTAAGGAAAAAAAAGAGGCTTATCATTGTGGTGGTGGGGATCTAGAGGTGTTGGTGGATATGGAGGTGGTGGTTAAAAGGTGGTTATGGAGGCAGAAGAGTGACTAAGATTACATCCATGGCTAGGGACGATCGAGATATGATCCTCGCTAGAGGCCTTGGTGATTCTGATGGGAATTGGAGAAACTAAAGAATGACCAATCTGATTTAATACTTATGGAACTATGTCTTTACAGTAGAGACGGTTCTAGTTCTCTTAGGTTTTTGATTTTCTCTAAGTGTGCTCATTTTTTTATTTATGTCATCCTTTATGTCTTAGAAAACTTGGTGGGTTACTTATTTGAAGAAATAAAAAAAAAGAAATGTTGAATCTGAATTTGTTCTCCCTTAAAAGAAAAATCAAAAACCCTAAACCCTAAACTAAAACATGAATGCTAAACCTAAAACCTAAACCCTAAAAACCCTAAACCCTAAACCATAAATCCTAAACCCTATCCCCTAAAACCCTAAACCATAAAAATAAAATAAATAAAATATCTTAAACATAAATAAAATAAAAAAATGAAATAAAATAAAAACCTATAAATAAAATTAAATAAATTAATAAAAATAAAATAAAATAAAATAAATAAAAAGGTAAACTAAATTAAATAATAAAATAAACCTAAGCATAAAAAATCTAAATAAAATAACTAAACATAAAATAAAAATAAAATAAACCTAAAATAAGCTTAAAATAAAATAAACAAAAAAGTAAATAAAAACCTAAACCTAAATAAACTAAACTAAAAATAAAAAATAAAAAATATACATAAATAAAATAAAAATAAAATAAACCAAAATAAATAAAAAATAAACTAAATAAATTGATTAAATAAAATAAGAAATGTTGAATTTGAATTTGTTCTCTGTCAAAAAAAAACCAGAAACCCTAAACCCTAAACCCTAAACCCTAAAACCTAAACTCTAAACCCTAAACCCAAAAAACCTAAAAATATAAATCTAAACTAAATAAAACGTAAAAATAAAATAAAAAAAATTTACACCAAAATAAAATAAAAACATAATTTAAAACCTAAACCTAAACCTAAAAAGAAAATAATAAAATAAAAACTAAACTAAAATTAACTAAATAAAAACCTAAACTAAACTTAAAAATAAAAAACCTAAATATAATATAAACTAAACCTTTAATAAAATAAAAGAAAAAATAAATAAAGACTAAAACCTAAATAATAAACCTAAAAATAAAGACTAAAACTAAATAAATAAAAAATCTAAACCTTAAACTAAAAAGAAAACCTAAACCTAAAATAAAAATAAAATAAGCCTAAACCTAAACTAAAATAAACAAAACTAAAATAAATAAAACCTAAACCTAAACCTAAAATAAAATATACCAAAACCTAAACTTAAACTAAATAAAATAAAATAAACCAAAATAAATCAAAACCTAAATGAAAAAAAACCTAAAAATAAACCTATAGTAAAAACCTAAAACCTAAACCAAAAAAAAAAATAAATACCTAAATCTAAACCTAAAAAACAAACTAAAATAAATATAATAAAAAAATAAATTAAACTAAATAAAAAATAAACCTAAATCAAAATAAAAATAAAATAAACTAAACTCAAAACCATAAACCTAAACCTAAAGTAACTAAATAAATTAAAAATAAACCTAAACCCTAAGAATTGGCAGAACCTTGATGGTAGGATCATCACCCTCAATAATGCTCATTCTAGATTAGGTTGTTGAGGCAAAGGCGAAGGTGGTGGTTATCGTAGTTTTGGTGGGGGATCTAGAGGTGCTAGAGGATGCAATTGTTTGGTGGTTATATGGACGGAGGAGCCACGGAGGTTACAGCCAAGGTGGTGGCGGAGGGAGAGATCGAGGATTTGATGGTGGATCTCGCTAATCGAGTGGTTGGGGTGGTTTTGATCAGAACTGAAGAATCTGAAAAATGCTCGATCTGGTCTAGTGCTTATGGAACTATGTCATCATAATAGAGATGATTCTAGTTATCTAGGGTTTTTATTTGCTCTATGTCTGCTCATTTTTAATTTATGTCATCGCTTGTTTCTTAGAAAACTTGGTGTGTTACTTGGTTGATGAAATTAAAAAGAAGAAATGTTGAATCTGAATTTGTTCTATGTTAAAAAAATCCAAATACCTTAAACCTTAAATTTAAACTTGAACCCTAAACCCAAAACATAGACCCTAAACCTTAAACTCAAAACTGTAAACCCTAAAAACCCTAAACCCTAAACCCTAAACCCTAAATCGTAAACCCTAAACACTAAATTATAAATCCTAAACCTAAACCCTAAACCCTAAACCCCAAACCCTAAACCCTAAACCCTAAACCTCAACTAACCCTAAACCATAGACCCTAAACCCTAAACCCTAAACCCTAGACCTAGACCCTAAAAAGCTAAAAAACTAAACCTAAAAAAGCTTAAAAAAATAAAGAAACCTAAACTAAAATAAAATAAAATAAAAATAAAATCAACACCTAAACCTAAACCTAAAAAGAAAATAAAATAAAAAATAAAAAATAAAATAAAATAAAATAATTAAAAACTTAAACTAAACTAAAAAATAAAAAACTTAAATAAAATAAAAACTAAACCTAAAATAAAAATAAAATAAACCAAAAATAAAAATAAAATAAACCTAAAATAAAATAAAATAAAAACTAAATAAAAACCTAAACCTAAAAAATAAGCATAAAAATAAATAAAAAATAAAACCAAAACCCTAAACTAAAAAAAACATAAACATAAAATAAATATAAAATAAACCTAAACCTAAACTAAATTAAACTAAACAACCTAAATCTAAACCTAAACCTAAACCTAAACCCTAAATAAAATAAAATAAACTAAAAATAAACCTAAACCTAAACTAAAAAATAAAACCTAAAAATAAACCTTCAATAAAAACATAAAATGTAAACATAAACCTAAAAATAAATAATAATACCTGAACTTAATTAATAAAATAAAAATAAAACTAAACTAAAATGTAAACCTAAACCTAAATCTAAATCTAAAAGATAAACCAAAATAAATAACCTAAGCTAAAATAAATAAACTAAAATAAATAAAGTAAGCTAAATAAAAATAAAAATAAACCTAAATAAAAAAATAAACTAAATAAAACTAAACCTTTGAGTTTCATTAATTAAAAAATAAAAAAAACAAAATAATAAAAATAATAAGAAAAAACCTTAACCCTAAAACCTAAACCTTAAAACTAACACTAAATCCTAAACCATAAACCCTAAACCCTAACCCTACAACTCTAAACCCTAAATCCTAAAACCCTAAACCCCAAACCCTAAACCCTAAACCCTACACCCTAAACTAACCCTAAACCCTAAACCCTAAACCCTAAATGCTAAACCCTAAACCTTAAACCCTAAACCCTAACCCTAACCTTAAACCCTAAACCTAAAAAAATAAAATGAAAAACTAAACCTAAATAAAAAATTAAAAAGTAAAACCTAAACCTAAAAAATAAAATAAAAATAAAATTAAACTAAAAAATAAACATAAACCTAAAACTAAAACTAAAAAATAAATTAAAATAAAGAACCTAAACTAAAATAAATAAACCTAAAATAAATATACTAAACTAAATAAAACTAAAAAATAAACCTAAATAAAAATAAAAAATAAAATAAACTAAGATAAATAAAATATAAATGAAATAAACTAAATAAACCTAAACCTGTCAGTTTACTTAATTTAAAAAAATCTATACCCTGAACCCTAAACCTACAACCCTAAGTCATAAACCCTAAACCATAAAAAGCCCTAAACCCTAAACCCTACACACTAAACTAACCCTAAACCCTAAACCCTAAATCTAAAACCTTAAACCTTAAATCCTAACCCTAACCTTAAACCTTAAACACTAAAATCATAAAGTCTAAACCCTAAACTAACCCTAAACCCTAAATCTTAAACCCTAAAAACCTTAAACCATAAAGCCTATACCTGAAACTAACCAAACCCTAAGCTAACACTAAATCCTAAACCCTTAAAACCCTAAACCCTAAAGCCTAAACACTAAACCCTAAAACCTAAACCCAAAACCATAACCCTAAACACTAAACACTAAAACCCTAAACCTTAAAACCAAACCCTAAACTCTAAAGCATAAAAGCATAAATTATACCTAAACCTAAACCCTAAACCCTAAACCCTAACCCTAAACCCAAAACCCTAAACATAAACCTAAAGTAACTAGATAAATTAAAAAATAAACTTAAACCCTAAAACCTAATAAATCGAAACCATAAGAATGGGCAGAACCTTGATGGTAGGAACATCATCATCAACTAGGCTCCAAGATCCGGCAAAGGGAGGAAGGTGAAAGGTATCATAGTGGTGGGGATCCGGGAGGTGTTGGGATACGGAGGTGGTGGTCATAATAGTGGTGGTTATGGATGCAGGAGGAACAACGGAGGTTACAACCATGGTGGTGGCAGAGGGAGAGCTTGAGGATATGATGGTGGATCTCGTTACTCAAGAGGCCAGGGTAGTTTTGATGGGAACTGAAGAAACTGAAGACCAGTCGATCTGATCTATTACTTATTGAACTATGTCTTTATAGTAGAGATGATTCTAGATATCTAGGGTTTTTTGTTTGCTCTATGCATGCTCATTTTTGATCTATGTCAATGCTTATGTATTAGAAAACTTAGGTGTGTTACTCGGTTGATGAGATCAAAAAGAAGAAATGTTGAAATTGATTTTGTTCTATGTTAGAAAAAAACCAAAAACCCTAAACCATAAATTAAAACTTGAACCCTAAACCTAAAACATAAACCATAATACTTAAACCCAAACCTTGAACCCTAAAAATCCTAAACCCTAAACCTTAAACCCTAAACCCTAAACCCTAAAACCTTAAACCCTAAACCCTAAACCTTAAATCCTAAAACCTAAACACTAAACCCTAAACCCTAATCCTTAAGAATGGTCTAAACCTTGAACTATTTAGGGTTTAGGTTTAAGGTCTAAGGTTCATGGTTTAGTTTAGGGTTTATGGTTTTTGATTTTTTTTAAATACAGAATAAATTCAGATTTGAGATTTCTTCTTTTTGATTTCATCAACCAAGTAACACACTAAGTTTTCTAAGAGACAAATGATGACAAAGATAAAAATTGAGCACGCGTAGAGCAAATCAAAAATCCTAGATTATTATAACCATCTCTATGGTAAAGACACAGTTCCATAAGCAGCAGACCAGATCGATCATTCTTTAGTTTCTCCAGTTCCCATTAGAACCACCCTGGCCTATCGAGTAGCAGGATCCACCATCATATCCCTGATTTCTCCCTCCACCACCACCACAGTTGTAACCTTCGATGCTCCTCCCTCCACCATAAGCACCATTGCCCTGTCCACCACCTCCATATCCACCAGTACTTCAAGATCCCCTCCATCATTATGATAACCTCTGCGTGTGCCTTCTCTGTAGTTGCCATATCTAAATTGAGCCTGGTTGATGGTGATGCCCCTATTATCAAGGCTATGCCCATTCTTAGGGTTTAGGTTTATTAGGTTTTAGGGTCTAAGTTTACTTTTAAATTTATTTTTTTAATTTAGATTTAGGTTTAGGGTTTGGGGTTTAATGTTTAGGGCTTGGGGTGGGAGGTTTAGGCCTAGAGTGCAGGGTTTGTGGGGTTTCCACAAGGTTTGGGTTTTTGTGGCTCATGCTTTAGGGTTTAGGGTTTGTAGATTGGGAAGGGTCAGGATTTCAGGTTGGGTTTAGAGTCATGATCTAGTTGAGTGTTTCAAGGTCATGGTTAGTGCATAGGGCCTAGGGCTAGGGAAGTTTATTTTTATCTTTCCACTACAGGCTTGGTTTGGGCTCAGGGCCTAGTGTCATGGTAGGGCCCAAAGTAGGGCTAGGCCTTACTGCCTCATGGCCTAGGGTGGTGTATGATTTAGCTTTTTAGGGTTTAGTGTAGGGTCCGTGGTCAGGTGGTATTTAGTGTAGGATTTAGGGTTTATAGTTTTATTTATTTTAGTTCATATTATTTTTATTTTTATTTTAACCCAATCTTTAATTTTATTTAGTTTAGATTATTTATTTTATGTTCATTTTAGTTTAGGTTTTTATTTTAGTTTATTTTTAAGTTTATGTCAGTTTAAGATTTATGAGTTTTATTTTATATTATTTTTAGGTTTTAGGTTTTATTTTTTTATTTTAGGTTTAGGTTTAGGTTTTTTATTTTATTTTGTGTAGGTTTTAGTTTTAATTTTATTTTTAATTTTAGGTTTTATGTTTTAGTTTAGATTTAGGATTATTTTTAGTTTATTTTATTTTATTTCATTTAGATTTATGTTTAAGTTTAGTTTATTTTAGGATTAGGTTTTGGTTTTATTTCATTAGTTTATTTTATTTTAGTTTAGGTTAAGGTTTATTTTATTTTGTTTATTTTATTTTATAGGTTTAGGTTTTTTTTTAGTTTAGTAGGTTTAGGTTTGTTTCTTATTTAATTTTAAGTTTTATTTTTTTGTAGTTTATTTTTAGGTTTAGGTTTCTATTTAGTTTTAATTTTATTTTATTATAGTTTTATTTTTTATTTATTTATTTTTTTTAATTTATTTAAGTTTTTATTCTTAGGTTTACTATAATTATGCTATTATATATATACAATAATACACTATACTATATTGTGTAATATAGTATAGTGTATACCATAATTACAATAATAGATAAGATATAACATAATATATACTATACACACGATAATTATATACACCATACTACTATACATATATATACCACCACTAGTGTATATATAGATAGAAGTGCATAACATACACAACTATATATATAGCATAAGCATGTAGTGCATATAGTATATTATAACATAATAATAACATACCATACAGTAAAGTGTTATACAAAAAGAAGTGAAATATACCACCACACATAATACATAACTATACCATACCACGCCAATACCATATATATAATAACATGTAGTTGTATACATTAACATCATATTAGCATATAGTGCATACCATTATATACATATACAACAATATATAAGTATAGTATATAATATATAATATTTTGTAATCATGCATAGCATAAGTATAAGTGTATAGCATACGTATATATAAACAATATTATCGTGTATAGTATAGTATGCATTGTATTATAATATACCATATAGTATGGCAAAGGCATACAGAACATACATTATACAGATACATACACACCATACACATACACTATTATAGTGTATTGTACCATATAATATACTATAACAGTATAACATGTATATAGTATATCTGTATATATAGTGTATATAGTATTGTTATATAATATCATAGTGTAGTATAACACTACATAGTATAGACGGACTACATACTACACTATATAGTATAACATTGTATACTATAATGTTATACTATACAATGTAATACATATATTATACTATAACACACATTACATCAACACCATACCATACACATATATATACATATAAAGCATATATATACATATGATATAAAGTATAGTATGGTATAATATATATACCATAATATATAAACAGTGTAGGTATATATATATATACATGCATTATGCCATATATACACCATACCATAGTAGTATATAACGATAACCACACCATACCAACACCACATTAATGCATAGCATAGCATAGTAATAAAAAAAAAATAGCATAAAGTGCAATATTGTGCAGTACATAGCATGCATAGATAAAGATGTGTGCGTGTAGTATAGCATTTGTACATAACATAGTATAGGATTTATAGCATATTCACACACAATAATCAGAAAGTAAGCGTAGCATATCTTTATACACCATACCATAAATTACCATAATATATACACCATACCATAATATACATAAATATATGTATAGTATAGTAGCATATCACTAACATATATACCACACCATACCATATAACAAACCCAGATAGTAAAGTATACAGTGTTAATATAGTACATGTAGCATATAAAGTATATAATATAACGGCATATACACACATTGCATAATATAATTACACCATAGAATATTGCATACATAGCAAAGTATATAGTAAAGCATATAATACACAGGATAAGAAGGTATATAGCACACACCATACCCCATATATAAATTAATATATGTGCATAAAGTATAGCATGTAAAGATAGCATAAATTACAAGATGCCATACCAACCAAGACTATGCCATAAGTGGTGTACCATATAGTATAATATAGCATGTTGTGATGTGTAGCATACAAGTGTATTGTACACCATATACCATATACCATAATATATACCATACATATAAGTGTTATATAAGTGCATAGTATAGTGTAGCGTTTAACAAGATAGTGCACACTATATAACCACTATTACATTACCGCACATCATTGCATGTGCATGGCATGATACATTACAATCACACCAACACCACTATATAACACCATAACACCACTATACGTAGTGTAGCAATAATATTTATCACCATACACCATACCACACCATGTACCACCATGTATAGTGTATGCATTGCACATACCAATATAACACATATATATAAGTATGCATAATACATAGTACATGTATTGTACCATACCATATAACATACCACCCATAATAGTGTGGCACACATTACAAGTATAACATAGTAGCATATTATAAAGCGTATAGATAGTATATAAGATAGTAATATTTTGTATATAGTATATTATAACAACTACTATACTACTATAATTATACCATACAAGTAAGGTAGTGTTTATATATAGTTTATAGTACTATAGTATACACAACACACCTTATACCATACCATAATTATTTATAGCACACGCAAAGAAGTGTTATAAAGTGTTATATAGTAGTTATATATATGTATGGTACCATATAGTATATCAGAAAGTATACAAACATAATATAGTAATATATACATATATTATACATGTACATATAATAGATAAGTGTAGCATATAGCACCATAACCAAACCATACCATACCAACAAGTATGATATACATAATAATGTAGTATATAGTAGTGCAAGAATACATACCACACCATACACCTGTAATACCATATTATGTCAACATAAGACATGTATATTAATTATAATAGCATAAAGATATAGCATAGCATATACTACATGTAGTGTTACATATAGTGTATAGCATATATATATACATACTACACACAATATAATATATAGTATAGTTATATACTGGAACCATATTATGTGTAGTGTATAATAGTGTAGGTGTTGTATAGTAACACACTACACTATATTATACTATAGTGTAACCACACTACACTATACTATACATAATATACTATCCTATAATATAATATATAGCATTGTATAGTGTAGTATATAATATTATATTATACACTACTATACACTACATATAATATATAATACAATTTATAGTATTATACACTATTATAATTACAATATAGTATAAAGTATAGTGCATTATATAAATTATAGTTATACACATTACACTATTATATAATTACCACAATACAATACACATATACCATACAATCTATATACACCATACTATATACCATTCATATACCATATAACACCATAATTACTACCATAATATAATGCTCTATACACCACATACGCATACTGTATATAGCCATATATACCATACCATACCATATTCATAGCATACAGCATAATATGCACATCATTAAGACCATACCATGTATGCGCGTAATATATTTATGTAATACACACATATACATATAGCAATAATATTATACATATATGTATATAATATGCCATAATATACCACCATAATATATACACTACATATATTGTGTAGTGTAATATATCAATCATACCATATACCACCATACCATACTATTACAAGGTATTGATAAAGATACCATAATATCGACCGTAATTCATAGCAAGCGTAGCATATAGCAAATAGATAGCTTATTTAGTATACAGCATAACATATGCAGCATAACATAGCATAACAGTGCAAGTAACATACCAACTCTCACGCATAGCAAGATGCAGCAGTTATGCACATAAAGCGCAGTGCATAGCATACGCAGGTACAGCATATAGCAAAAGAGCATAAAGTGTTATCAGTGCACATTAACGCACCGGATGCATAATTACCATATATATAACCAATTCATAGTATACAATTACATACCATAACCAACATACATACAAAGACCAGTTAATAGCACAGAAGATTATATATCATAATTATACTAGTACATACATAAAGTGTTAATCATACACCATAACCACGTAATACCATATAGCATAAGATAAGTAGCATAGTTGTATATAATATATATTTTAATCATATACATAACCAGACTACTAACTACCATAGATAAAGTGCAAGTGTATTGGTATACACCAACCACAATATAGCAAGATAGTGTAGCGTGTATAGTGTAGTGAATATACCATATAGCATTAACTATCACCAACACCTACCACCATACCATTAGTTATGGGGTGTACCATATACGGCAAAGGCAGTGCAGGTGGCATATAATAACAGCATAGCATAGATAGTGGTATATATAGCACCAGTAGCAGTAGCATCACCAATAACACACACATACTACTACATAACATAAACACAACACCATTATATACCATATACCACACCGTACACCAAACATTATCTCAAAGGTACATATAAGCAGTAAAACATATTATATAAGATATGTGTATAAAGTAAGATATAAGTAGCATACCATTAATATATACATATATATCCATATGGTAGCAGCATACAACAATATAACATATATATTATATAATCACCAAGATGCATTATATATACATAACTACACCAATAGTGCGTTTATAAAGTAGTGTAGGTAGTAGTAATTATTACACCAATCATTAATTCATAATATATAATACACCATCAACATATTATACATTACATCATACATAATACACCATACCATAGCATAAAGATAGCAAAACAAAACATAGCAAAGAGCACATACATAGCGCAGCATAGCATAACATAAAGCGCAGTATACAAGATAGCATAAGTATATAAGATAGCATAAAGACAACATCTCATACACCATATACACAATAAAGATTACAAGCAACATAAGCATACATACAATACAGCATACGCATTACATCGATGCAGGTTTGTATAAGTATGTATAGCATAGCATAAATTGAAAAAACAAAACATAATATATACAGTATAAAGCATTATAGCATAGCATAGATATTACATATACACATATTTACATACGACCATTATATTAACCATCATAAACATTACCATACGTAGCATATAAATATAGCATAGCATAGCATAATAATTAAAAATATCAGTAGTAGTGCACCATACACCATGTGCGTAGTGCACACCATATTTTATTACTATGCATAGCATAGTGTTTCACATAATATATATACCATACCACAATACACACATAGCATAATATACATACATTAATAGCACAACACATCATACCTTACACATGCCATGCCACACCACTACTATGATTACAAGGTAATGCATATAGTGCATGTACACATGCCTTAACCATACCACACCATAACACACAACAATAACACATACATAAAGATACTACACCTTATAAACCCAATGCATACACATACATACCATACATATTATACATAATATACCATACATACCATTATCATATCATACATAAAGCAATTATATATAAGCATTATATATAATATATGGCAGAGTGATATTACATAGTATAGCAAGTATAGTAAAAAAGATAGCACAAATATACAGTGTAGTGTATAAAGTATAAAGGTATAGCATCATAGTAATGCATACCACACATCTACCAATAATTATATAATACATACCACAATATACACTCATACCATACCAAATATAGGTATGTGTAGTGTATATATATAACGTGGTATATATATATAGATAACACCACAATCACGCTAAACACACACATACCATTATTATACCATACTATTAGTAGAAGCAGTATAGTATAGTATGCATTGTGTATAAACATAACATACACACTACAATACTATACCATACCATAATGATACACATATATATATAGTAGTGCAGTGTAATATCAGTAGACTATACCATAATTAATATACCATATCC
This sequence comes from Cymbidium sinense, assembly GCA_021442155.1. Lineage (NCBI taxonomy): Eukaryota > Viridiplantae > Streptophyta > Magnoliopsida > Asparagales > Orchidaceae > Cymbidium > Cymbidium sinense. Next base: position 34,118,258 of record CM038214.1, read on the forward strand.
CATACCATAACATATATACAAAGATATTATTATGTAATAGTGTTACTAATATACTAAAATATATGATATAAAAGCATAGTATGGCATAATATATATACAATTACAATAAATAGTGTAGTGTATATATATATATATCCCATTATTATGCTATACAATAATACATATTATATATAGATATACCATATTGTAACCACAATCCATACCAACACCACAATAACTATTATACACATATGTTATTACATACATACATACAGACAAAATACATATATAAATAAAAAAAATAATAACCGTATAATATGTAGCATACGTATAAAGATAGCCGCAGCAAAGATACCATGTACATAACATAGCATATATTACAGCATAACCACAACATCTCGCATAGCGTAGCATAGGAAATAATATGCAACACCATAATATAACATACACAAACACATACCAGACAAAGATATCAGATAGCATAAAGATATCCACTAACGACCATATATACCAACTACTACATACAATACATAGCACAGTAGCTAGCACATATTAAAAGCGCGATATAAGCGCAGCATATGTAACAGCAGTAGTTATGCCTATCAATAACAGGTATACCATAATTATACCACACAACATTATAAAGAACATATACTTACAAGAATACATATCAGTAATTAACACATAAGATAGTAGCAGTACTTTAACCCATATACACCAATATGTGCATAGAAGTGCGCATAGCATAGATAAGTACAGCACCATTCATGCGCCATGCCACAACACTACACGTGATAACCCGCAGCAAGATATAAAGGTATAGTAATACGTCAGGTTGGCAGGTGTAGTTGCACCACCAAACCATATACACAATATACATATATAGTAATATATACCATATCAAATATAAAGATACATATATACCATGTATTAGCATCGCAGTAGCATAATAGCATAAGATACAATATAAACAACCATTACATACATTACGCAACATCTACAACATAAAGATGATAGATAATATGTAATACATGACGCACAATATATACACATAATAAATAACTACACCATAAGCATGTAACCATACACATAATATTCCCATACAATAGTACTGCACGCATGCACGTATTATACTGCTAACTAAATACAGTACATCATTACAAAAATCACACAACACCATCAATAAGTGCATAGTAATATAGCAGCATAAAGATAAAAGTGGCATATACATATGCTGGTCATACATGCGCCAAGCATAGCATAGCATAACACAACAATATACAAACATATAATATAAGCATAATATCATATTATGTTACCATATATACACCATACACCAAAGCAAAAAGCATATAGCATAGTATAAGTAGCAGCATATATCAAACTCACCAACCATAGATAGTACAAAATTATACATACACATATACATACCACCATACCACATATGTACAACATAGCATAATATATTACACCAATCAATTAATCATAATAAAACACTGATACAACCATACCACCATCAGCAGTGCAGCAGTGCATAGCGCATGCAACCACGTACGCATAAAGCAGCATGCGCAGCATAACACATACTGCAGTCCAGGCATAACATAGCAAAGCAGTATAACACAAAGACTATCCTGATACCGCGGCAATACATCGCACAAGATAAGCGCGTACACATCATCATATCATAACAACCATAACACAGCATAAAGCATCCACAACATAGCGCAGCGCATACAGTACTGCGCAGCATAGTAAGCATGCGTAGCAACAACATAAAGTGCGCAGCAATACAGCATAAGCAATCAACCATACGCGCAACCACACCGCATAGCACAACGCACAGCTTCGCATAGCAGCAGCATAGCACAAAGATACGAACATAGCAGCGCAGATAAAGCACAGCATAGCAGCACAGCGCATAGCAAAGAAAGATAGCATAAAGCAACATCATAACATAGCATAAAGATATAGCGTGTTAAGATAGAATAGCAATCCACCCCATGATAATACATACCACAATAAAAAGCGCATGTGTATAAGATGTTAACGCATAGATAGCGTCAACATACCATAGCAGTAATACATACATGCACCATAACGCTGAATGTATGTAGTAAAAGATGTAAATTATACCATAATATCAACATCAGAGAAGAAGATATACATAGATACAACCATGCCATACGACATGCTTATTATGTTTTGTAACAGATAGCATAACATACCACACATAATACCATACCACATACACAATAGTCCAGAATATAATATATAAATATTATGTCACAGTGTATAGTATAATATATACGTAGATATATATAACCATGCTTATAATACACATATCGCGCATAAGTACATACAATATAATACAATACAAGCATAATATAACATACCACACCATACTTTATACACCATACACCATAATTACATATTACATATAGATACCAGATACCATTATACAATTATACCATATATATACATAATGATACACTATACTACTATAGTATTCTATAGTGTAGTGTAGTATATATGCGTACATTAACTATAACCGCAAATAACATATAATAAGCAGCATAACATACCAGTAGTATAGCAGTGTAAAGATAATTGCATAAATACATACATATACACCAATAACCATACCATATATTACAAAACGATAATATAACACCACATTACAATAGTGATAATAGTATAATATTGTAGTATATAACATAGATACCATATAACATAAAGTATAGTAAATATATAGCACCATAAGAAAAAGTAAGTGTAGCAAGCATAATATTTAAAAGATAATACATATACAAGCATAATACATACATTAATATAATATAGCATGGTAAATACATATACTTTATATACGGTGCATAAAAGTATAGCAATATTAAAAAAAGTGTATATAGCGTACATAGTATAATGCAAAGTATAAATATATAATATAATAACCATACCATAGTATTGTGTGCATGTATAAAAGAATATACCACATCATACCATATACATTATAATATACATTATACATACCACCATATACCACATACCAAATACATATTGATATTTATATACATACAATAATATACCTATGCATAAATGTGCATAAGATAAGATAGTGTGGATATATATATGTGTATTGCAAGATATAGCATACATAAACACCATGCAACCCAATACCACCATACTATATTATACCATATACCATATATATAGTATTGTATATAATTATATATGTGTATAGTGTATAGTAAGATAAGCATATACCACACCATACCATACCATACCATACTATACCATACTCATATACACCATATTACACTACACCATACCACATACAACACTACACCATAATATACACAAGCATACCATATATATATATAAAGTGTACAGTATAGCATAAAGTTGTGTGTATACCATATAATATACCAAGAGTGCAACACCATAACTAACCATACCATACACTATAATACGCCATATATATATATATATATATACATACAATATATATACACCATACCATATAATAGACACCATAACATACACCACATAATTATAATATAGTAATTATTAATATATATAGTAAAAGTATATAGTATGTGTAATACAAATACCATATTATTATACACATAAATATACCCAAGCAATAGTAGCAGTAATATCGTACATAATAGAATAGCAAAGATACATAATACACAAACATACCACATACCACACACAGAACACTAATATATAAATACCATACCACCATACACAAAGTATTAGATAGTATCTAAGATTCACAAACATATAATATACCAAATAAATTATTAAGATAAATTACCATACACCATTATTTATTATATAGTAAGCAAAGATGTGCACGATTATGCATAAGATAATCTAGTAAGTGATACCATAAAAGATAACAACAACCACTATACCACACAACATAATTAGTAAAATATATTATATAATTAATTATGTAAAACCAGTAACATAAACAATAAGGTATAGCATAACCATACATGCATTATTACTATTACAATATAAGACAGCATAGATAGATTATAGTGTATATACAATATAATAACACAATAAATATGCGCATAGGTATAGTGTATATTATACCATATGGAATATACCATATACCATCACAATATATAACCATATACCATACATACCTTAAAGTAAACAGCGTAGTATAATGGTAGTGTAAGTACATCACCATACCATATAACTACAATTAACCATAAATTAACATTGAATACATAAAATTAATGTTTAAAAAAATAATTAATAAAGCATATAACATAATAATATAATAGTGTAGATATACTTACACCAATACACCACATTACAAAGAAGTTATAGCTACATACCAGTAAGGCAACACATAATTATTACAACACACGTATACCATATAATACCAATAATATTACAATAGCGTAGTGTTATACTGCCATATATTAACATAGTATAGTATTGTGTTTTATACAAGAGTATACAACACAACACATACATAGGTAGTACACCATACCACACCACAATAACACTTATACCATACCATAACATAATAATACATTTATACACTAAACAATAGCATTAGTGTACCTAATGCTATACTATTACTATAGATTATAAATAACTACTAAATACACTATATATACCAATTATACATACCAAAGCATAATCATAACTATAAATAGATACTATAAGATATATTATGGTAGTATATATACAATAGTGTATTTATATACACTACCATTGTATTGTTATGTACTATAAATAATAGTGTAGTATGTACTACTATACCACACACCATAAAGATAGTATAAAATTGTAAAAAACCCTAAACACTCAACACTAAATTCTAAACCATAAACCATAACCCTAAACCCTAAACCCTAAAACCCTAAACCCTAAACCCTAAACCCTAAACCCTTAACCCATAAAACCTAAAAACCTAAACCTAAACTAAATAATACCTAATAATAAAATAAATAAAGAAACCTAAATCTAAATAAAAAATAATAAAAGAAAAATCTAAATTAAACCTAAACCTAAACCTAAAATTAAAATAAAATAAAAAAATTAAAAAAGCTAAAATCAAATAAATAAAAATCTAAACTAAAAAATAAAATAAACTTAAGAATCAAAAACTTAATAATAAAAAACCTAAATAAAATAAAACTAAACATAAAATAAAAATAAAATAAACTTAAAATAAAATAAAATAAGAACTAAATAAAAAGTAAACCTAAAAATAAAACCAAAAAATCAATAAAAAATAAAACTTAAACCCTAAATTTAAAAAAAACCTAAGCCTAAAAATAAAATAAAAAAATAAAGAAACAAAGTAAAACTAAACCTAAACTAAAATAAATAAAACTTAAACCTAAACCTAAAATAAACTAAACCTAAACCAAAACAAAAATTTAAAAAATAAAATAAACTAAAAATATACCTAAACCTAAACTAAAAAATAAAACATAAAAATATACCTAAAATAAAAATCTAAAACCTAAACCTATAAAATAAAAAATAAAACCTAAACCTAAACGAAAAAATAAAAAAATATAACCTTAAAAAATAAATTAAAATAAAATTCAACTAAAATAAATCTAAACCTAATAAATAAAGTAAAATAAAAAACTTAAAATAAATAAACTAAACTAAATAATAATAAAAAATAAACCTAAATAAGAATAATAAATAAATAAACTCAAATAAATTAAAATAAACTAAATTAACTAAAAAAATTAATTAATCTAATCTTACCAGTTTACTTAATTAAAACAATCCATAAACCCTAAACTATTAAACCTAAAAACCTAAACCCTAAACCCTAAATCATAAACCCTAAACCATAAACCCTAAACTATAACCCTAAACCCTAAACCCTAAATCCAAAACTCAAAACCCTAAAACTCTAAACCCTAAACCCTAAGCAGTAAACCCTAAACCCTAAAACTTATAACCCTAAACCCCAGACCAATACCCAAAACCCCAAACCATAAACCCTAACCTAACCCTAAACCCTAAACCCTAAACCCTAAACCCCTAAACCCTAAACCCAAAACCCTAAACTAACCCTAAACCCTAAGAATGGGAAGAACCATAATGATAGGAACATCACCGCCACCAGCTCTTGATGGAGGACAATGCAAGGCTGATTATAACAATGGTGGTGGGGATCTAGAGGTGTTGTTGGATATGGAGGTGGTGGTCATAAGTTGTTATGGAGGTGGGAGAAGCAACAGGAGGTGGTGGCAGAGGGAGAGATCAGGGATATGATGGAGGACCCGCTACTCGAGAGGCGAGGGTGGTTCTGGATGAAACTAGAGAAATTGAAGAACAACCGATCTGATCTGTTGCTTATGGAATTATGTTTTTATAGTAGAGGTGGTTATTCTTATCTAGGGTTTTTTTATTTTCTCTATGGGTGCTCATTTTTTATCTATGTCATCGCTTGTGTCTTAGAAAACTTGGGGTGCTACTTGGTTGATGAAATTGAAAAGATGAAATGTTGAATATGAATTTGTTCTCTCTTAAAAAAAACCTTAAACCCTAAACCCTAAACAAACACTAAACCACCTAAATCCTAAACTCTAAAAAGCTAAAACCTAAAGCTAAACTAAATAAAACCAAAAAAATAAAATAAATAAATAAACATAAATAAAAATAAAATAAAAAATAAAATAAAATAAAAACATAAACTAAAACTTAAATCTAAACCTAAAAAGAAACTAAAATAAAAAATAAAAACTAAACTAAAACAAAAGAAATAAAAACCTAAGCTAAACTAAAAAATAAAAAACCTACAACAACAACAACAACAACAACAAGCCTTAATCCCATGGTGCTACATGAATCCTTCGCTCCATTGTGTCCTATTATGTGTCAAATTCTCATCTAATTCAAGTATACTAAGATCATTTTTATACATCTTAACCAAGTCTTTTAGGTCTACCTCTACCTTTCTTAACATAAGGCAAATCTAATGCATCTACTCTCCTAACGTCATCGGACTACGACGCTTTATGTGGCCAAACCATCTAACTCTCCTAATCTTATCTACCACCGAGCTACTCCAACTTTTCCAACATACTCATTTTGCAATCTATCTCTAGTAAAGCCACTCATCCACCTAAGCATCCTCATCTCGTAGAATACACTTAACTTAGTCTTATGCTTCTCTTTATTGGCCAACATTCTCGCACTATAAGTCATTGTGTGTCTTACCACCATCTTATAAAATTTTCCCTTAAGTTTAAGTGGAACTTTTCTATCACATAATAGGCCGATGCATTCCTCCACTTCAACCATCCAACTTGAATTCTACTAATAACATCTCCATCTATTTCACCATCATTTTGAACAATAGAGCCTAAATATCTAATCACTCACTCTTATTAATGACTTGATCACCTAAAGTCACAACACTATCACTAAAACTTCTACAACTAAAATTACACTCCATATATTCGCTTTTAGATCTACTTAAACGAAAACCTTTAGACTCTAAAGTTGACCTCCATAATTCAAGTTTCGTTGGACTCTCTAGTCTTATCAACAAGAAGAATGTCATCGAAAAGCATACACCAAGGTACATCTTCTTGTAAATGCCTCGTAAGAACATCCATAACTAAAGTAAAAAGATAAGGGCTTAATGTTGATCCTTGATGTAATCCAATCAAATAGGAAAATATTTTGTCAATCCTCCTTGTGTTTGGACACAAGTAATAGCTCTAGTATACATATCCTTAATGACTTGAATATAACCAATATTAACTCCTTTCGCTCTAGAACTCTCCAAAGAACATCTCTTGAGACTTTATCATAAGCTTTCTCTAAATCAAATATCATATGTAGATCCTTCTTACTTTCTCTATGCTTCTATTAAACCTCTTAACAAATGTATAGCATCCATAGTAGATCTACCGCATGAAACCAAACTGATTGAGAAACTTCTATCACATCGTAACCTATGCTCAATTACTCTCTCCATAATTTTAATGTATGGCACATTAACTTAATTCCTCTATAATTTGCACACTCTTGTGCATCACCTTTATTCTTAAATATAGGAACCAATAGACTTTTCTCCACTCATCCGCATCTTTTAGTCTTTAAAATAACATTAAAAGATTTGTAAGCCAAGAAATTCCTTGATCTCCTAAACATTTCCACACATCTATTGGAATATTATCCGTCCTACGCTTTTCCACATTTCATTTTCTTTAAAGCTTCACTAACTTTAGATTTACTAATAATGATGATAGAAATAAAATTCTCTATTTTTGTTTAGGTATTAAGGTTGCTAAAATCAATCGTATTTTCGATCCTTCATTGAAAAGTTTATCAAAATATCTCATCCACCTATTTTCAATATCTTTTCTAAGAAAAGCACTTTATTATTTTCATCCTTAATACCCCTCACTTGAACTATGTCTTTACTCCTATCTCTTCTTTCTTGGCAAACTTATAGATACATCTTTCACCTTCTTTGGTATCTAATCTATTATATAAATCACTAAAAGCTAAATTTTTTTGCATCATATATTGCTTTCTTAGAATCTCTACAGGCCACTTTATATCTTTCCCAATTCTCCGAGTTTTTACATCTAAACTAAGTTTTATAACAATGCTTCTTATTTCTTATCTTTTCATGCACACTCCGACTCCACCACCAACAATTCTTATTAAAAGAAGCTTTTCTTTTTGATTCTCCAAGCACATCTTTAGCAACTTGCTTAATTTCACTTGTTAGTTTTTCTCACATAACATTAGCTTTCTTATGAACACCCCAAATTCTAATATCTTGTAGCTTGCTCTTAAAAATATTTTTATTTGTGTTCTTTAAGTGTCCCCATCTAATCCTAGGACAATAATTTAGTTTATTTTTTCTATTACAATCTTTCATCTTAAAATCTAAAACTAATAGTCGATGTTGGGTACTTAAAATTTCACTTGGTATGACCTTACAATCTTTACAATTTAAACGATCTATTTTTTTTGTATAAATAATCAATCTGTTTTACTAGATCCATTTTTATAAGTAATAATATGTTCATCTCTTTTCTTAAAAAAAGTATTAGCAACTACAAAATCATAAGCTAAAGCAAAATCTAATATAGTCTTACCTTCTTCATTAGTCACTCCAAATCCATAACCACCATGAATACTTTTAAAATCTTCTACTACTCTACCAACATGTCCATTTAAATCTCCTCCAAAAATACTTTTCTTCAAAAGGTATCATGTATCAATCCTCTAATTCATTCCAAAATTTTCTTTTTCATACCTCCAAACCTACTTGAGGAGCATAGACACTTATAACATTGATAATCTTAGTATCAATAATAATCTTTAAAGCTATAATTCTATCTCCACATCTATTAATACTTATAACATTATCCTTCAAACTTTTCTATAATCACACCTACACCATTTCAAGTTCGACTTTTACTTGAATACCAAAGTTTAAAACCTAAACTATCAATCTCCTTGGGCTTCTCACCAACCCATTTAGTTTCTTGAACACATAAAATATTTATCTTCTATGAACCATACATCTATTAATTCCATTAATTTACCTCGTAAGAGTACATATATATTCCAAGATCCTAACCTAATTTTAGTTTCATGGACTAACTTCTTTCTGATTGAAAATGTGGGAACCTTGCTTATTTAACCGCACTGCGCCATGCAAAGCTCTAGCACATTTTATCAGACTAAGCCATACAAGGCCACTTCCGTGGACGCCCAAGATTAACACAATGATTTAAAGATTCATGTCATGATTATTTCACAAATTTTATGTCATACTACCTAACGCAACCTCCACTTTTGCATGCATCAGGGACTAAATAAAATAAAAACTAAACCTAAAATAAAAATAAGATAAACCTAAAATAAAATAAAATAAAAACAAAATGAAAACTTAAACCAAAAAAATAAACCTAAAAATAAAACCAACAAATAAATAAAAAATAAAATCTAAACCCTAAACTTAAAAAAACCTAAACCTAAAATAAAAAAATAAATAAAATAAAACAAACCTAAACCTAAACTAAAATAAACTAAATTAAAATAAATAAAACCTAAACCTAAACCTAAACCTAAACCTAAACCTAAAATAAACTAAAAATAAACCCAAACTTAAATTAAAAAATAAAACCTAAAAATAATCCTATAATATAAACCTAAAACCTTAACCTAAAATAATAAAATAGTATCCTAAACATAAACCTAAAAATAAAAAATAAAACATAAACCTAAAAAAGAAAATAAAAATAAAACTTAACTAAAAGTAAACATAAACCTTAAAAATAAACTAAAATAAATAAACTAAACTAAATAAAAAAAATAAACCTAAATAAAAATAAAAATATAATAAACTAAAATAAATAAAAAATAAACTAAATAAACAAAATGAACCTAAATAGTTTATTTTAGGCTTAGTTTTTTTTAAGTTTAGGGTTTAGGTTTTATTTTTATGTTTAGGTTTTATTTAGGTTTTATTTTATTTTGTTTTAGTATTATTTTATGTTTATTTTTTATTTTATTTAGTTTTTTTTATTTTTTGGTTTATTTTATTTTTTTAGTTTAGTTTAAGTTTTATTTATTTTATTTTATTTTACTTTTTTTATTTCTTCATTTTATGTTTAGGTTTAGGTATGGTTTAGGCTCAGCAGATTTTATTTTATTTTACTTTATTATCCCATTTTAGGTTTAAGTTTTTTTAATTTATTTTATTTTATGTTATATTTAGTTTAGGTATGGTTTTGTGGTTTTGTGGGTTAGGGTTGGGTTTACAATTTAGGGTTTAGGGTTTACGCTTAGGTTTAGGGTTTGGCGTTTAGGGTTTAGGGTTTAGGAGAGGTTTATGGTTTATGCTTTAGGGTTTGGGTTTTGGGTTTAGGGTTTTTTAGTTTATTTTATTTTTAAATTATGTAGACTACAGGATTAGGTTTATTTAGTTTATTTTCTATTTATTTTAGTTTATTTTAATTTCTATTATTATTTAGGTTTATTTTTATTTTTATTTAGTTTAGTTTATTTAATTTAGGTTTATTTATTTTAGTTTAGGTTTTTTATTTTAGTTTATTTTTTAATTTTAGGTTTTAGGTTTTTATTTTAAGTTTATTTTTAGGTTTTATTTTTTAGTTTAAGTTTAAGTTTAATTTTAGTTTATTTTATTTTATTTAGGGTTAGGTTTAGGTTTAGTTTATTTTAGGTTGAGGTTTAGGTTTTATTTATTTTAGTTTAGGTTTAGATTAACTTTATTTTTATTTTAGGTTTAAGTTTTTTTTTAGTTTATGATTAGTTCTATTTTTTAGGTTCAGGTTTTTATTTAGTTTTTATTTTATTTTATTTTAGGTTTATCCTATTTTTTGAGGTCTAGTTTTTATTTTTTTAGGTTTTTTATTTTTTGCTTAAGTTTAGGTTTTTATTTATTTTATTTTAGTTTATTTTAATTTTTTATTTTATTTTGTTTTTAGGTTTAAGTTTAGCTTTAGTTTTATATTTAGGTTTTAGTTTAAGTTTTTATTTTATTATTTTATTTTATTTTATTTTAGTTTAAGTTTTTTTATTTATTTTAGTTTAAGTTTTTTTATTTATTTTCTTTTTAGGTTTTATTTAGTTTAGGTTTAGGTTTTAGCTTTTAGGGTTTAGGGTTTAGGGTTACTGAGTGTTTAAGATTTAAGTTTTTTGGGGTTAAGTGTTTAGTGTTGGGTTTAGGGTTTAGGGTTTTAGGATTTAGGGGTTAGGGTTTAGGGTTTAGGGTTTAGGGTTTAGGATTTTAGGTTTAGGGTTTAGGGTTTTAGAGTTTAGAGTTTAGGGTTTAGCTTTTCTGTGTATTTTTAGTTTAGGGTTTAGGGATTTTGATATATTTTTAATTGAGAATAAATTCAGATTCAACATTTCTTCTTTCTATTTCATCAACCAAGTAACACACTAAGTATTCTAAGACATAAGCGATGACATACATAAAAAATGAGCACGCATTATGCAAATCAAAAACCCTAGATATCTAGAATCGTCTCTACTACAAAGACACAGTTCCATAAGTAGTAGATTAGATCATCCATTCTTCAGTATCTCTAGTTCCCATCAGAACCACCCCCTCCTCTCGAGTTGTGGGATTTGCCATCATATCCTTGATCTCTCTCGCCACCACCATGGTTATTACCTTGTTGTTGCTCCTCGCATCCATAAACACCAATTCTTTGACCACCACCTCCATATCCACCAACACCTCCAGATCCCCCCACCCCTGCGATAACCATCACCTCCGCCTTCGCCTCCACCACCAGATCTAGACTAGCCTGGTTGATGGTGATGTTCTTTCCATCAAGGTTCTGCCTATTCTCAGGGTTTAAGTTTATTAAATTTTAGGGTTTAGGTTTATTTTTTTAATTTATTTAGTTACTTTAGGTTTAGGTTTAGGGTTTCAAGTGGGTTTAGGGTTTGGGTTTAGGGTTTACTGGTTTAAGTTTTAGGGTTTATGGTTTTAGGGTTTATGCTTTTAGAGGTTTAAGGTTAGGTTTTAAGGTTTAGGATTTTAGTGTCACCATTTAGGATTATGGTTTAACATTTAGAGGGTTTAGGGTTTAGTTTTAGGCTTGTGGTTTAGGGTTTGAGGGTGGGTCTGGGTTTTGGGTGGGTAAGGTTTATTATGGTGCTGTCAGGTTTAGGATTTAGGGTGTGGAGTGTGATTTAGGGTAGGGTTTAGGGAGGGTTTAAATTAAAACCACAGTTTAGGTTTTTTATTTATTTTATTATTAAATTACATTATTATATTTTTTTATTTTTATTTAGGTTTATTTTTATTTTTATTTAGTTTAGTTTATTTTATTTTATTTATTTTAGTTTAGGTTTTCCATTTAAGTTTATTTTTAGGTTTAGGTTTAGGTTTAGGTTTTTTTAGTTGAGTTTTATTTTTTATTTTATTTTAGTTTATATTTATTTTTAGGCTTAGATTTAGGTTTTATTTTATTTTTAGGTTTAGGTTTATATTTTTGGTTTATTTTAAGGTTATATTTTTTAGTTTAAGTTTAGGTTTATTTTTAGTTTATTTTTTATTTAGGTGATAAGTTTAGTTTATGTTAGGATTAGGTTTAGGTTTTAGTTATTTTAGTTTAGTTTATTTTTGTTTAGGTTTAGGTTTATTTAATTTTTATTTTATGTTTAGGCCTTTTTTTGTTTAGGATTTAGGTTTTACTTTTTATTTATTTTTAGGTTTTATTTTTAGGTTTCTTTTTTAGGTTTTGGTTTTTATTTAGTTTTTATTTTATTTTATTCTAGGTTTATTTTATTTTTATTTTAGGTTTAGTTTTTGTTTTATTTAGATTTTTTATTTTTCACTTTAGTTTAGGTTTTTATTTATTTTATTTTAGTTTAGTTTTATTTTTATTTTTTTTTCTTTTTTAGGTTTAGGTTTAGGTTTAGCTTTTAGTTTAGGCTTTTATTTTATTTTAATTTTATATTTTATTTTAGTTTAGGTTTTTTTATTTATTTTATTTTTAGGTTTTATTTAGTTTAGGATTAGGTTTTCAGCTTTTCAGGGTTTAGAGTTTGTTGAGGGTTTAGGGTTTGGGGTTTGGGGTTTAGGGCTTAGGGTTTAGGGTTTAGGATTTAGAGTTTCAGGTTTTAGGGTTTATGTTGTTAGGGCTTAGGGTTTAGGGTTTAGGATTAGGGTTTAGGGTTTAGGGTTTATGGTTTGAGGTTTAGGGTTTAGATTTAAGGTCTATGGTTTAGATTTAAGTTTATGGTTTAGGGTTTTTAGTTTTTTTTAACACATAACAAATTCAAATTCAATATTTCTTCTTTTCAATTTCATCAATGTTGTAACACAGCAAGTTTTCTAAAAGATAAGTGACGATAAAGATAAAAAATGAGCACATGTAGAGCAAATCAAAACCCTAGATTAGAAGAATTGATTCTACTATAAAGATAGTTCTGTAAGTAGTAGATCAGATTGGCCATTATTCAGTTACTATAGTTCCCATCAGAACCACCCCAGCTTCTCGACTAGCAGGATCCACTATCATATCCCTAATTTCTCCCTCCACCACCACCACGATTGAAACCTCCAATGCTCCTCCCTCCTCCATAACCACCACTACTCCGTCCACCACCTCCATATCCACCAGCACCTCCAGATTCCTCACCACCACTACAATAACTGCAGCATCTGCCTTTGCCTCAACCGCAAGATCTAGACTGAGCCTGGTTGACAGTGATGTTCCAACCATCATGGTTCTTCCCATTCTTAGGGTTTAGGTTTAGGGTTAGGTTTATTAGGTTTTAGGGTTTTGGTTTATTTTTTAATTTCTTCTGTTACTTTAGATTTAGGCTTAGGGTTTGGTGGGTTTAGGGTTTAGGGTTTATGGTTAGGGTTTGGGGATTAGGTTAGGGTGTAGGTTATAGAATTTAGGGTTTAGGGTTTAAGGTTTTAGAGTTTATGCTTTTAGGGTTTAGGGTTTATAATTAGGATTTAGGGTTTAGGGTTTAAGATTTAGGGTTTAGGGTTTTATGGTTTATGCTTTTAGGGCTTGGGGTTTAGGGTTTAGGATTATGGTTTAAGGTTTAGGGTTTTTTAGAGTTTAGGGTTTAGGGTTTAGGGTTTAGGTTTATGGTCTAAGGTTTATGGTTTAGTTTAGGGTTTAGGGTTTTTTATTTTTTTTAAACACATAATTCAGATTCAACATTTCTTCTTTTTGATTTCATCAATCAAGTAACACACCAAGTTTTCTGAGATAAATGATGACAAGATAAAATTGAGCACATAAAGAGCAAATTAAAATCCCATTCTCTATAGTAAAGAACCTCCATAAGCATAGATGGGATTCTTTAGTTTCTTCAATTCCCATCGAACCACCCGGCTGTCAGTGGCGAGGATCCACCATATCCACGATCTCTCCCTCCACCACCACCATAGTTGTAACCTCCATGCTCCTCCTCCTGGTGACCTGCTCCATCCACCACCTCATATCCACCACCTCTAGATCCCCTCCACCACTGATAAGCGCTTCCACCTTACTCGGTAGATCTAAAGCGAGCCTGGTTGATGGAGATGTTCACATCATCAAGATGCCCATTCTTAGGGTTTAGGTTTAGGTTTAGGTTTATTAGGTTTTAGGGTCTAGGTTTATTTTCTAATTTATTTTGTTACTTTAGATTTAGGTTTAGGGTTTGGGGTTTAGTGTTTAGGGTTTAGTGTTAGGGTTTAGGGTATAGGGTGTAGGGTTTAGGGTTTAGGGTTTAGGGTTTAGGGTTTAGGTTTAGGGTTTTAGGGTTTATGCTTTTAGGGTTTAGGGTTTAGAATTAGGGTTTAGGGTTTAGGGTTTAGGTTTTAGGATTTAGGGTTTAGGGTTTCAGAGTTTATGCTTTTAGGGCTTAGGGTTTAGTGTTTTTTAAGGTTTAGTGTTTAGGTTTATTTTTTATTTTATTTAGTTACTTTAGGTTTAGGTTTAGGGTTTGGGTTTAGGGTTATGGTTTAGGGTTTAGGGTTTAGGATTTAAGGTTTAGGGTTTTAGGGTTTATGCTTGAAGGGTTTAAGGTTTAGGGTTTACAATTTAAGCTTTTTTAGGGTTTAGTGTTTAGGGTTCAGGGTTGTAGGTTTAGCATTTAAGGTTTAGGATTTAGGGTTTATAATTTTTTATTTATTTTAGTTCATATTATTTTTATTTTTCTTTCGAGCTAATCTTTAATTTTATTTAGTTTAGTATATTTATTTTAAGTTTTTTTATTTCAATTTAGGTTTTTTATTTTAGTTTAGTTTTTAAGTTTAGGTTTAGGTTTAGGTTTAATATTTACTTGAGTTTTATTTTTATTTTATTTTTTAAGGTTTTATTTTTATTTTAGGTTTAGGTTTAGGTTTTTATTTTATTTTTTAGGTTTAGGTTTTAGGTTTTCATTTTAGTTTTATTTTTAGGTTTTATTTTTTAGTTTAGATTTAGGATTATTTTTAGTTTATTTTATTTTATTTCATTTAGATTTATGTTTAGGTTTAGTTTCTTTTAGGATTAGGTTTTGTTTTATTTCTTTTAGTTTAGTTTATTTTAGTTTAGGTTAAGGTTTATTTTATTTTGTTTACTTTATTTTATATTTTAGGTTTAGTTTTTTATTTAGTTTAGGGTTTAGGTTTTGTTTCTTATTTATTTTTTAAGTTTTATTTTTGTAGTTTATTTTTAGGTTTAGGTTTCTGTTTAGTTTTAATTTTATTTTATTATAGTTTGTTTTTTATTTTTTGTTTAGTTTTATTTTATTTATGTTTCTTATTCTTTGTTTTACTTTACTTTTTAGTTTATTTAGGTTTTTATTTATTTTATTTTAGTTTATTTTATTTAATTTTTAAGTTTAGGTTTTAGTTTATATTTTTATTTTATTTTATTCTTTTATTTTATTTAATTTTAGGATTTTTTATTTATTTTATTTTTATGTTTTATTTAGTTTAAGTTTAGGATTTTAGGGTTTATGGTTTAGGGTTTAGTGTTTAGCATTTAGGGTTTAGGGTTTTAGGGTTTTGGGTTTTGGTTTAGGGTTTAGGGTTTTGGCTTTAGAGTTTAAGGTTTTTAGTGTTTAGTGTTTAGGGTTTAGTGTTAGCTTTGGGTTTAGGGTCAGTTTACAATTTATGGTTTAAGGTTTAGGGATTAAGCTTTAGGGTTTAGGGTTTTTAAGGTTTAGGGTTAGTTTAGGGTTTAGGGATTACGGTTAAGGTTTATGGTTTAGGGTTTACGCTTTACGGTTTACTGTTTAAGGCTTAGGGCTTAGGCTTAGTTTAGGATTTAGGGTTTAAAATTTAGGGTTTTTTAGGGTTTAGGTTTATTATTTAAGGTTTAAGGTTTAAGGTTTATGGTTTAGAGTTTTAGGGTTTAAGCTTTAGGGTTTAGGATTTAGGGTTTTGGGTTTAGGGTTTTATGGTTTAGGGTTTAGGGTTTAGGATTTTAGGTTTAGGGTTTAGAGTTTCTGGTTTAGGGTTAGTTTTGGGGTTTAGGGTTTGCGATTAGGGTTTTTTATTTTTAATTTTTTAATTTTTAATTTTTTTATATCTTTAAATTAAGTAAACTAGTAGGTTTAGGTTTATTTAGTTTATATTTTCTTTATTTTAATTTATTTTATTTTGATTTAGGTTAATTTTATTTTTTTTAGTTTTATTTTAGTTTATTTTTTAGGTTTAAGTTTAGGTTTAGATTTAATTTTTAGTTTAGGTTTATTTTTAGTTTATTTTTTAGGTTTAGATTTTATTTTTTATATTTAAGTTTACGTTTAGGTTTTTATTATATTTTTTTAGGTTTAGGTTTTAGCTTTTCATTTTAGGTTTTATTATTATTTTTTTTAGGTTTAGGTTTATTTCTAGTTTATTTAATTTTATTTAGTTTAGGTTTAGGTTTAGGTTTAGTTTATTTTAGGTTTTGGTTTAGGTTTTATTTATTTTAGTTTAGTTTATTTTAGTTTAGGTTTTGGTTTATTTTATTTTTATTATATGTTTAGGTTTTTTTTAGTTTAGGGTTTAGGTTTTATTTTTTATTTATTTTTAGGTTTTATTTTTTGGTTTATTATTTAGGTTTAGGCTTTTATTTAGTTTTTATTTTATATTATTTTTGGATTATTTTATTTTTATTTTAAGTTTAGTTTTTGTTTTATTTAGGTTTTATTTTTTAGTTTAGTTTCAATTTTTATTTATTTTATTTTAGTTAAGTTTTTATTCTTTTTCTTTTATTTTCATTTTAGTTTTAGGTTTAGGTTTAGGTTTTGGTTTATGTTTTAGTTTATGTTTTTATTTTATTTTATTTTAATATTTTATTTTGGTTTAAGTTTTTTATTTATTTTATTTTTAGGTTTTATTTAGTTTATGTTTAAGTTTTAGAATTTTATGGTTTAGGGTTTAAGGTTTAGGCTTTAGGGTTTCGAGTTTAAGTTTTAGGGTTTAGGATTTAGGGTTTAGGGTTTAGGTTTTAGGGTTTAGGGTTTAAGGATTAGGTTTTAGGTTTAGGGTTTAGGTTTTAGTTTAGGGTTTAGGGTTTTGGTTTTTTTAATAGAGAACAAATTCATATTCATGATTTCATCTTTTTGATTTCATCAACCAAGTAACACACCAACTTTTCTAAGACACCAGCGATGACATAGATAAAAATGAGCATGGATAGAGCAAATCAAAATGCTAGATAACTAGAATTGTCTCTATTATAAAGACATAGATCCATAAGCAGTAGATTGGATGAGTCCTTCTTTAGTTTCTCTAGTTCGCACCAGAACAACCCTGGCCTCTTGAGTAGCGGGATCCCTAGTCATATCTCCGATCTCTCCCTCGGCCACCACCATGGTTGTAACCTCAGTCACACCTACCATAACCAAACCACCACCTCCATATCCACCAACACCTCAGATCCCCACCACCACTTTGCAATAGCGCCACCTCTACCTTTTCCACCACCACAGTGGGAGCCTAGTTGTGATGATGTTCACCCAGGTTACACACTCTTAGGTTTAGGTTTAGTTTAATTTTATTAGGTTTTAGGGTTTAGGTTAATTTTTTAATTTATTTAATTACTTTATTTTTAGATTTAGAGTTTGGGGTTTAGGGTTTGGGGTTTATGATTTTAGAGTTTATGATTTTAGGGTTTAGGGTTTAGGGTTAGGGGTTTAGGGATTAGGGTTTAAGGTTTTTTAGGGTTTAGGGTTTAAGTTTAGGGTTTAGGGTTTTAGGGTTTAGGGTTTAGGGTTAGGGTTTAGGGTTTAAGGATTAGGGTATAGTGTTTATACTTTAGGATTTAGGGTTTTAAGGATTAGGGTTTAGGGTTAGCTTAGGGCTTAGAGTTACTTTAGTGTTTAGGCTTAAGGCTTTAGGGTTAGTTTTGGGTTTAAGGTTTAGAGTTTTAGTGTTTAGGGTTTAGAGTTTTAGGTTTAGGTTTATGTTTTATAGTTTAGGGTTTAGAGTTAGGGTTTAGGGTTTAGGGTTAGTATAGGGTTTAGGGTTTGTTTTAGGTTTATGATTTAGGGTTGTATGTTTAGGGTAGCAGGTTTATGGTTTAGGGTTTAGGGTTATGAGCTTAGAGTAGTAGGTTTAGGGTTTAGGGTTTAGGGTTAATTTTATGGTTTAGGGTTTAGAATTTAAGGTTTAGGATTTAGGGTTTTGGGTTTTGGGTTTTGGGTTTTGGGTTTAGGTTTTTTTTTTAATTAAGTAAACTGGTAGGTTTAGGTTTATTTAGTTAAATTTTTATTTATTTTATTTTTATTTTTATTTAGGTTCAGTTTTTATTTTTATTTAGTTTAGTTTATTTATTTTAGGTTTTTTTTATTTTAGTTTAATTTTTTAAAGTTTAAGTTTAGGTTTATGTTTATTTTTTAGTTTAGCTTTATTTTTATTTTATTTTTTAGGTTTAGTTTTAGTTTTTATTTTTAGGTTTAAGTTTAGGTTTTTATTTTATTTTTTTAGGTTTAGGTTTTAGGTTTTTATTTTTTGGTTTTTTAGGTTTTATTTTAGTTTATGTTTAGGTTTATTTTTAGTTTCTTTTTTTTTATTTAATCAAGGGCTTAGGATTAGTTTATTTTAGGTTTAGGTTTATGTTTTATTTATTTTAGTTTAGTTTAATTTAGTTTAGGTTTATGTTTAATTTATTTTAGGTTTAGGGTTTATGTTTTATTTTTTATTTATTTTTTTGGTTTTATGTTTAGGTTAATTTTTTAGGTTTAGGTTTTCATTTTGTTTTTATTTTATTTAGGATTTTGTGCCACCATCCTTCAAGATCTTTGATGTTAGTGGGAGTCCACGATAACACATTGCACACTTTAGAGCTAGCTGTTGCAACACTGGTGCCAACAAAGCACTCCTCTTTCGCCTTTTCGTTAGCAGTTTGTCAGGTGTTGCATTTGATTGGTACACCGAAGTGCCCAATGGTTCGGTGAAGACTTCTGCTGAGTTGGAGCACCTATTTATCAAGAGGTTTGCTGGAGCTCAATAGAGGGTGACTGTAGGCGACCTCATTGTAGAGAAATAGAAACTCAATGAGTCCCTTGTTGATTCTGTGGTGCAACTTTGAGCATGAAATAGAACCACATCTATCGAACAACATGCCATTGAGATTCTTCTCAAGAATATCCATGGCCCGGTTGCCTTCATGCTTGAGGGCTTTACCATCAAAACATTTGAGAAATTAATCAACAAGGCGGCTAACCTACAAGAAGAAGCCAAATAGTTGCCCTTTCTCGACCAATCATCTAGGCCCAAGCCACAAAGGTGTTGAGAAGAAGCTAGAGATAGTTAGTGAGTGGACAGAGAAGCCATCCGAGTTGATGAGAGACTACAAGCTTAGCATCCTCCTTTACCACCTCCTCTTCCACCACCTCAACCATCATACCAACCACCTCAGCCACCACAATGACCATTTCCATCACCACAGCATCCTATCGAGTAGTGGTATCCATATCCATCGCTAGATAGCTACTTTACACCAACTCATACATAGATTGAATAAGCCATATTCATTCAAGAGGGAGGTAGTTA
Source organism: Cymbidium sinense (assembly GCA_021442155.1). Classification (NCBI taxonomy): domain Eukaryota; kingdom Viridiplantae; phylum Streptophyta; class Magnoliopsida; order Asparagales; family Orchidaceae; genus Cymbidium; species Cymbidium sinense. The sequence continues at coordinate 34,138,731 of CM038214.1, forward strand.
GAAAAATATTTAAGAATCTCTTAAAGAAACCTGTCTTTCAATTACCAGAGCTTAATACGTCAGAGGAAGTGGGCAAGAGCGATGATCCTAGCTATTGCCCCAACCACTGAATATTAGGCCATGTCTTAGAGTATTGTATCACTTTTAAGGACTAGCTTGGCTACAAGTTGAGAGCCATAGTTATCCCTAAGAAATACTTATTAGAATAACCATCCAATTCTATTAGAGTAATCCTTATAGATACTTGGGGATACTACGATCCTCTTAAGACCAAAGAAGGTTTGGATATATCCCTATCTAAAACCTCTAAGAAGATCATTTCTAAGATCAAGAAGCATTCCTTGCAGGTGCCTGAAGTAGCTCAAACCTCCAACACCAAGGAAGGTTTTCTACAGGACAACTTCGGGATGGTGACAGGGCGCGACTCCCATACTTGCCCGAGATATTCCAGTAGTGCAGCCATCATCTTAGTCTAGTACTCACTCCACCGTTGCAGCTACCACTTCTTCTGATAGATCCTCTTCTATAAGTTGGAGCATTGTGTATGTAGATAAGGGCACTAAATCCCTAACTCTGCTTACTTTACTTGATTTATATCATGTACCTCCACCCAAAAAGAAATTAATGAAGAATGTTGATTCTATTTATATATTGTCTACTTCTGATGCTCTTGATTTTATTCTGATGAAAGCTCTCTAAGTCTAAATAAAAATAGTAGCTCTAGTAGTTTCGATCCTTTCCTTTTTGATTCAAAGTCGGACTACCCTTCTCTGAATCAATTGGGTTGACCTCTTGAGATTGACTTGGAGTCAACTGACTCATAGGATCCCATAAGAGAAGCTGTAGGTATGCCCCATGAGAAAGTATAATTTTTCACAAGCTCATCATTCAAAGAAGTCAATGAAGTCAACCTAAGCAGCGTCAAAGTTCTACCTCATTAGGTAGCCATTCAGGATAAAGGTAAGGAAGTCATTGGTTCTAGTGAGCATTTAGCCCCTCCATAGGATGCTCCACCCATGGATATGCTTGTGGAGAACCAAGCCAGAGTTGAATACAATGTCCTAGCTCACCTGAGAAAGTTTCTAGCTAAGCTACACATATATGACACCCTTATCTTATCCAAATAAAGCACCCTTACCTTATCTAAAGAAATGAGGGAATCTGTAATTAAGGCCTTACTTGATCTAGAGATATACTTAACTCAACTGACCACCAATAAAGAGGAGGCATGCCACTCGAAGGACATCTTAAGAGTTAATTTCAGTGATGAAGATTTACTCCTAGGGATAACTGAACCACCTCTTTACATTGCAGTGGATGTTGGTAGATACAAACTATCCAGAGTTCTGGTTGACCTAGGTGTATTAATCAATATTATGAGTCTAAGAACCATTACCTACTTAAGGATCATCATCTCCAAACTCCAAAAAGAAAGAATGATGTTTAGAGTATTTAATCAACAAGGGGAGAGGGCCTTATGCTATCTATTTTTTTGGATGTATTGTGGGTACTTTTGAGGTGATCGGGTATAACATTGAGGTATGATGTACTATCTCGAAAGATAGAGGCATCACCCTATAATGAACCTAATAATATAATAAGGATTCCTAAGGCATAATGGGTATATGAATGTACCAGAGATTTTTCCCCTACTTTATATGGATGAATAAAGCATGGTTTATGTTAAACCAAGTTCTTAAGTTCCCTATGGAGGAAAGCCTCCATAGTTAATTACATCTTAGGAAATGAAATTTCCTAAGAATACTCTCGATTAAAGTATACAATTAGCATCTCCAAAGAATTAAAGGTTAAAAAATCAAAGGATTGGTTGTATTTGGAAAATCAATTGAGAGAGTTCAAAGAGAAGACTTATTTTTGGAATCCAAATGAAATAAGTAGGAAATGCCCATGATACTTGAAAGCCTAGTAAGCATTCTAATCTATCTTATGATTGGGCTTTATAATTTTGAAGTTGAGCAGATTTATATGTTTTGAGTTGAAATTTAATTAGATTATTAGGGCTTATAATCCACCAACATAAATTTATGGGAATGCCTAAGAAGTGAGGATTTATGCTCGTAGCCTGAAGGAAATAGCTACCTTGGATCCTAAATCTAGGGAGATTTAGTATGAGCTAAAGCACAACTTAAATCTAAGCGGCAGGTGGACATAAGGTTTTACCTCCATAGAGAGAATAAATTGCAGTTCTAGACTTATAATCAGAGTGGCCACCTAACTCCTATGATTTTAAAATCATGTAGTCATCTTATGAATTGCAAGATAGCTAAGGTAATTATTTAATTAGAAAGAGACTAAAGTCCAAAATACATTCTCTAAGAGACTAGAGCATGAGTGGTATGAGCAAATGACTTAATATATAGATGCAAAATCTTTTCAAATTTTATTTCATTTTTACTCATCATTTGATAGAGGCTTTAGGATTCCTTTTGCCTAAATGCATGGTGAAATAGGTTATGGGTCCAATTAGCTAGAAGAAGGTGTTTTCCACCACAAGGGATGCCCTCAGTGAAGCATTTCTTTTGTCGTGCAAGGATAGATCCTTCATGTTCAGAGAGAGAAAAATATGCATGCATGATGTGAAACATACAACCATATAAGGGTTGCTAAATCTTTTAATTATCTTATTTATGTCTTAGGCTTTATGATGAGGTTATGAGTTGTTTAAAATTTAGTTATGAGTGATTAGTTGGGTAGAAATGTTATTTTTATCCTAAGAGCCTAATTGTACCAAAAGACATATTAAAGCATCAATCATTTAAGAAACTATGAAATCATGTCACTAATGCACAATCTAAACATAACAATAAAAATTATATAAACTATCATAAAATAAAAAGATGTTGTGCAGTACCGTAGTATAACTTGAAGAGAAAAAGATGGGTGGTGAACTCTACCCTTATACAACCTAGAATATGAAAGAATAATTATAATTGTATTAAATGTTATGGGGGTCTTCTTTCTTCAAATCTCTATTTTTTATTTGGTTCCTTCTTTGATTTGGATGGTGCTTCAAAGGCATCACAGGGCACCCCAGGATAAAGCCTTCTAGCCGCTACTCATCCTAATCCCCCATAGCACTAATCTTAATTCCTATTACAAAAATTAAATTTATGTGGGAAAAATCTAACTATACTACAAAAATATACATATAATCTCCAACGGTTGTATTAATAATTTGGACTTAGCACCCTACATGGGTAAAAGCCCCTCCTAACTTGATTATGCTTAAGAATTTAAGCAACCTACAACAGAGCATTCACATTTATTTTTAAGCATCCCTTAAGCATAATCCATTCGAAAACATGATTAGGCTAATATTGGACTATCATCCATCTGAAGCATACATCCTAACATCCAATCTAAAATAATACATCATAAAATAAACATACATCACATCATACACCATCTAACTTAGAGAAGTGGTGACTTAATTCTAATGTGTGTACTAAGGCTTGTGTGGTAAGTCTTGTTAAGCATTAGTGTTGTATTTTTTAAGTGTAGAAGGATTCCATTTAACATGAATAGTTGATTTCACTTGGAGTAGTTTAATTGATTTGAGAATTTTAATTTGTATTTTGTTTTGTTTCATTTGATCACACTTAGCAACTAAGTGTTATAAAGAGAGGAAAAGAGGATTGCCCTCTTTTATCCCAACCTTAAGTCACTTTCTAAAGTATATTAATTTGATTTAGTTCTTTTTAGTGAATGGCTTATTAAATGATTTAATTAATCCTAAGTTTTGGTTCACTTTAAATAATCCTATAAAAAAATAAAGGCATCTAAGGTTAATTTAATTGAATTACACATGAAAAATATTAAATCATTCCTTTCCAACACATGTAACATGCATATGATTTAATCCTAAGTGTATCTATACATGCAACATATTTTAGCACACTTAAATGATGAATGTATGTGTATGTTTAGAATTTATATTTTATTAAATATTTTAATTTAAAACTTTATCCAAATTCTTATACAAAAAGGACATAAGAATGAAATTAAATAGACATGTGCCATTGTTAAACCAGGGAAGTGAGATAATCAACTGACCTCCTTGGAGCTAGCTAAAGCCTCAAATTCTTGGAATGTCCAGACTATATATGCATTTGCATTCAAACATATGTAAATTCGTATACATGAACATAGGAAGTAAGCTCCAAATCATATGGCTAACTGATTCAACCACTTAGTCAATTATGAATGCATGCAATTTTACTGTAAAATGGGATTTTCATTCACTAATCACATATACATATACATGTACAAAGATATAGGCAAGTATATGTAATTATTAAACTAGAGAAGTGAGGTAATCAAATGACCTCCTTGGGGCTAACTAAAGCGTTGTATTCTCGGGATGTCCAAACTATGTACTTGCTTTTCTTGGACACACATGGGTGTATACATAAATGAGGGAATGAAAACCATGCAAATGATGTATTTATTAAATCATATATATATATAAGCTATATACCCATTACCATTCAATCTATATAAATCAACACATGAATAGAGGAAAGAGAACTCAACATTCATACACATAAGGTATAAGCACATGCATTTCTTATGTATTTATAACTAGCATCATAACACATTATTTTTCATTTATAAGCTTTTGAAAAATACATTTTGATTTAATAGTGATAATAGCAATGCATATATTAAATTAAATCAACACATGCAAGCTTACATAAAGAAAATACATTTTATTTTACTTAATTTTGAAAACATGGATGCATGAATTTAAATGACATACCAAATTTAACATGATTGGAAATAGTACAATCAAATATAAGCATGTGATTCATTTAACTAAACTAGTTCTTAAGGATAATCAAATCAATTAAGATTATTTAAAGCAAACCACAACTTCTTTATTAATTAAGTTTTGGATTTGATTTTATTTATAGAGGAGAAGAGAAATCATCAATTATTGTTTAAACCCATTCCCACATTAGTGATTTGATTTAATTATAGAAATGTAATTAAATTGATTTTATGGGTTAATTAAGTTGAACCCTTAATTAGATGAATTAATTAACCTTACTTAAGTAACCTTAAAGTAATTAACTAAATATTTATGAGTCAACATGATATGCATGGAAAATAAACTTGCAATAATCTAGGAAATAAAAGGGGCCTAACAATTGGCTCATGATTAATAGTTAACTAGATTAAGAGACTTAATTAATTATATTTATGATTTTCCACACATGTGGACTAACCATAATTTCATTAAGCTCCTTTATGTTATTAAACACCTAAAGATCTACCCCATGATTTAATTTATTAAGGTCGATGTGATTATGATTTTAATTTGATTAAGTTATTTAATTAATAGTTAAATCTTAATTAATTTCATTTTAAAAAGTGAAATGAACTTAAGGAAAGGGGTCCCAACCCTATTCCTTAGTTCGATTCTTGTTGAACAATGATTAATAAACTTAATTAACTAATTTATTATTATTCATGGGATTAATTAATCATTAATTAACTTAAAATAGTAGTTAAGGTTTAATTAGTCAATTTTCTTAATTAAGTGAGTAATAAATCCCAAAAAAATCATGGGAGGTAGAGGTCATCCCATAAAATTAACTCATAAAATTTGGGATTAATTATTCAAGTAATTAATGAGTAATTAAGCTAATTAATTTTGTAATTAAACCTTAATTATTGTTCAAAATTAGTTATGGTCATTTTTAATTAATTCTCCTTTGAAATACCTTAAAAATGAGTATTTATTTACATTTTTATTTCTCTATGATTATTTATAATTTTAGTAGTTTTGACCATTAAAATGATTAATTAAGCCTAATTAAAGCTTAATCCTATTGGCACCACATGGCGGCGTGATGTGCTTTCCACATGGCACCGTGGGATTGGCTACTTAAAACTTATCTAACTTAGTGCCTACATGGCCATGGCAAATGCTCTCTCTTGTTTGTCATCCGATCAAAGATCAAATAGCTATAATTAATCCACAGCTTAATAGGATTAAATTAGATCGATCAAGTGGATCTAATCACCACCATCCATTCTAATCATGTGGAACAGACGGTGTGTGATCTAACATCACGTGAGTGAGGCAGAATGGAGTGCATCCGCCATTGCTCACTTGATCTGAGCTTACCCGAGCTGGATCAACTCTAAAAGGATCCCACACCTTGACAACATTGATCAGAGAGGATCCAACAGTCAAGATAACATGAGATGCAAGTTTTCTTCAAAAGCCCCAACCCATTTTTTTGTAAGGATTTCTATTTGAAGCATACCTTGCTGGAGCTCAAGTCCAGCATCTTGAATGATTGAGGAAGCTTCTTCTAGTGGAGACGGAGCCCTGTTGACCAGCAATTGGATCAATTCCTTGACGGTAGTTGAAAAGCCATGAACTGATGATTTGGAGCTCGACTTTGATCAAAGTCCCACCTTCTGTGCTTGGGAAGCTTGGGAGATGATTCATTCTTGCTCGACGAGACCTAGGGAAATGCGTGCAAAGTTAGATTGAGTTTGATGGAGAAAAGGGGAAGTTAGGTTAGAAATGGGAGTGTCCTATTTTGGGACAAATGGGAATGGTATTTTTTGATCGAGTAATGAGCTTGGGATCTTAAGGAATGGCTCTAGTAGCTTATCTTGGGTAGGTTGGGATCTAAGGAATGAATTTTTTTTTTGTTTAAGTGGAAACAAAGGGGTACATACCCCCCTCCCTTCATCTTGATCGAGCGGTGGGATCGAGTTTGGCTTCTAGTGGCCTTGACCATCTCGAGGAGTCATGGGTGTAAGGAGGAGGTGAGTTGGCTTGGCTTGGTTGAAGGTGAGGTGGCTGCCAAAGAGGAATCAATTGGGCTTGGGTGTTGGTTTGGGTTTAGTTTACTAGTTGAAAATCATTGTAAGCTTTGATTTCAATTAATTTGGATTTGGTTTTGATTTAGGCCAACTTGAACCTTTAGTTCAATTTGGGCTAGGAATTTGATTGGGTCCAATCATGGCTATGGTCAAGTTCAACAATCAATTTGTAATGAACTTGAGCCATTTGTTACAATCAATTTGGTTTATAGTTTGATTTGGCCCAATTTGGTCTTTTAGGTCAATTTGGGTCTACTTGGGTCAAGAGGGCCAATTGGGTTTGGTTTGACTCAATTGAAGGTCAAAATATTGATTTTGATTTGGTATGAATTAGTTTCAAGGATTTGGCATAGGTTGCAATTTGGCTAGTTTGGATTCATATGGGTTAAGGGGTTGACTTGGTTAAATGACCAAGTTGGTTTGACCCAATTTGTGACAATTGATCAACCTAGGGTGATCAACAATCATGATGAGAGGTTTTGAAGGGCTTGGTTCAATCCAATTTGGGTAGGATTACAACTTGGCTCAAATAGGTCAAATTGGCCACTTTGGGTCAAGTGGACCAATTTGGTTTAGTTGGCTTGATTTTGGGTTGAGTTTGATTTAGTTTAGTTTATATATGGTTTTAGTATTGATATATAAATTCAATTACATTGTCTTGGGTTCAAATGGGTTTTGGTTCATTTAAACATTTCTAGTCAAAAGGGTTAAGTTGGGTTTTACTTGGGTTGATTTTGGTTTGGCTTGATGATTGTAGATTTTATTTTTATTTTAGAATATGATTGAAGGTATGATTGATTCATAAGAAAATCGATTGACTTTGGGTTCTGGAATGAAGGAATTTGGCTAAGTCCATGGAGTTGGGTCATGTTGCTTAGGTTGGATTTTGATTTGATTTAGTTTTGATGATTTAAATGTATTTTCCATTTAAATTTGTGAAGATGATTGAAAATATGATTGCTTTGTGAGAAAATCAATCGAGTTTGACTAGATTTGGATTATGATTTGGCTAAGTCCATGGGATAGGTCATATGGCTTAGGAAGGGTTTTGATTTAATTTCATTTCATTTAGTTTAATTTATTTTGATCATTTGAATGCGATTTGATTTTTTTATTTAGGAAGATAATTGAAGATATAAATTGATTAGAAAATCAATTGATTTTAAATTGATTTGGATTAAGATTTGGCAAAGTCAATGGGATAGGTCATATGGCATAGGAAGGGTTTTAAGTTTGGATTCGATCATGGGCTTCAATCATTTGGTTTTGGAATTTGGGTTTGGATTTGGATTCAAATTTGATGTTTGAATTGAACTTAATGTTTGGTTTGAGAAGGTGAACATGGATTGGATTTGGGTTGTAGGGTAATTATCCTAATCCCTAAGGCATAACCTAACCCTATGGTTAACCCTTCTAAGTCTTTAAGCTTAGGTTAAGTGTTTACCTAATTGTTAGAAGTGTCTTATGACTAGGGAAGTCTTAGTATCTAGAAGACTCCTACGTCTAAGATGGGAATATTGAATCTGCACTCCAAAATTGAGGTCAATAGGTCTTAGGCTCCATAGTGTTTCCCTTGGAGATAGATGATTAGAAGACCAAAGCCAAGTTTCACATTATAAACTCGGATACATCTTTCAATGCTTTACTTGGGAGACCATGGATACTTGATAACAACATAGTTTCATCCTCTCTATATCAGCGTATAAAGTTCATGAGAGGTGGGATCATCTACTGTGCCAAAGGAGATCTCAAGCCATTTACAGTTCATGAGGTTAGCATATATGAGAATGCACTACCTCCTAAAATCAACAAGTCTACTCTTGTGAACTTGGCCAAAGTTTATAAATAAAAGAAAAAGAAAAGAAAAGGAAAGAGAAAAGGAAAGGAAAAGAAAAGAAAAATGAAAAAAAGAAAATAAAAGGGACGGAAATAGACTTGAAGGAGGAAGTGGAGCCTGACATTAGATTCCACGCATAGTTTGTTACTCCATTTGGACATATGGGTAAGTTGACCTAACCTCCATTAGGTAGAGGAAGAGGCCAGTTCAGAGGCACTCCCAGGGGTGGATAACCTCTTTATTGGCCACCCAATAGAAGATATATCCTAGCTTCCATGAGTACACCTGCTATCCATATAGACTTAGAATTTAGTTCAAAAGATGAGCCTTATATGGTTAGCACACCAGCCAGCTCTTCTCAGTAGTAGATTCCCTTGGCGGTGACACTTGAGCCACATAGCGATGAAGACTGAGCTCCAAAGCAAATCATATGTGCATCTAAGTCTATATGTGAAATAGTTAGGCATCAGTTGGAAACTTTAGCTGTAACCCCACTTTCCTTTCAAAAAGCTAAAGGTTTGGTAGTTAAGGAAGCCCCTAAGTCATCCATAGGTGTGAAGACTCAGAGGTTCTTTTGGGAGCATCATCCTCAAATCAAGATGTTCCTCACACCAACAAGGTTCACGCAAACATATAAAAATATATATATTCACTTGTGGATTAGGAGGAAACCCCTAGCAGTACCTTTTCCCAAGCAGGCATCCTATCTTTAGGGAAGTGTCAAGGAAACTCCCTATAAGAATTGCCTGACTACTCTTGAGTTTATATAAGTCTCCAGTGGCATTCACTCAGTAGTCGCCCCTAAGTCGGGTTTGATTTATTGTGCTACCAACAAGTCACGCCATTGGTTGTTCCCTGCTTTAGAAGATGTAAGTTTGCTACACCTTCCTAGCATAGTCGTTGCATACCGAAAGGAAACCCCTTAGGTTGGATAGCTCTATCCCACTGCCAATAGACTATCCATTTGGATTTATCGAGATAGGATAAGTCCGATATAGCCCCTTCTTAGTGGGTCCATAGCACCGACATGATCTACATTAACTCAGTTAATTATTAAACCCAATATGATTTTTCCTAGTGGAGTTAATTATACCCTTCTCCCCAGTGGTGCCCTAGATCATATATAAAAAAGTCAAGCAAACAAATCAAATTCAAAATTGACTTCCCAAATGGAGCCAAATTAAACCAACTCCCCAGTAGAGTCTAAATCAAAGAAATCCCACCAAACTCTTATTCCCAGTGGATGCATCCCCAAACTAATCAATGAAATAAAACTCAAATCCCAATCCCCAGTGGATAGCTCGAACCTGCTTCTCTAGTGGAAGGTTCATATACTCGATCCCCTGTGGACTCGAGCCCATATCTCTAGCAGATATGCCTCCACATCAATTAAAATAAAATAGATTAAATACAATTCAACCTTCTTAGTGGACTATAGATTATTATCCCTAGCAGAACTTCTTTCCACAAATCATATAATCAAATCAAATTCAAACCTTATCCCTAACAAATTTTCTTCTTTTATGCCCTCGACATAGACCCCTCACATGTCATGTCCAAAGCATGTGTGATCCTCTAGCGGATCTCCCTCCATGTCCTTAACATGGAATTCTCATCAAATATTATTTCTTCTCTTATGCACACCTTTAATTCTTCAACCAAAATCCTAACAATGTATTCATCAAATTACATTATCTTAACATTATAATCAACATTTTAAGAGTTGTGTTGGTGCAAGCTCAAACGAAGTATACAATATCATGCTAAACATATTATTGTGTGAATTAACAAACTATATTATATTATAATATATGATGTTATATTATAATTTGCTATAATCTAATATATTGTCTAACATTACACCTCATTAAAATTTTCTCAAAATATGAATAATGTTCATTTTGGATGTAAAATTGTTATTTTCTATTATAAATGGTACAAAATAGCATAATTTTGGTGTTGCTTCTTAGTCGTCATGAATTTGGCCAAATTCTTCCATCTCAACTGACAAATTAACATTTTTGAGTTTTGACCCAATGTATTATAACAAAAGTAAAACATACTAAAATGTACATTAAAATTTTATAACACACCACCACATTCATATATATGTGAAGTTATATTGTTATGTACATTATATTTTTAATATGCTTTTATATAATATATTATCTTACATTACACCTTAAAATGAATCACTTTAAGCAAAAAAATTATAAAATTTGGTTGAAAAGTGAACATTTATTTTAGATGCTAATTTCCATTCTTTTGATTAAATGACACACCATAGCACACCCCCAATGATTTTCCCTAAAGCTTACCTTAAATTTGGCCAAATCCCATCATCTCAGCCTATAAATTAGTATTTTAAGAATTATGCCAGCACAAACTCCACTACATCATACTATAACAAACTAAAATATGCTAAATAACAAGTAATAATACATAATAGTATGCTATAATGCATGTTGCTAGACTATGTTATGGCATACTATATTATAATACACTATAACATATTATATTATGTTATATTGCATATCACATCACAAGGGATTTCTTAAGATAAAAAAATCATAAAATTAGCCTAAATAATAAAAAACTATATATTTTAGGTATATAACTTACATATTTTAAATTGAAATAATATATTACGATGCCATGCTCTACCTATTGTGAATTTCAACAAATTCCACCATTTTAAAGTATAAATCAATATTTTTATAAATAATGCTAGTGTAGGCGTGACTGCATGATTGTAAAGTACTAAAAGAATTTAAAATTCACAGCATAATATATTATGATATATGATGATATACTATGCTACAACATATAATATTTATTTTGAACATAAAATCTTACTTTTTAGACTACAAGTGGCATTGCACACCTTTGGTACTGCAACCTAATTCCCACATCAAATTTAACAAATTTCATCATATGATTTATTAAATAAATATTTTTATGATTTATCTTAATATTGACTATAAGGCACAATACCATAATATTCTAATAAATTTGAAAACATATTATAACATCCAAAACACATCACTACATGCTCAAACATATGATGCTACATTATACTATAATATATGGTATTATAATCTGATTTAGGGTTAGGGTTTAGGGTATTCAAATCTCTAATCTTGAAGACATTTTCTTTAGCTACCATAATTATGTTAGGATTAGGTCATTCTTTAGATCTACTCCTAATGACATCTTTATTCAAGGTTTATGGTTTAAGGTTTGGGGTTAGGGTTTAGGGTTTACAGTTAGTTTAGGGTTTAGGATTAGTTTAGGGTTTAGATTTTAGGGTTCATAGTTTAGGGTTTAGGGTTTAGGTTTTAGGGTTTAGGGTGCAGGGTTATAGGTTTTAGGGTTTAGGGTATATGGTTTTAAGGTTTAGGATTTATGGTTTAAGGTTTAGGGTTTTAGGGTTTAGGGTTTAGGGTTTAGGGTTTAAGGTTTAGGGTTTAAGGTTTAGGGTTTAGGGTTTAGTGTTTAGTGTCTAGGGTATTTAGGGTTTAGGGTTTAGTGTTTAGGCTTTTGGATATTTATGGTTTAGGGTTTTAGGCTTTTGGATATTCAACATTTCTTCTTTTTGATTTCATCAACCATGTTGCACCCTAAGTTTTCTAAGACACAAGTGATAATATTGATAAAAAGGAGAACACATAGAGCAAATCAAAAACCCTAGATGAGTAGAACTATCTCTACTATAAATAAATAGTTCCATGAGTTGTAAATCATATCATCCATTCTTTAGTTTCTCCAGTTCCCACCAAAACCTCCGCTGCCTCTCAAGTAGCGGGATTCACCATCATATCCCTGATCTCTCCCTCCTCCCCCACTACAGCTATAACCTCCATCTTTCCTCCTGCCTCCATAACCACCACTTCTCTAACCACCTCCTCCATATCCACTAGCACCTCTACATCCCCCACTAGTACTGTGGTAATCGTCACCTCCACATTTTCCTCCACCACCATATTTAGACTAAGCCTAATTGATGGTGATGTTCCTGCCATCAAGGTTCTACCCATTCTTAGAGTTTAGGGTTAATTTAGGGTTTATGGTTTAGGCTTACTTTAGGGTTTAGTGTTTAGGGTTTAGGGTTGTAGGTTTTAAGGTCTAGGATTTAGGGTTTAGGCTTTAGGGTTATAGGGTTTAGGGTTCAGAGTTTAGGGTTTAGGGTTTTAGGGTTTAGGGTTTAAGGTTTAGGGTTTAAGATTTAGGGTTTTTGGGTTTAAGGTTTAGGATTTAGGGTTAGTTTTAGGGTTTAGTTTTTTTAAAATAAAGTAAACCAATATGTTTAAGTTTATTTAGTTTACTTTTTAATTATCTGAGTTTATTTTATTTTTATTTATATTTTGGTTTATTTATTTTAATTTAGGCTTTTTATTTTAGTTTATTTCTTAAGTTTAGGTTTATTTTTTGGTTGAGTTTCATTTATATTTTATTTTTTAGGTTTAGGTTATATTTTTTGTTTTGAGGTTTCGGGTTAGTTTTTTATTTATTTTTTTAGGTTTAGGTTTTAGGTTTTATTTTAGGTTTATTTTTAGGTTTTATTTTTTAATTTATGTTTAAGTTTATTTTTAGTTTATTTTATTTTATTTAGTTTAGGTTTAGGTTTTATTTATTTTAGTTTAGTTTATTTTAATTAGGTTTAGGTTTATTTTATTTTGTTTTTTATATTTTTATTTTAGGTTTATGTTTTTTTTAGTTTAGGGTTTAGGTTTTATTTTTTATTTATTTCTAGGTTTTATTTTTAGGTTTATTTTTTAGGTTTAGGTTTTATTTAGTTATTATTTTATTTTATTTTAGGTTTAGCTTTATATTTTTATTTTATTTTCTTTTTATTTTTAAGTTCAGTTTTAGGTAGTTTATGTTTTTATTATTTTTTGTTTTATTTTATTTTGGTTTAAGTATTTTTATTTATCATATTTTTAGGTTTTATTTAGTTTAAGTTTAGGTTTTTAGCTTTTTAGGGTTTAGGGTTTAGGGTTTAGGGTTTATGATTAGTTTAGGGTTTAGAGTTTAGGGTTTAGTGTTTGGGATTTAGGGTTTAGGGTTTAGGTTTTAGGTTTAGGGTTTAGGTTTTAATTTAGGGTTTAGGGTTTAGGGTTTAATGTTTAAGGTTTTTTTTTAACAGAGAACAAATTTAGATTCAACATTTCTTCTTTTTGATTTTATCAACCAAGTAGCACCCCAAGTTTTCTAAGACACAAGCGACGACATAGATTAAAAATGAGCACCTATAGAGCAATTCAAAAACTCTAGATATGAAGAATCATCTCTGTAAAGACATAGTTCCATAGCGATGATCGGTCGATTATTTTTCAATTTCTAGTTCCCATGAGGACCACCCCTGCCTCTTGACTAGCGGGATCTGCCTTCATTTCCCCGATCTCTCCCTCCATAACCACCAGGGTTGTAACCTCTATCGTTCATCCCACCTCCATAACCACCACTGCTCTAGCCACCACCTCCATATCCACCAGCACCGCTGAATCCCCCACCCCCACTGCGATAACCGTCACATCCGCCTTCGCCTCCATCGCCAAATCTAGACTGAGCCTAGTTGTCGGTGATGTATATGTCATCAAGGTTTTGCACATTATTAGAGTTTAGGTTTAGGGTATGATTAGGGTTTAGGTTTAGGGTTAGTTTAGTGTTCAGGATTTAGGGTTTAGGGTTGTAGTTTCAAGGGTTTAGGGTTTTAAGGTTTATGGTTTAGGATTTAGGGTTTAGGGTTTTAGGGTTTAGGGTTAGGGTTTAGTGTTTAGGGTTTAGTGTTTAATGTTTTAGGATTTAGCATTTAGGGTTTAGTGTTATAGTTTTTTATAGGTTTAGGGTTTAGGGTTAGTTTTAAGATTAAGGGTTTAGGGTTTACATTTTTTAATAAAATTAAATAAATTGTGGTATATAGGTTTATTTAGTTTATTTATTTATTTTTTATTTAATTCAATTTATTTTATTTTTATTTTAATTTTTATTTAGGTTAATTTTTAAAATTTTATTAAATTTATTTATTTTAGGTTTAATTATTTTAGTTTTGGTTTTTTATTTTAGTATATTTTTAGGTATAGGTTTATTTTTTAGTTAAGTTTTATTTTGATTTTATTTTTTAGGTTTAGGTTTTATTTTTTATTTTTTAGGTTTAGGTTTAGGTATTTATTTTATTTTTTTAGGTTTAGGTTTTCAGTTTTTATTTTAAGTTTATTTTTTGAATTTATTTTTTAGTTTAGATTTAGGTTTAGGTTTAATTTATTTTTGGTTTAGGTTTAGATTTTATTTATTTTAGTTTAGGTTTAGGTTTATTTTGTTTATTTTAGGTTTAGATTTTTTTTAGTTTAGGGTTTTAGTTTTATTTTTTTTATTTATTTTGGGTTTTATTTTAGGTTTATTTTTTTTAGGTTTATTTTCTTTAGTTTTATTTTATTTTATTTTAGGTTTATTTTATTTTTATTTTATGTTTAGGTTTTATTATTTTAGTTTTGTTTAGGTTTTTTTTATTTTATTTTATTTAGTTTTATTTATTTAATTTTTGTTTAACTTTCAATTTTTTTATTATACTTTTAGGTTTAGGTTTAAGTTTAGGTTTAGGTTTAGGTTTAGGTTTTAGTTTAGGTTTTTATTTTATTTTATTTTATTTTATTTTATTTTATTTAGGTTTAAGTTTTTTTATTTATTTTATTTTTAGGTTTTTAGGTTTTTAGTGTTTAGGGTTTAGGGTTCAGGGTTTAGGATTTAGGGTTTAGTGTTTAGGGTTTAGGGTTTCAGGTGTTCGGGTTTAGGGTTTAGGGTTTAGGGTTGTAGGTTTAGGCTTTAGTGTTTTGGGATAGTTTTACGATTTAGGGTTTAGGATTAGGGTTATTTATTTATTATTATTTTTTAAATTACGTAAACGGGTAGTTTATGTTTATTTAGTTTATTTTTTATTTTATTTTTTGTTTATTTTATTTCTATTTTTATTTAGCTTTATTTTTATGTTTATTTAGTTTAGTTTGTTTATTTTAGTTTATTTTTTAGGTTAAGGATTTGGTTTATGTTTATTTTTTAGTTTAATTTTATTTTTATTTTATTTTTTGGTTTAGGTTTTTTTTTACTTTTAGGTTTAGGCTTAGGATTTTATTTTATTTGTTTGGGTTTATGTTTTATGTTTTTATTTTAGGTTTATTTTTAGGTTTTATTTTTTAGTTAAAGTTTAGGTTTATTTTTAGTTTATTTTATTTTATTTAGTTTAGGTTTAGGTTTAGGTTTAATTCATTTTAGGTTTAGGTTTAGGTTTTATTTATGTTAATTTAGTTTATTTTAGTTTAGGTTTAGGTTTATTTTATTTTTATTTTAGGTTTAGGTTTTGTTTTTTAGTTTAGGGTTTGGTTTTTTTATTTATTGTTAGGTTTTATTTTTAGGTTTATTTTTTAAGCCTAGGTTTTTATTTTAATTCATTTTATATTTTAGCTTTAGTTTTATTTTATTTAGGTTTTATTTTTAGTTTAGTTTAGGTTTTTATTTATTTTATTTTAGTTTAGTTTTTATTAATTATTTTATTTTTTTTAAGGTTTAGGTTTTAGTTTATATTTTATTTTATTTTATTTTGGATTAGGTTTTTTTATTTATTTTATTTTTAAGTTTTATTTAGCTTAGGTTTAGGTTTTTAGGGTTTTAGGGTTTTGGGTTGTAGGTTTTAGGGTATTAGGTTTTGGGTTTAGGGTTTAAGGTTTTAGATTTTAGGGTTTAGGGTTTAGGGTTTAGGGTTAGTTTTAGGGTTTAAGGTTAGGAATTTTTTTATTATTTTTATAATTATTATTTTTAATTTAAAAAAAAAATAGTAAATTGGTCGGTTTAGGTGTATTTAGTTTATTTTTCCTTTATTTTAGTTTATTTTGTTATTATTTTTATCTAGGTTTATTTTTATTTAGTTTAATTTATTTATTTTTGGTTTATTTATTTAAGTTTAGGTTTTTTATTTTAGTTTATTTTTTTGGTTTAGGTTTAGGTTTTTTTTGGTTTAGTTTCATTTTTATAATATATTAGGTTTAGATTTTATTTTTTAGATTCACTTTAGGTTCTTATTTTTTTTTTAGGCTTAGGTTTTATGTTTTCATTTTGGTTTATTTTAGATTTAAGTTTAGTTTTTTTTAATGACAATAAATTTAGATTCAACATTTCTTCTTTTGATTTCATCAACCAAGTAATACACCAAGTTTTTTAAGACAATGATGACATAGATAAAATGAGCATGCATAAAAAAATCAAAAGCCCTAGATAACTAGTAAAATAAATACATTCCATAAGCGTGGTCAGATCGACCATTCTTGAGTATCACTAGTTCCCATCAAAACTAACCTGACCTCTCAAGTATGCAACATCATATCACCGATCTCTCCTCCACCACCTGCTCGACCATCACTTTCATATCCTCTAGCACCTCTAGATCCCCCACCACCACTATGATAATTGTGGCCTCCGCCTTCACCTCCACCGCCAGATCTGGACTGAGCCTAGTTAACGGTGATGTTCCTGCCATCAAGATTCTACCCATTCTTAGGGTTTAGGTTTAGGTTTAGGTTTATTAGATTTTAAGCTTTAGGGTTTGTTTAGAGTTTAGGGTTTAGGGTTAGTTTCAAGTTTAGGGTTTAGGGTTTATGGTTTAGAGTTTATGGTTGTATGATTAGGGTTGCAGGTTTAGGGTTTTGGGTTTAGGGTTTGTTTTAAGGTTCAGGGTCTAAGGTTTAGGATTAGTTTTAGTGTTCAGGGTTTAGGGTTTTATTTTTTATTGTTTATAGTTTATTTTATTTTTATTTTTATTTAGCTTTATTTTTATGTTTATTTTGTTTTGTTTATTTATTTTCGGTTGCTTTATTTTTGTTTAAATTTTAATTTTAAGTTTATGTTTAGGTATATTTTTTAGTATAGTTTTATTTTTATTTTATTTTTTAGGTAAAGGTTCTAATTTTTTACTTTTAGGTTTAGCTTCAAGTTTTAATTTTATTTTTTTGGGTTTAAGTTTTAGGTTTATTTTTAGGTTTTATTTTTTAGTTCAGGTTAAGTTTTACTTTAGTTTATTTTAGGTTTAGAATTAGGTTTTATTTATTTTAGGTTTTTTTAGGTTTATTTTTTTAGGTTTATGTTTTTATTTAGTTTCATATTTATTTTAGGTTTAGTTTTTATCTTATTTAGGTTTTTTTTTTTAGTTTAGTTTAGGTTTTATTAATTATTTTATTTTCTTTTAGGTTTAAGTTTTAGTTTTGTTTTCATTTTATTTTATTTTGGTTTAAGTTTTTGAATTCATTTTATTTTTATGTTTTATTTAGTTAAGTTAAAGTTTTTTAGGTTTTTAGGGTTTAGGGTTTAGGGTTTAGGGTTGTAGATTTTAGGGTTTAGGCTTTAGGGTTTAATGTTTAGGGTTAGGGTTAGTTTTAGGGTTTAGGATTTAGGGTTTAGGATTTTAGGGTTTAGGGTTTAGGGTCTAGGGTTTAGGGTTAGTTTTAAGGTTTAGGTTAGGGTTTTTTTTGTTTTTTTATTTTTATTTTTTTTTTATTTTTTCCTAAATTATCTCAATAAGAGGTATAGGATTATTTAGTTTATTTAGTTTATTTTCAATTTATTTCATCTTATTTTATTATTTTTATTTTTATTTATTTTAGTTTATTTATTTTAGGTTTATTTATTTTAGTTTAGGTTTTTATTTTAGTCTATTTTTTAGGTTTTGGCTTCGATTTAGGTTTATTTTTAGTTTAGTTTTATTTTTATTTTATTTTTAGGTTTAGGTTTTAGGTTTTATTTTTTATTTCTATGTTTAGGTTTAATTTCTTATTTTATTTTTTAAGATTTATGTTTTTTGTTTTTATTTTAAGTTTTTTTTAGGTTTAAGTTTAGTTTTTTTTTAATAAAGAACAAATTCAAATTCAAAATTTCTTCTTTTCAACTTCTTCAACCAAGTAACACACCAAGTTTTCTAAGATACAAGCGACGGCATAGATGAAAAATGAGCACGCATAGAGTAAATCAAAAACCCTACATAACTAGAACCATCTCCACTATAAAGATACCGTTCCATAAGCAGCAGCTCGGATCAACCATTCCTTTGTTTCTCCAGTTCCCATCAGAACCACCCCGGCCTCTTGAGTAGAGGGATCCACCTTTATAGCCCCGATCTCTCTATCCACCACCACCATGGCTGTAACCTTCCACGCCCCTCCCGCATCCATAAGCACCACTACTCTGACCACCACTTCCATATCCACCAGCACCTCTAGATCCCCACCACCAGTAACCACGCCTCCACCTTAGCCTCCCTTAGATCTAGGCTGGGTTGATGGTGATGTTCCTGCCATCAAGGTTTTGCCAATTCTTAGGGTTTAGGTTTAGGTTTAAGTTTATTAGGTTTTAGGGTTTAGGGTTAGTTTAGAGTTTAGGGATTAGGGTTTTAGGATTTAAGGTTTAGGGTTTAAGGTTAGGGTTAGGTTTAGGATTTAGGGTTTAGGGATTATGGTTTAAGGTTAGTTTAGGGTTTAGGGTTTAGGTTTTAGGGTTGTATATTTTGGGTTGTAAGTTTAGGGTTTAGGGTTTAGGGTTGTAGGTTTAGGGTTAGTTTTAGGGTGTAGGTTTAGGGTTTAGGGTTACTTTGAAGGTTTAAGATTTAGGGTTTAGGGTTTGGGTTTTTTTTTGGGTTTAGGGTTTAGGGTTAGGGTTTTTTTATTTTTTATTATTTTATTAAAATTAAGTAAACTAGTAAGTTTAGGTTTATTTAGTTTATTTTTTATTTATTTTAGTTTATTTTTATTTTAGTTTATTTTATTTTTAATTTGATTTAGGTTTATTTTTATTTTTATTAGTTTTCTTTATTTATTTAAGGTTTATTTATTTTAGTTTTGGTTCCTTATTGTAGCTTATTTTTTAGGTTTAGGTTTATTTTTTTAGCTTAGTTTTATTTTATTTTATCTTATAGGTTTAGGTATTATTTTTTACATTTAGGTTTAGGTTTTTATTTTATTTTTTTAGGTTTAGGTTTTAGGTTTTTATTTTATGTTTATTTTTAGGTTTTAGTTTTAGTTCAGGTTTAGTTTTATTTTTAGTTTATTTTATTTTATTTAGTTTAGGTTTAGGTTTAGGTTTTATTTATTTTAGTTTAGTTTATTTTAGTTTAGGTTTAAGTTGATTTTATTTTATTTTAGATTTAGGTTTTCTTAGTTTAGGTTTAGGTTTATTTTTTTTTTAAGTTTTAGTTTTATTTTTAAGTTTAGGTTTTATTTAAATTTTATTTTATTTTATTTTAAGTTTATTTTATTTTAATTTATGTTTTGTTATTTTTTTTAGTTTAGTTTATGTTTTTATTTATTTAATTTTAGTTTAGATTTAATTTTTTATTTTATTTTATGTTTAGGTTTAGGTTTAGGTTTTAGTTTATGTTTTTATTTATATTTTTATTTTATTTTGGTTTAGGTTTATTTATTTATTTTATTTTTAGTTTTATTTTATTTAGGTTTAGGTGTTTAGCTTTTCAGTGTTTAGGGTTTTGGGTTAATTTATGTTTAGGGTTTAGGTTTTGGGGTTTAGGGTTTAGGGTTTAGGGTTTAGTGTTTTTATTTTAGGTTTAAGGTTTAGGGTTTAGGGGTTGAGGGTTTAAGGTTTAGGGTTAGGGTTTAGGGTTTAGGGTTTATGGTTTAAGGTTTAGTTTTTAGGTTTAGGCTTTGGTTTTAGTTTAAGATTTAGGGTTTTTTTGTTTTTTTATCTTTGTTAACACAAAGAAAATTCAGATTCAACATTTCTTGTTTTTGATTTCATCAACCAAGTAACAAACTATGTTTTCTAAGACACTAGTGGCGACATAGATAAAAATGAGCACACATAGTGCAAATCAAAAACCTTAGATAACTAGAACCGTGTCTACTATAAGGACACATTTCCATAAGCATCAGATCAAATCAATCATTCTTTAGTTCTCTTATTCCCATTAGAACCACCCCGGCCTCTCGAGTAGCGAGATCCACCATCATATCCATGATCTCTCCCTCTGCCACTACCATGGTTGTAACCTCCATCTCTCCTCCCATCTCCATGACCACCACTGCTTCAACCACCACCTCCATATTCACCTCCACCTCCAGATACCCCACCAAGCTAAGTTAACTGCCTCGCCTTTCTCCGTAATATCTAAAGCGAGCCTGGTTGGATGATCTTCACCGTCAAGGTTCACTTCTTAGGTTTAGGTTTATTAGGTTTTAGGATTTAGGTTTATTTTTCAATTTATTTAGCTACTTTAGGTTTAGCTTTATGGTTTAGGGTTTAGGGTTAGGGTTTAGGGTTTAAGGTTTAGCATTTAGAGTTTTAGGGTTTATACTTTTAGGGTTTAGGGTTTAGGGTTTAGGGTGTAGAGTTTTTTAGGGTTTAGGATTTAGGGCTTAGGGTTTAGGGTTTAGGGTTAGCTAAGGGTTTAAGGTTTTTTTTAATTAAGTAAGCCGGTAGGTTTAGGTTAATTTAGTTTATTTAGTTTATTATTTATTTATTTTAGTTTATTTTATTTTTTATTTTAATTTATGATTATTTTTTTATTTAGTTTAGTTTATTTATTTTAGGTTTATTTTATTTTAGTTTAGCTTTAGGGTTTAGGTTTAGATTTATTTTTTGGTGGGTTTTTTATTTTATTTTTTGGTTTAGGTTTTATTTTTATTTTTTTAGTTTATGTTTAGGTTTTATTTTATTTTTTTATGTTTTTTTTAGGTTTATTTTTAGGTTTTATTTTTTAGTTCAGGTTAAGGTTTATTTTTAGTTTATTTTATTTAGTTTAGGTTTAGGTTTAGGGTTAGGTTTTATTTATTTCAATTTAGTTTATTTTAGTTTAGGTTTAGTTTATATAATTTTCTATTTAATTTTTTTATTTTTAGTTTTTTTTTTAATTTAGGGTTTAGGTATTAATTTTAGGTTTATTTTTTAGGTTTATGTTCTTATTTAGTTTTTATTTTATTTTATTTTATTTTAGGTTTATTTTAATTTTATTTTATGTTCAATTTTTATTTTATATAGGTTTTTTATTCTTAGGTTTATTTTATTTTTTAGTTTAGATTAGGTTATTATTTTATTTTATTTTTTATTTTTAGTATTAGGTTTAGTTTTAGTTTATACTTTTATTTTATTTTATTATTTTATTTTATTTAGGTTTAGGTTTTTTTTATTTATTTTAATTTTAGGTTTTATTTAGTTTAGATTTAGGTTTTAGGTTTTTAGGCTTTAGGGTTTAGTGTTTAGGGTTTAGGGTTTAGGGTTTAGGGTTGTAGGGTTACTGGTTAGAGTTTAGGGTGTAGGGTTTAGTGTTTAGGCTTTAGGGTTTAGGGTTTTAAGGGTTTAAGGTTTTGGGTTTAGGGTTAGATTTGGGTTTAGGGTTAGTTTATAGTTTAGTGTTCAAGGTTTTTAGGGTTTTAGGTATTAGGGTTTAGGCTATAGGCTTTAGGTTAGGGTTAGGGTTTAGGATTTAGGGTTTAGCCTTTAGTTTAGGGTTTAGTTTTTTAGGGTTTAGGGTTTAGGTTTTTTTAGGGTTTAGGGTTTAGGTTTAGGTTTAATTTAGGGTTTTATGGTTTAGGGTTTATGGTTTAGGGTTTAAGGTTTAGGAGGTTTAGGGTTAAGGTTTTATATTATTTTTATTTTCTTATTTTATATTTTTAAAATTAAGTAAAAGTTAGTTTATTTTTTATTTATTTTAGTTCATTTTATTATTTATTTTGATTTAGCTTTATTTTTATTTTTATTTTGTTTAGTTTATTTATTTTAATTTAGGTTTTTTATATTTATTTATTTTTCAAGTTAAGGTTTAGGTTTATGTTTATTTTAATGTTCAGTTTTATTTTTATTTTATTTTTTAGGTTTAGGTTTAGGTTTTATTTATTTTAGTTTAGTTTAGGTTTATGTTTATTTTATTTTTTTAGTTTAAGGTTTAGGTTTTATTTTTATTTATTTTTATGGTTTTTTTAGGTTTATGTTTTTATTTAGTTTTATTTTATTTTATTTTATTTTATTTTAAGTTTATTTTATTTTATTTTATGTTTATTTTTATTTTACTTAGGTTTTTTATTTTTTTTTAGTTAAGTTTATGTTTTTATTTATTTTATTTAGTTCAGTTTTTATTTTTTTGTTATTATAATTTTTATATTTATGTTTAGGTTTAGGTTTTAGTTCATGCTTTTATTCTATTTTATTTTTTATTTTATTTTGGTTTAGGTTTATTTATTTATTTTATTTTTAGGTTTTATTTAGTTTAGGATTAGGTTTTACCTTTTTTTAGGGTTTAAGGTTTTGGGGTTTAGGATTTAGGGACTTTTGGGTTTAAGGTTTAGGATTAGGGTTTATAGTTGAGGTTTAGTCTTTAGGGTTTAGGGTTTAGGATTTTAGGGTTTTAGGGTTTAGGGTTTAGGATTTTTTATGGTTTAGGGTTTAGGGTTTAGGGTTTAGATTTTAGGTTTAGGGTTTAGGTTTTATGTTTTAGAGTTCAGGTTTTAGTTTAGGGTTTAGGATTTTTGGTTTTTTTAACATAGAGAAAATTAGGTTCAACATTTCTTCTTTTTGATTTCATCAACCAAGTAACTCACTAACTTTTTTAAGACACAAGGGATGACATAGATAAAAAATGAAACATAGAGCAAATCAAAACCCTTGATAACTAGAATCATCTCTCATGACATTCCATAAGAAGTAGATCAATTGGCCTATCTTAGTTTTATTTTATTTAGGTTTTTATTCTTAGGATTGTTTTATTTTTTAGTTTAGTTTAGGTTTTTATTTATTTATTTTAGTTAATTTTATTAGTTTATTTTATTTTATTTTTACGTTTAAGTTTATGTTTTAGTTTAGGTTTTTATTTTATTTTATTTTATTTATTTTATTTAGGTTAAGTTTTTTTATATATTTTATTTTTTAGTTTTATTTAGTTTAGGTTTAGGTTTTTAGGTTTTTAGGGTTTAGGGTTTAAGGCTTCAGTTTTTAGGCTATAGCATTTTAGGGTTTAGGGTTAGGGTTTAGAGTTTAGGGTTTAGGGTTAACTTAGGGTTTAAAAATTAAGTAAACTGATAGGTTATGTTTATTTAGTTTATTTCGTATATTATTTATTTATTTTAGTTTAATTTATTTTATATTTTTATTTATGTTTATTTTATATTTTTATTTAGTTTATTTTAGTTTAGGTTTTTAATATATTTTAGATTTAGGTTTAGGTTTAGGGTTAAGTCTATTTTTTAGTTGAGTTTTCTTTTATTTTATTTTTATGTTTAGGTTTCATTTTTATTTTAGGTTTAGGTTTAGGTTTTATTTTATTTTTTTTAGGTTTTGGTTTTAGGTTAATTTTAGGTTTTATTTTTTATCTTAAGTTTAGATTTATTTTTAGTTTATTTTATCTTATTTAGTTTAGGTTTAGGTTTATTTATTTTAGTTTAGTTCATTTTATTTTAGGTTTAGTTTATTTTATTTATTTATTATATTTTTATTTAGGTTTAGGTTTTTTTAGTTTAGAGTTTTGGTTTTATTTTTATTTATTTATTTTAGGTTTAGGTTTTATTTAGTTTTATTTCTATAGGTTTTCATTTAGGTTTATTTTTATTTTTTAGTTTTATTTTATTTTATTTTATTTTATTTTTTATTATTTTATTTTATTTTATTTTAGGTTTAGGTTTAGTTTATTAGGTTTTATTTTATTTTCATGTTATTTAGGTTGAAGTTTTTTATTTATTTTATTTTTAGTTTTATTTTTTTTAGATTTTAGGTTTTAAGGTTTAGGTTTAGGGTTTAGTTTTTTAGTTTAGTTTTAGAGTTTAGGATTTTAGGGTTTAGGGTTTAGGGTTTAAGGTTTAGTGTTTAAGCTTTAGGATTTAGGGTTTTAGGTTAAGGGTTTAGGGTTAGCTTAGGGTTTAGTGTTTGTTTAAGGTTTAGAGCTTAAAGTTTACGATTTAAGGTTTAGGGTTTAAGGTTCTAGTTTAGGTTTTTGGTTTAGGGTTAGTTAGGTTTTAGATTGCTGGTTTATAATTTAGTTTAAGTTTAGGTTTAGTTAGGATTTAGGGTTTAGTTTGGTTTAGGGTTTAGGGTTTAGGTTAGTTAGTTAGGTATTTAGGGGTTTAGGGTTTAGGTTTAGGTTAGTTGGGTTTAGGGGTTTAAGGTAGTTTAGGGTAGAGGTTTAGGGTTTATTTTAATTAAGTAGGTAGGTTTAGTTTATTTAGATTTTTTATTTTATTTTAATTTTATTTTTTAGTTTATTTATTTAGTTTATTTATTTTAGTTTTTTATTTTAGTTTATCTTTAGTTTTATTTTTATTTTAATCTTTAGGTTTAGGTTTTATTTTTATTTTTAGGTTTAGGTTTTACTTTATTATTTTAGGTTTAGGTTTAGGTTTTCATTTTAGGTTTATATTTAGGTTTATTTTTTTATCGGTCTTTTAGTTTATTTCATTTTATTAGTTAAGGGTTTAGTTTAGTTTAGGTTAAGGATTAGGTTTTATTTATTTTAGTTTAGGTTTAGGTTCATTTTATTTTTTTATTTTAGGTTTTGTTTTTTTTTAGTTTAGGGTTTAGTTTTATTTTTAATTATTTTTTATGTTTATTTTTTAGGTTTAGGTTTTATTTTATTTTATTTTAGGTTTATTTTATTCTTATTTTATGTTTAATTTTATTTTTTAGATTTTTTATTTTTTAGTTTATGTTATTTTTTAGTTTAGTTTAGGTTTTTATTTATTTTATTTGAGTTTTATTTTATTTTTTTATTTTATTTTTTAGGTTTAAGTTTAGGTTTAGGTTTTGATTTTAATATATATTTTTATTTTATTTAGGTTTAGGTTTTATTTATTTATTTTATTTTTAGGTTTATTTAGTTTATGATTAGGTTTTTAGGTTTTTAAGGTTTAGGGTTTAGGGTCTAGCGTTTGAGATTTAGAGTTTAGGATTTAAGGTTGTAGGTTTTTGTGATTAGGGTATAGGGTTTAAGATTTTGGGGTTTAGGGTTTAGGGTTTAGGGTTTAGGGTTGTAGGTTTAGGGTTTAGACTTTAGGGTTTAAGGTTTATTTTAGGGTTTAGGGTTTAGGGTTAGGGTTTTTTTTTATTTTTTTAAAATTAAGCAAATGGTAGGTTTAGGTTTATTTCTTTTATTTATTTTATTTATTTTAGTTTATATTATTTTTTATTTTTATTTACATTTATTTTTTATTTTATTTAGTTTAGTTTATTTATTTTATGTTAGTTTTTTTATTTTATTTTGAGGTTTAGGTTTAGGTTTAGGTCTATTTTTTTAGTTTAGTTTTTTTTTTTAGGTTTAGGTTTTATTTCTTATTTTTTGGTTTAAGTTTATGTTTAATTTTAGTTTATTTTATTTTATTTATTTATTTTTAGGTTTAAGTTTATTTTTAGTTTATTTTATTTTATTTAGTTTATGTTTTGGTTTTGGTCTAGTTGATTTTAGGTTTATGTTTCTATTTTTGTTATTTTAGTTTAGTTTATTTTAGTTTAAACTTAGGTTTATTTTTTATTTATTTAACATTTAGTTTTTTTATTTATTTATTTTTTGTTTTTTTATTTTATTTTAGGTTTTTTATTTTAGTTTATTTTTTAGGTTTAGGTTTATTTTTTAGTTGAGTTTTATTTTTATTTTACTTTTTTTTGTTTAGGTTTTATTTTTTTAATTTTAGGTTTAGGTTTAGGTTTTATTTCTTAGGTTTAGGTATTAGGTTTTTTACTTTAGGTTCATTTTAATTTTTTATTAGTTTAGGTTTAGGATTATTATTAGTTTATTTATTTTATTTAGTTTAGGGTTAGGTTTAGGTTTTATTTATTTTAATTTAATTCATTTTAGTTTATGTTTAGGTTGATTTTTTGTTGTTTATTTTATTTTTATTTTAAGTTTAGGTTTTTTTAGTTTACAGTTTAGGTTTTATTTTTTATTTATTTTTAGGTTTTATTTTAAGGTTTATTTTTATGTTTAGTTTTTATTTTATTTTATTTTACATTTATTTTAGGTTTATTTTATTTTATTTTTTAATTAGTTTTTATTTTCTTTAGGTTTTTTATTTTTAGGTTTAATTTATTTTAGATTTTATTTTATTTATTTATTTTAGTATTTGTTTATTTTATTTTATTTTTAGGTTTAAGTTTTAGTTTAGGTTTTTATTTTATTTTATTTTTTTATTTTATTTAGGTTTAAATTTTTTTAGTTATCTTATTTTTAGATTTTATTTAGTTTATGTTTAAGGTTTTAGGTTTCTAGGCTTTTAGGGTTTAGGGTTTATGTTTAGGGTTTAAGGATTAGGGTTTAGGGTTTAGGGTTTTAGGGTTTATGGTTTAAGGTTAGGGTTTAGGGTTTAGGGTTTAGGGTTTAGTGTTTAGGTTTTAGGGTTTAGGGTTTTTAGGGTTTAGGGTTTAGGGTTTAATGTTTTGGGTTTCTTTTAGCATTTAGGTTCAGTTAGTTAGGGTTTAGGGTTTAGGTTTAGGTTTTAATTTAGTTAGTGGTTTGGGTTTTAGGTTTAGGTTTTGTTTAAATATTTTAGTTTAGGTTAGTTTTTAGGTTTAGTTTAGTGTTTAGTTTTAGGGTTTAGGGTTTAGGTTTGGATTAGTTTATGGTTTAGGGTTTAGGATATTTTATTAATTAAGAAAGTTTAAATTTATTTAGTTTTATTTATTTTTTATATTTTATTATTGATATTTAAGTTTTATTATTTTATTTAGTTTAGTTTATTTATTTTATGTTTATTTATTTTGTTTAGGATTTTATTTTAATTTTGTTTATGTTTAGGTTTGTGTTTATTTTTAGTCTTATTTTATTTTATTTTTAGGTTTAAGTTTTTTTAGGTTTAGGCTTTATTTTATTATTTTAGGTTTAAGTTTTAGGTTTCATTTTAGGTTTATTTTAGATTTTATTTTTTTAATTTAGGTATAGGTTTTGTTTATTTTATTTTATTTAGTTTAGGGTTTAGGTTTAGTTTAATTTTGGTTTTGGTTTGGTTCTATTTATTTTAGTTTAGTTTCTTTTATTTTGGCTAGGTTTATTTTATTTTATTTATTTTTTTAGGTTTAGTTTTTTTTAGTTTAGGGTTTATATTTTATTTTATTTATTTTAGGTTTATTTTTTTTGGTTTAGGTTTTCATTTAGTTTTTTTTTATTTTATTTAGGTTTTTTATTTTTTTATTTTTTGTTTAGTTTTATATTATTTAGGTTTTTATTTTTAGGTTTATTTATTTTTTTAGTTTAGTTTTTTTTATTTATTTTATTTGAGTTTAGTTTTTATTTTTTACTTTATTTTATTTTTAGTTTTAGGTTTTGGTTTAGGTTTTGATTTTAGTTTATTTTTTATTTTATTTAGGTTATGGTTTATTTATTTATTTTATTTTTAGGTTTTATTTAGTTTAGGTCTAGGTTTTTTTATGTTTTAGGGTTTAGGGTTTAGGGTATAGGGTTTGGTGTTTAGAGTTTAAGGTTTAGGGTTTAGGGTTCTAAGTTTTTCGGTTTAGGGTTTAGGGTTTAGGGT
This sequence comes from Cymbidium sinense, assembly GCA_021442155.1. Lineage (NCBI taxonomy): Eukaryota > Viridiplantae > Streptophyta > Magnoliopsida > Asparagales > Orchidaceae > Cymbidium > Cymbidium sinense. Next base: position 34,166,925 of record CM038214.1, read on the forward strand.
TTAGAGTTTTAGGGTTTAGGGTTGAAAGTTTACAATTTAGACTTTAGGGTTTAGGGTTTAGAGTTAAGGTTTTTTTAAAATTTTTTTAGATTTTTTTAAATTAAATAAACCAGTAGGCTTAGGTTTATTTATTTTAATTTTTATTTATTTTAGTTTAGTTTAATTTTAATTTTTATTTAGGTTTCTTTTTATTTTTATTTAGTTTAGTTTATTTATTTTATTTTAGGATTATTATTTTAGTTTATTTTTTAGGTTTAGGTTTAGGTTTAGATTTATTTTTTGTTATAGTTTTTATTTTATTTTATTTTTTTATGTTAAGGTTTTATTTTTTATTTTTAGGTTTAGGTTTAGGTTTTTATTTTATCCTTTTTAGGTTTAGGTTTTTAGATTTTTTATTAGGTTTATTTTTAGGTTTTATTTTTTAGTTTAGGTTTAGGTTTATTTTTAGTTTTTTTTTATTTAGTTTATGTTTAGGTTTATGTTTAGTTTATTTTAAGTTTAAGTTTAGGTTTTATTTATTTTAGTTTAGTTTATTTAATTTTAATTTTTTTTTTTAGTTTAGGGTTTAGGTTTTGCTTTTTTTATTTATTTTTAGGTTTATTATTTAGGTTTATGTATTTATTTAGTTTTTATTTTATTTTATTTTAGCTTTATTTTATTTTTTTTTCAGTTTAGTTTTATTTTATTATGATTTTTTATTTTTTAGTTTAGTTTAGGTTTTTAATTATTTTATTTTAGTTTAGTTTCCATTTTTTATTTTATTTTTTTATGGTATAAGTTTAGGTTTTAGTTTATGTTTTTATTATATTTTATTTTTTATTTTATTTTGGTTTAGATTTTATTTATTTATTTTATCTTTAGGTTTTATTTAGTTTAGGTTTAGCTTTTTAGCTTTTTAGAGTTTAGTGTTTATGGTTAGTTTAGGGTTTAGGGTTTATAGTTTAGGATATAGGGCTTAAGGTTTTTTTATTTGGGTTTAGGGTTTAAGGTTTAGGGTTTAGGGTTTATTCTTTAGGGTTTAGAGTTTAGGGTTTTAGGGTTTTAGGGTTTAGAGATTAGGATTTAGGGGTTTTTAGGGTTTAAGGTTAGGGGTTTAGGGTTTAGATTTTATGTTTAGGGTTTAGAGTTTTGAGTTTTTGGTTTTTTTTTACAGGGTATAAATTCAGATTCAACATTTCTTATTTTGTTTATTTATTTTATGTTTTATTTACTTTAGTTTATTTTATTTTCTATTTAGTTTAGTTTATTTATTTTAAAATTTTTTTTATTTTAAAATTTTTATTTTCTTTTATTTTTTAGGTTTAGGTTTTGGTTTATGCTTATTTTTTAGTTGAGTTTTTTTTTTTATTTTATTTCTTTGGTTTAGGTTTTATTTTTTATTTTTTGGATTTGGTTTTGGTTTTTTTTTCCTTAGGTTTTAGTTTTAGATTTTTATTTTAGGTTCAATTTTAAGTTTTATTATTAATTTAGGTTTAGGTTTATTTTAAGTGTATTTATTTTTTGTTCAGTTTAGGTTTAGGTTTAGGTATTATTTATTTTAGTTTAGTTTATTTTAGTTTACATTTAGGTTTATTTTATTTTGTTTATATTTTTATTTTAGGTTTAGGTTTTTTTTAAGTTTAGGGTTTAGGTTTTATTTTTATATTTATTTTTAGGTTTAGTTTTTAATTTTATTTTATTTTATTTTAGGTTTATTTTATTTTTATTTTACGTTTAGTTTTTCTTTTATTTAGATTTCTTATTCTTAGATTTAATTTATTTTTAGTTTAGTTTAAGTTTTTATTTATTTTATTTTAGTTTATTTTTATTAGTTTAATTTATTTTATTTTTAGGTTTAGGTTTTAGTCAGGTTTTATTTTATTTTATTTTATTTTATTAAGGTTTAGGAATTTTATTTATTTTATTTTAGATTTTATTTAGTTAAGGTTTAGGTTTTAGGTTTTAGGATTTTGGGTTTAGGGTTTAGGGATTAGGGTTTATGGATTAGGGTTTAGGGTTTAGGTTTATGGTTTAGGTTTTGTTTAGGGTTTAGGTTAACAGGTTTAGGCTTTATTATTTTTAGGGTTTAGGTTTAGGGTTTAAGGTTTGAGGGTTTAGGGTTTTGGGTTTAGAGTTTAGGATTTTTTAGGGTTTAAGTTTTAAGGTTTAGGGTTTAGGGTTTTGAGTTTAGGGTTAGTTTAGGGTTTAGGTTTTAGGGTTTAGTGTTTAAGGTTTTTTAGGGTTTAAGGTTTAGGGTTTAGGGTTTAGGGTTTATGGTTTTAGGGTTCAGCATTTAGTGTTTAGGTTTTAGGGTTTAGGGTTTATGACTGTAGGTTTAGGGTTAGTTTTAGGGTTTAGGGTTAGGAGTTTTTTATTATTTTTTATTATTTTTAAATTTTTACTTTTTTAAATTAAGTAAATTGGTAGGTTTAAGTTTATTTTCTTTATTTATTATTTATTATAGTTTATTTTATTTTTTTAATTTGATTTAGCTTTATTTTATTTTATTTAGTTTTATTCATTTATTTTAGAATACTTTTTTAGGTTTAGGTTTAGTTTTGGATTATTTTAGTTTAGTTTTATTTATATTTTATTTTTTTAGGTTTAGGTTCTATTTTTATTTATAAGTGTAGGTTTAGGTTTTTATTTAATTTTTAGGTTTAGGTTTTAGGTTTTTATTTTAGGTTTATTTTTATGTTTTATTTTTTAGTTTAGGTTTACATTTATTTTTTTTATTTTATTTTATTTAGTTTAGGTATAGGTTTAGGATTAGTTTATTTTAAGTTTAGGTTTAGGTTTTATCTATTTAAGTTTAGCTTATTTTAGTGTAAGTTTAGGATTATTTTAATTTTATTTTAGGTTTTCATTTTTTTTAGTGTAGGGGTTAGGTTTTATTTTTTATTTATTTTTAAGTTTTATTTTGTTTAGGTTTAGGTTTTATTTTTTATTTATTTTTTATTTATTATTTAGGTTTAGGTTTTTATTTTGTTTTTTATATTATTTTGTTTTTGATTTATTTTATTTTTATCTTAAGTTTACTTTTTATTTTATTTATTTTTTATTTCTTAGTTTAGTTTAGGTTTTTATTTATTTTATTTTTGTTTAGTTCTTTTTTAATTTTATTTACCTTTTAGGTATAGGTGTAGGTTTTAGTTTAGGTTTAAGGTTTAGTTTATGTTTTTTTATTATTTTATTATTTCATTTTTACTTAGGTTTTCTTATTTATTTTATTTTTAAGTTTTATTTAGTTTAGGCTTAGGTTTTTAGCTTTTTAGGGTTTAAGGTTTAGGGTTTGGGGTTTTATTTAGTTTAGGTTTAGGTTTTTAGCTTTTTAGGGTGTAGGGTTTAGGGTTTGGGGTTTAGTGTTTAAGGTTTAAGGCTTTTATTTATTTAAAATTTTATAGTTTAGGGTTTAGGGTTTAGGGTTTAGGTTTTAGGGTTTAGGGTTTAGGGTTTAAGGTTTTAGGGTTTAGGGTTTTGATTTTGGGTTTTGGGTTTTGGGTTTTTATGGTTTAGGGTTTAGGGTTTAGTGTTTAGGTTTTAGGTTTAAGGTTCAGGTTTTAGTTAGGGTTTAGGTTTTTGGTTTAGGTTTTAGGGTTTAAGTTTTGGTTTTTTGTTTTAGTTTATTTTTTAGGTTTAGGTTTATTTTTTATTTTTTAGTTAGGTTTTATTTTTATTTTATTTTTTAGGCTTAGGTTTTATTTTTTTATTTTTAGGTTTAAGTTTAGGTTTTATTTTATTTTTTTAGGTTTTAATTTTTTTTACTTTTAGGTTTTATTTTTTAGTTTAGGTTTAAGTTTTTTAGTTTATTTTATTTTATTTAGTTAAGGGATTAGGTTTAGTTTATTTTATGTTTAGGTTTTATTTATTTTAGTTTAGTTTATTTTATTTTACGTTTAGGTTTATTTTATTTTTATTTTTGAGTTAGGATTTTTTTTAGTTTAATGTTTAAGTTTTATTTTATATTTATTTTTAGGTTATATTTTTAGATTTATTTTTAGGTTTAGGTTTTTGTTTAGTTTTTATTTTATTTTATTTTAGGTTCATTTAATGTTTATTTTACTTTTATTTTAGGTTTTGTTCTTAGGTTTATGTTATTTTTAATTTAGTTTATTTATTTATATATTTTATTTTAGTTTATTATATTTTCTTTTTTGGTTTAGCTTTAGGTTTTAATTTAAGATTTTATTTTATTTATTTTTAGGTTTTATTTAGTTTAGGTTTAGGTTTTAGGTTTTTAGGGTTTAGGGTTTAGGGTATATGGTTTAGTGTTCAGAGTTTAGCATTTAGGGTTTTAGGGTTTAGGGTTTTAGGGTTATGGGTTTAGGGTTATGGTTTAGGGTTTAAGCTTTAGGGTTTAGGGGTTTTAGGCTTTAGGTTTGGGGTTTAACGTTAGCTTAGTGTTTCTGGTTTAAGGTTTAGGGTTTAGGCTTTAGGGTTTAGGGTTTTTAGGATTTTGGGTTTTGGGTTTAGGGTTAGTTTATGGTTTAGGGTTTGTTTGGGATTTAGGGTTTAGGGTTTAAGGTTTTTTTAGGGTTTAGGGTTTAAAGTTTAGTGTTTAGGATTTAGGGTTTAAGGTTCAGGGTTATTGAGTTTAAGGTTTAAGGTTTAGGGTTTAAGGATTTAAGGTTTAATGTTTAGGATTTAGGGTTTAGGGTTGTAGGTTTAGGGTTAGTTTTAGGGTTTACGGTTTAGCGTTGGGGTTTTTTTAATTAATTAATTATTATTTTTTAAATTATGTAAACTAGTAGGTTTAAGTTTAATTAGTTTATTTTTTAATTATTTTATTTTGTCTTATTTTTTTATTTTGATTTAGGTTTATTTTTATTTTTTATTTAATTTAGTTTATTTATTTTAGTTTATTTTTTTTGGTTTAGGTCTAGGTTTAAGTTTATTTTATAGTTTAGTTTTATTTTTATTTTATTTTTTAGGTTTAGGTTTTATTTTTTATTTATAACTTTAGGTTTAGGTTTTTATTTTATTTTTTTAGGTTTTGGTTTTAGGTTTTTATTTTAGGTTTATTTTTTGAATTTATGTTTTAGTTTAGGTTTAGGTTTTTTTTATTTTATTTTATTTTATTTAGTTTAGCTTTAGGTTTAGGGTTAGGTTTTATTTTATTTTTTTAGTTTAGGATTTAGGTTTTATTTTTATTTATTTTTATGTTTTATTTTTAGGTTTATTATTTATGTTTTGCTTTTTATTTAGTTTTTATTTTATTTTGTTTTACTTTTTTTTATTTTATTTTAGATTTAGTTTTTTTAATTTAGGTTTTTAATTTTTATATTTTAGTTTAAGTTTTTATTTATTTTATTTTAGTTTAGTGTTTATATTTTATTTATTTTATTTTTACATTTAGGTTTAAGTTTAGGTTTAGGTTTTCGCTTTAGTTTGTGTTTTTAATTATTTTTTACTTTTTTATTTATTTTATTTTTAGCTTTTATTTAGTTTAGGTTTCAGATTTTTGCTTATTAGGGTTTAGGTTTAGGGTTTAAGGTTAGTTAAGGGTTTATGGGTTTAGGGTTTAGGGTTTAGGGTTCACTGTTTACAGTTTAGGGTTTAGGGTTTAGATTTTAGGTTTTAGTGTTTAAGGTTTAGGTTTTTTAGGGTTTGGTTTCATGGTTTTGGGTATATTTTTATTTTATTTTGGCTAAGGTTTTATTATTTATTTTATTTTTAAGTTTTAATTAGTTTAGGTTTAGCTTTTTAGTTTTTTAAAGTTTAAGGTTTATTGTTAGTTTAGGGTTTATGATTTACAGTTTAGGGTCTGGGTTTATGGTTTAGGGTATTGTGTTTTTTTTAGTTTAGGGTTAAGGGTTTAGGGTTTTAGGGTTTAGGGTTTAGGGTTTAGGGTTTTAGGGTTTAGGGTTTAGGGTTTAGAGTTTTTAGAGTTTAAGGATTAAGGTTTATATATCAAGTTTTAGGTTTAAGGTTTAGGGTTTTAGGGTTTAGGGTTTAGGGTTGGGGTTTAGGGTTTAGGGTTTTGGGTATGGTGTTTAGTCTTTAGTTTAGTTTAGGGTTTAGGTTTTAGGTGTTAGGTTAGGGTTTAGGCATTTTTTGGGGGCTTAAGGTTTAGGGTTTAGGGTTTAATTTAGGGTTTAGAGCTTAGGGTTTTTTAGGGTTTAGGATTTAGGGTTGTAAGTTTTGGGTTTAGGGTTTAGGATTTAGGTTTTAGGGTTTACAATTTAGGGTTAGGATTAGGGTTTAGGGTTTAGGGATTAGGGTTGTAGGTTTAGGCTTAGTTTTAGGTTTAGCTTTAGGGTTTAAGGTTTAGGATTTACGGTTTATTTACTTTGTTTTAATTCTTATTTAGTTTTCTTAGTTTATTTGATTTTTTTTATTTTTATTTAGGTTTACTTTTTATTTTTTAAAGTTTAGTTTATCTATTTTAGGTTTATTTTTTTTAGTTTAAGTTTTTTTTTATTTTAGTTTATTTTTTAGGTTTAAGTTTAGGTTTATGTTTATTTTTCTGTTTAATTTTATTTTTATTTTTATTTATTTATTTAATTTTTGGATTTAGGTTTTATTTTTTATTTTTTGGTTTAAGTTTAGGTTTTTTTTTTTGGGTTCAGGTTTTAGGTTTTTATTATAGGTTTATTTTTTTATTTTTTTTTAGTTTAGGTTTAGATTTATTTTTTCATTTTATTTAGTTTAGGATTCAAGTTTAGTTTATTTTAGGTTTAGGTTTAGGTTTATTTTTTTAGTTTAGTTTAGTTTAGTTTTGGTTTAGGTTTATTTTATTTTGTTTATATCATGTTTTATATTTTAATTATTTTTAGGATTTATACTTAGGTTTATTTTTAGGTTTATGTTTTTATTTAGTTTTTATTTTGTTTTATTTTAAGTTTATTTTATCTTTATTTTACATTTAGTTTTTATTTTATTTATGTTTTTTATTTTTAGGTTTATTTTATTTTTTAAGTTTAGTTTAGGTTTTATTTATTTTATTTTAGTTTAGTTTTTATTTTTTATTTTATTTTCTTTTTAAGTTTATGTATAGGTTTATGTTTAGGTTTTAGTTTAGGTTTTTATTTTATTTTATTTTAATATGATTTTTTATTTATTTTATTTTTAGGTTTTATTTAGTTTAGGTTTAGGTTTCTAGCTTTTTAGGATTTAGGGTTCAGCGTTAGGGGTTAGTTGAGGGTTTAGGGTTTAGGGCTTGGGGTTTAGATGAGAATGGCATTTTTCGATCGAGGAATGAGCTTAGGAGCTTAGGGAATGGCTCTAGCTGCTTGTCTTGGGTAGCTAGGGCTCCAAGTAAGGATTTGTGTGTGTTTGGGTGGAAATGAGGGGGTGTGTATACCCACATTCATCTTGATTGGACGGTGGGATCGAGTTTGGCTTCTAGTGGCTTTCCGACCATCTTAGGGAGTTGTGGGTACCAGGGAGGAGGCGAGTTGGCTCAGCTTGGTTGGTTGAAGGTGTGGAGGAGACTGCCAAGAAGGAATCATGGATGTCTTATGGGTTTCAAATGCTCCAATGAGGAGGGTGAGGTGATTTCACTTCCATTGAGTCATGGCCAACCCAACCACTCATTGGGTCAGATTGGGCAGTGTCCTTAGTGCCTAAGTGGACCATCAGGAGAGTAGTAAGTGGCCAAGGAATGGAAATGACCACTTACTGGTGATTTGTCTCATGTGATGCCCTTGACCCAAGGGTCGAATGATCATTTGGCATTGGATTTGGTTTGGGAAGATTTGAAATGAGACAAAAGTGAGTTGGCTCAAATTTCAAGTCAATTGGAGTTGATTTGGTTAGGTTTGGCTCAGTTTGACTTATTAGATCAAATTGGGTTAGGTTGGGTCAAGTTAACTAATTAGTCAAATTGGGTCAAACCAAGGGTTGGGTCAAGTTCATATGATCATTTGTAATGTTTTGGTTCAATTGGTTTGGTTTAGTTTGGCTTAGATTTGATTTTGGCTCATTTGAATTCATTTGAGTCAAATGGCTTAAGTTGACCAAATTGGCCAAATTGCATTGGGTTGGGTATTGGTTTTGGTTTTGATTTAGGACAACTTGAACTTTTAGGTCAATTTTGGCTAAGTAGGTCAATTGGGTTCAATTGGGTCCCATCATGGCTTTGGTCAAGTTCAACAATCAATTTGGAATGAACTTGAGCCATTGGTAGCAATCAATTTGGTTTATATTTTATTATGAACCAGTTTGGCCTTTTAGGTCAATTTGGGCGAACTTGGGTCAAGAGGGCCAATTGGGTTTGGTTTGACTCAATTGAAGGTCAAGTCATATTCAAATATTGATTTTGTATGAGTCATTGGTTTCAAGAGATTTGGCTTAGGTTGCAATTTGGCTAGTTTGAGTTCATTTGGGTTAAGGGGTTGACTTGGTCAAATGACCAAGTTGACTTGGTTTGACCCAATTTGTGATAATTGATCAAACTAGGGTGATCAACAATCATGATGGGAGGTTTTGATGGGGTTGGTTCAATCCAATTTGGGTAGGATTAGAACTTGGCTCAAATAGGTCAAATTGGCCATTTTTGGTCAAGCGGACCAATTGGGTTTAGTTGGCTTGATTTTGGGTTGAGTTTGATTTAGTTGATTTTATATATGGATTTAGGATTGATATATAAATTCAATTACAATTGTGTTGGGTTCAAATGGGTTTTGGTTTATTTGAACATTTCAAGTTAAAATGGTTAAGTTGGGTTTGACTTGGGTTGATTTTGGTTTGGCTTGATGATTGTAGATTTCATTTATTTTTATGAATATGATTGAAGGTATAATTGCTTCATGAAAAAATCAATTCAATTTTGGTTTTGGAATGAAGGAATTTGTCTAAGTCCATGGAGTTGGGTCATGTGGTTTAGGTTTGGATTTTGATTTGGTTTGACTTAGTTTTAATGCTTTAAATGTATGTTTCATTTAAATTTGTGAAGATAATTAACAATATGATTGATTTGTGAGAAAATCAATTGTGTTTCACTTAATTTGGATTAAGATTTGGCTAAGTCCATAGGATAAGCCATATGGCTTAAGAAGGGTTTTGATTTAATTTGATTTAGTTTTGATTTAACTTGGCCAGAGTTTAAAATAAAAAAAATTAGAAAAGAAAAAATGAAAGTGAAAAAGAATAAGAAAAGAAAAGAGAAAATGAAAAATAATATCAAAGGGAGTGAAAATAGACTTGAATGAGGAAGTGAAGCATGACATTAAATTCCACCCATAGTGCATTACTCCATTCGACCATACGGGTAGGACAACCTGACTTCCACTAGGTAGAGGAAGAGGCTAGTTTAGATATAGTCCTAGAGGTGGAAAACCTCATTATTGGCCACCCAATAGAAGATACACAGCTACTAAGAGTACACATGCCATCCTTATAGACTTAGAATCTAGTTCATAGGATGAGTCTTATATGGTAAGCACACCCGGCCTCTTAGATTCCCTTGGAGGTGACACTTGAGCGGATAGCATGAAGGCGGGCTCTAAGTAAAGCATAAGTGTATCCAAGTCTATATGTTAAATAGTTAAGCATTAGTTGGAAACCTTCACTCTAACCCCACTTTCCTCTCAAAAAGCTAAGGGTTTGGTAGTTAAGGAAGCCCCTAAGTCATCCAAAGTTGTGTAGACTTAGAGGTTCTTTCTGGGAGCATCATCCTCAACTCAAGAAGTTGATGTAGAACTTGAGGATGATTCATATAAAGATTTAATAGAATTACCTTTTGATTGGTACTTTCCTTGTGTTCATAATTTAGCAAAGAAAGGATTAATTCCACATACTTGGTCAAAGTTCAAGTCAGACTACTTTGAAAGAATATTTAAGAACAAATGAAAAAGCTCTCAATCAAGACTAGAACTAGGATTCGGTACAGTGGGTCTAGTCGATGATGATGATTATTACTTAGTCTCACCAATCATTTGGAATCTGATAGGTTTGTTTCAAATCACATTAACTAATATGAGGAGCTGTTCTTAAAAACTTCAGATGATCCAGATGATTTTGAAGTCAAAGAAGTGCCACTAGAGTTCAAAGAAGAGATCAAGTCAACCATCGACGATCATAAATAAATCAACTTAGAAATCGAAGAAGATCAATGCCGAACATACATTAGTTCTTTATTGAATAAAATTGAAACCAATGACTTAGTTATGCTATTGACTGAGTTTAAGGACTGCTTTGGATGGAGTTATGAAGTTATGCCTAGATTAGCTCCTAATGTAGCAGTCCATAAACTCGCATAGAGCCTACTATTAACCCTATCAAGCAAGCTCTTAAACGCATGCGATTAGACATAGAATAATAAGTCATTTCTGAAGTCAAGAAATTGATTGATGTTGGTTTCATCCGGGAAGAAAAATACCCTACCTAGTTAGCCAACATCATCCTAGTTAAGAAAAAGAATGGTCAAATTCACATATGCTTCAATTTTAGGGACTTAAATAAGGAATGTTCAAAAGACAAATTACCACTACCAATCCCGGAGCTGATGGTGGACATTGCCTCATCTCATGCAGTCTTCTCTTTCATGGATGGCTCATCTAGATATAACCAAATAAAGATGGCTGCTAAAGATGAAAGAAACACTGCTTTTGGAACCCCCAATAAGATTCTATTGTTATAAGGTCATGCATTTTGACCTTAAAATATGGTGCTACATATGTTATGAAGAATCTTTAAGAACTCATTCATCATCTAGTCGAGTGCTATGTTGATGATCTCGTGGTCAAAAGTAGAGAAAAGGAAGACTATCTCATTGACTTGAGAGTAGTTTTTGAACAGTTAAGAATATTTAACCTCAAAATGAACCCCTTGAAGTGTGTATTCAGAGTAGCTTTAGGGAAATTCCTTGGGTTTGTTGTCCAACACTAGGAAATCGAAATTAATTCAGAGAAGATCAAGGGAATATTAGAAATGCTACCGCCTAAAATTTTAACTCAACTCAGATCATTCCAAGGGCGGTTGGGGTATATAAGATGCTTTATATCCAACCTATCAGCAAGATCTCAGAAATTTTCAACACTTGTCAAAAAGGATGCCAAGTTCAAGTGGATGATGATAAGGTGAGCATGCCTTGAAGACATCAAGCATTACGATGGACTAGTTCTAGCGACCCCATCCCATGCAAGCCCTCATACTTTACACTAATATGTTAGATGACTCCCATGGTGCTTTGTTGGCCCAAGCCAATGATGAAGGAAGGAAAACACACTACCTATCGTCTAATCCTAGCCTAATTATCCACCCATTGAGAAGCATTTCCTATCTTTAATCTTTGCATCCTAAAAGCTACAACACTACATGCTTTCTCATAAGGTGAACTTAATCTTTAGGATTAATCCACTATGATATCTCATGACATGGCCGATGCTATATGAACGATTGGCACGAAGGTCCATAATTCTCTCATAGTTTGACATTACCTTTGTACCCCTCCGTGAGGTGAAATGACAAGCGCTAGCGAGTTTCTTAAAAGCACAACAACTTCCTGTTGGCTCTCCGCTTAGTGATGATCTCCCTGATGAACAAGTCATGAACTTAGGGGATACTAACATTCAGTATAAGGAGATGTACTTTGATGGTGCGACTTCCTCTCAAAGAGGAGAAGAATCACAATCTACAGTTCCAAGAAAGGCAGGGGTAAGAATAGTTCTCTTAACTCTAGAACATGATGTGATGAGATTCTCATATCATCTATCTAATCCTTGCACCAACAATGAAGCTTAATATGAGGCTCTGATTGCCAGTCTAGAGTTAGCCGTTACTCTAAGCATCCAGAACATCAACATCTTCAGGGATTCTCAACTAGTTATCAACCAAATCGCTAGTTCCTATAAGGATATAAAGCCCAAGCTCCATCACTACCACAAGTACACCATGGAGTTGTTGGCCCAAATCCTAGAGGTTACCTTTTATAAGATTCCATAAGGAGAGAATGTCGTAGCTTATGATTTAGCTAAGCTTGCCAAGGAGTAGGTATGTTTGGAGGTACACTCAAGATTATGTGGTTATGTTATTTAGACAAGTACGATGCTCGTAAGATCATGACAGAGGTACACTCAGGATTATGTGGAGCCAACCAATCTGGTCAGAAGACAAAAACCAAGATCAAGATACTAAGATAATAATGGACGTTGATGATCAAAGATTGCATGGATACAGCTAGGTTATGCCACCAATGTCAAATACCTAGTGTGGTCCTACACCAACCACCTTACATTCTACATCCTACATTTGCCTCAAGGCCATTCGAGTGTTGGGCGACCAACATAGTGGGTCCGATTGATCCTCCTTCTTCTAAGGGTAATCGACTCATCTTAGTTGCTACTGAATACTTTTCCAAATTGGTGAAGAAGATTCTGCTTAGAGTGGTCATTCAGTAAGTGCTCCTAATTTTTAGAAACCATATTATATATTGGTTCATCTTTCGAAAAATTATATCGATGCTTTGTATTGAGCACGAGATCAACAATTTTGCTTAGAGGCTTGACCTCATTTATAAGATGAGCTGTCAACCCCTCCATCTTAGACTTTAAGAGTTCCTTAGTCTTAAGACACATCTAGTGATTAGGTGGACACTCAACCTAGGCCAAGAGACTTAGAAGAGTTAGCCATAGGAATAGGTCATGCCTTAAGGGTGTTAGGAAAATTTTCCTACCCTTAGCTTAAACCATTCCTCACTTTTCTTCCTTCAAGTTAAACTCCAAATCAATCTTATTGATTTTCTCCAAACTCCAATCAACTCTATATGTTGAAATCCATGATTTAAATCAATGATTGAAATCTATGATTGAAACCCATGATCAAAATCCATCAAAATTCCTAAGTCCTTAATCTTCAATTGAGGACTTAGCCAAAACCTTGATCCAAATCAATTAAAACCTTTGAGATTTTCTCACAATTAATTAATATTCTCATTTATATTTACATATATAAATGAAATATAAATTCAAACTAATCAAACTAAACTCAAAAGTCAAATTCAATTCTTGAAATTCTCTTTAAGTCCTTAATTTTCCATTAATCGGCTTAGCCAAAATCAACTCTAAACTAATTTGAACTCATGGGATTTTCTTGAAACACATTTATATTCTCATTTATATTGACATATATAAATGAAATATAAATATAAATCAATCAAATCCTCAAATTAAATTCCAAATCTAAAACCTTTCTTAAGTCCTTAATTTTCCATTAATGGACTTAGCCTAAATCATCATCAAATCAAGTCAAATTCATGGGATTTTCTCATAATTCATTCATATCCTCATTTATATTCACATATATAAATGAATTATAAATATAAATCAATCAAACCAAATTCAAAAATTCAAACTCCAAACTCCAAAATTTTCTTAAGTCCTTTAAATCCTTCTTAATGGACTTAGCCCAAATCATGATTAAACCAATTCAAATCCTTAAAATTTCTCATGATCCATTTATATTCACATATATAAATAAACTATAAATTCAAACAATCAAAACTATTTCCAAAAATCAAACTCAAATCTACTCAAAATCCAATCTAAGGCCTTCAAGTCAAAATCTTGAACTTAGCCAAATCAATTTCAAATCAAACCAAAGTCTTGATTTTTCTTCATGATTTAATTAACCCTACAATCATGAACCCATATATAAATCCAAACTTCAATCACTCAATCAAAACCCAAGTCAAAATCAAACCCAAAATCCCTTCATATCCTTCCTTTGAATATGAAATTGTCAAATGAACCAAAACCCATTTGACTTCAAACCAATTGTAAATGGATTTATACTTCAATCATAAGTCCATATACAAGATCAATCAAGCTCAAATCAAGCTTTGACCAAGCCAATTAACCCACTTAGGCTCACTTTACCCAAAGTGACCTAAAGTACCCTTATGAAAAAAATTCTAATCCTAACTAAATTGGATTGAACCAAAGTCACCTATGCCTCTCATCATGATCAACAATAATCATTGGATGATCAATCAATCAAATTGGGTCAAACCAAGTCAAACCTAAGGGTTGAGTAAGTCAACACTTATTCCAAAATGAAACTTAACATAGCCAAATTCCATCATAGGCTAAATTGATTGAAACCATTGATCTAAGTTCACTCATGACCTATGTTTGAACTTAACCAAGCCAACATTTGAGCCAAACCTAGCCCAATTGGCCACTTGACCCAAGTTGACCCAACTTGACCTAAAAAGTCAAAATTTGTCAAAACTTGATCTAAGCCAAATTGGTTGAAACCAATGGGTCAAGTTCATTCCAAATCACTTGTGGAACTTGACCAAAGCCTTAATTGACCAACTAAACTTGGCCTAGCCCAATTGACCTTAGACCCAACTTGGCCTAATGGGGTCATGTTGAGCCAAATTTGAACTTAACCAAAATTAATTCAAAAAAAAGATACTAATCCACTCCATATGACTAACCTAACCTAAACTATGACTAGCCTAAAAGGTCAAATGGGTCAAATAGGTCAACTTGAACCATTTGACCTAAATGAAGTAATAGGAGCCAAATTCAAAACTATACCAAATTAAACAAAACCAAAGCCACCAAAATATTTCAAATGGTCATATGAACTTGACCCAAACCTTGGTTTGACCCAATTTGAACAATTGGTCAACTTGACCCAAGTTGACCCATTTTGACCTAAATAGGTCAACATGAGCCAAACCTTATCATATGAATTTCAAATCTCATGAAACTTGGCCAAACCTAGTTTTTCTAATACCCAACATATTAAAATTAAAAATTAGCAAAATGACCATTCTACCCTTAGGCCATAGAACAAATTTTGACTTAATCCATGGGTAATTTGGTCATACCCTCTTCATATACTCTTGATGCTTTCCTAATAGCTCAAGGGGACCTAATGAAGACTGGTGCACCCAACCCAATGGGTTTAGGTCAGCCCAATTGGTCCCAAGGCCAAACCCAACACCATGGGTCAAATTAGCTCATTCCAAATCCCTCATCCACTTAATTCAACCACATAGGAGATTGGAAATCCACTCAAGGCCTCAAACTGACCATGTGCTAACTCAAAATGGATCAAACCTTCCCATTATGGTCAATTGGATCAAAATGGCAAAGAAGCTTATGGCCATCCGATCCATCAAGGGGGAGATATGCTCCCCCTAATTCAATTCAAAAACCATCATTCCTCAATTCGATCAAGCTCTAGAGAGTGTTACAAAAGATCAGAGAGCCTTCCTAAGCATTCTTTGAGGGATTTGAATTTGAGATTTCTCAGTTTTCTCCATTAGAAAATAGGGGAGCTCATTTATACTTCTAAGTTTCTCCACACTGAAAACCATTTTAATTCCTTCTGCACACTTCCTCTAAGGATCATTCCAACCACACTCAAGCTTCCACTTGAGTTCCCACAGCAAGGAGAGGAGCAATTGGATCAAACTACATGAGATTTAAAGTGGTGTTGTTCCATAGAGCAATCCACTCAACCCCAAGGCCTAAGAATTTTAACAGGGCTTCATCTCCACTAGACGAAGCTACCTCGATCTC
Source organism: Cymbidium sinense (assembly GCA_021442155.1). Lineage (NCBI taxonomy): Eukaryota > Viridiplantae > Streptophyta > Magnoliopsida > Asparagales > Orchidaceae > Cymbidium > Cymbidium sinense. The sequence continues at coordinate 34,182,383 of CM038214.1, forward strand.
GAGCATCGGTGATCACCTCTTATGAGGTATGAAATTTTCCAAGCACCTAGCATAGGAGGTGTTGGTCTTTTGTGAAAGGAATTTTCAATTCATGCAAATTACACCGTTGGATGTGTTCCTTATTGGCTTTAGATGGTGAGGGTAAAATTTTGTTTCAATCCAAGCTCAATCAAGCTCAGATCTTCCCCTATATCATGGATGATCTTTGTTGATCTAAAGGGAAGAACTTGGGAGATCTTGGTCATCCATCTGCGTGTTTTGGATGGACAATTGAGATTATTCCCACATTTAGAATTTCTTTTATCCCTTTTAAAATTGCGGGGAGATCCTTGGCCATCCGATCTTTAATTATTTATTTTATTTTCTATTTAGTTTAGTTTATTTATTTTAAATTTCTTTATTTTAATATTTTTATTTTTATTTATTTTTTAGGTTTAGGTTTTGGGTTATGCTTATTTTTTAGTTGAGTTTTATTTTTATTTTATTTTTTTAGTTTAGGTTTTATTTTTTATTTTTTGGATTTGGTTTTGGTTTTTTTTTTCCTTAGGTTTTGGTTTTAGGTTTTTATTTTAGGTTCATTTTTAAGTTTTATTATTAATTTAGGTTTAGGTTTATTTTAAGTATATTTATTTTTTGTTCAGTTTAGGTTTAGGTTTAGGTATTATTTATTTTAGTTTAGTTTATTTTAGTTTACATTTAGGTTTGTTTTATTTTGTTTATTTTTTTATTTTAGGTTTAGTTTTTTTTTTAAGTTTAGGGTTTAGGTTTTATTTTTATATTTATTTTTAGGTTTAGTTTTAAATTTTATTTTATTTTATTTTATTTTAGGTTTATTTTATTTTTATTTTACATTTAGTTTTTCTTTTATTTAGATTTCTTATTCTTAGATTTAATTTATTTTTTAGTTTAGTTTAAGTTTTTATTTATTTTATTTTAGTTTATTTTTATTAGTTTAATTTATTTTATTTTTAGGTTTAGGTTTTAGTCTAGGTTTTTATTTTATTTTATTTTTTTATTTTATTAAGGTTTAGGAATTTTATTTATTTTATTTTTAGATTTTATTTAGTTAAGGTTTAGGTTTTTAGGTTTTTAGGATTTTGGGTTTAGGGTTTAGGGATTAGGGTTTATGGATTAGGGTTTAGGGTTTAGGTTTTATGGTTTAGGGTTTTTAGGGTTTAGGGTTTAGGGTTAGCTTAGGGTTTAGGCTTTATTATTTTTATGGTTTAGGGTTTAGGGTTTAAGGTTTGAGGGTTTAGGGTTTTGGGTTAAGAGTTTAGGATTTGGGTTTTTGTTTAGGGTTTAAGT
>CM038214.1:34183787-34259914 GCA_021442155.1 Cymbidium sinense
GATAAAATAAAACCAAAACCTAAGGGAAAAAAACCAAAACCAAATCAAAAATAAAAATAAAACCTAAAATAAAAAAAATAAAATAAAAATAAAACTCAACTAAAAATAAGCATAAACCAAAACCTAAACCTAAAAATAAAAGAAAATAAAAAATTTTAAAATCAAAAAATTAAAATAAATAAACTAAACTAAATAGAAAATAAAATAAACTAAAATAAATAAAAATAAAAATAAATAAACAAAATAAGAAATGTTGAATAATTTATACCACGTAAAAAAACCAAAACTCAAACTCTAAACCCTAAACATAAAATCTCCCTAACCCCTAAACCCCACCCTAAACCCTAAACCCCACCCTAAACTCTAAAACCCTAAACTAAAACCCTAAAGTACCCACCCTAAACCCACCTAAACCCAAATAAAACCAGCCCCATATCCTACTAAACCCTCCACTAAACACTAAACTCTAAAAGCTAAAAGCTAAACCTAAACTAAATAAAACCTAAAGATAAAATAAATAAATAAAATCTAAACCAAAATAAAATAAAAAATAAAATATAATAAAACATAAACTAAACTAAACTTATACCATAAAAATAAAATAAAAATGGAAACTAAACTAAAATAAAATAATTAAAACCTAAACTAAACTAAAAAAATTAAAAATCATAATAAAATAAAAACTAAACTTCGAATAAAAAATAAAATAAAGCTAAAATAAAATAAAATAAAACTAAATAAATACATAAACCTAAATAATAAACCTAAAATAAATAAAAAAAAAAACCTAAACCCTAAACTAAAAAAAAAATTAAAATTAAATAAACTAAACTAAAATAAATAAAACCTAAACTTAAACTTAAAATAAACTAAACATAAACCTAAACATAAACTAAATAAAAAAACTAAAATAAACTAAACCAAAACATAAACTAAAATAAAATAAAATAAACTAAAATAAACCTAAAAATAAACCTAAAAATAAAACCTAAAAATAAACCTAATAAAAAAACTAAAAACCTAAACCTAAAAATAAAAAATAAAACCTTAACATAAAAAATAAAATAAAATAAAAACTATAACAAAAAATAAATCTAAACCTAAACCTAAACCTAAAAAATAAACTAAAATAATAATCCTAAAATAAAATAAATAAACTAAACTAAATAAAAATAAAAAGAAACCTAAATCAAAATTAAAATTAAACTAAACTAAATAAATAAAAATAAAATAAATAAACTAACTACCGGGTTTATTTAATTTAAAAAAACTAAAAAATTTAAAAAAAACCTTAACTAAACCCTAAACCCTAAAGTCTAAATTGTAAACTTTCAACCCTAAACCCTAAAACTCTCTACCTAACCCTAAACCCAAAAACTTAGAACCCTAAACCCTAAACCTACTAAACACCAAACCATATACCCTAAACCCTAAACCCTAAAACATAAAACCTAGACCTAAATCTAAATAAAACCTAAAAATAAAATAAATAAATAAACCATAACCTAAATAAAATAAAAAATAAACTAAAATCAAAACCTAAACCAAAACCTAAAACTAAAAATAAAATAAAGTAAAAAATAAAAACTAAACTCAAATAAAATAAATAAAAACCAAAACTAAACAAAAAAATAAATAAACCTAAAAATAAAAAACCTAAATAATATAAAAACTAAACAAAAAATAAAAAAAAAAATAACCTAAAATAAAATAAAATAAAAACTAAATGAAAACCTAAACCTAAAAAATAAACCTAAAAATAAATAAAAATAAAATATAAACCCTAAACTAAAAAAAACTAAAACCAAAAATAAATAAAATAAAATAAACCTAGGCCAAAATAAAAAGAAACTAAACTAAAATAAATAGAACCTAAACCAAAACCAAAATTAAACTAAACCTAAACCCTAAACTAAATAAAATAAAATAAACTAAAAAAAACCTATACCTAAATTAAAAAAATAAAATCTAAAAATAAACCTAAAATGAAAACCTAAAACTTAAACCTAAAATAAATAAAAAGCCTAAACCTAAAAAAAACTTAAACCTAAAAATAAAATAAAAAATAACTAAAAAATAAACACAAACCTAAACATAAACAAAAAATTAAAATAAAATCCTAAACTAAAATAAATAAACATAAAATAAATAAACTAAACTAAATAAAAATAATAAAAAAAACTTAAATATCAATAATAAAAATATAAACAAAATAAATAAAAATAAAATAAACTAAAACTACCGTTTTGCTTAATTTAATAAAAAATCCCACCCTAAACATAAACTAATCCAAACCCTAACCACCCTAAACCCTAAACCTCACTAAACCACACTAAACTCCCACCACTAAATGTTTCCACCACCCACCCTTGCCCTAAACTCTAAATCACCCAAACCTCACCCACCACTCTAAGACCTAAATGCTAAAGCTAAAAAACACTACCCTGACCTACCACCTCCTCACTCTAAACCTCTACCACTAAACCCTAAGACCTAAACCCTAAACTTACCCTAACCTTAAAAACTAAACCCTAAACCCTAAATCACCAACCCTAAAATCTAAACTAACCTAAACTAAAAACCTAACTAAATAAAATCTAAATGGATAACTAAAATCTAAACCTAAATAAGATAAAAAAAATAAAATAAAAAACTAAAACTAAGTTAAACCTAAAATAAAATAAAATAAACTAATAAAATAAACTAAAAATAAATAAATAAAACCTAAACCAATCTAAAAATAAATTAAACCTAAGAATAAAAATAAATAAAACTAAACAAAAAATAAAATAAAATAAAACTAAAATAAAATGTAAAATAAAATAAAATAAAACTAAACATAAAAATAAACCTTAAAATAAAACCTAAAATAAATAAAAATAAAACCTAAAATAAAATAAAACCTAAACTTAAAATAAAATAAAATAAACAACATAAAATAAACCTAAACATAAACTAAAATAAACTAAATTAAAATAAATAAAACCTAAACCTAACTAAACTAAATAAAATAAATAAACTAAAATAATCCTAAACCTAAACTAAATAATAAAATTAAAATGAACCTAAAAAAAACCTATACCAAACTAAATAAAACCTAAACCTAAATAAAATTAAAATAAAACCTAAAAAAAAAAAAAGTAAAATAAAATAAAACTCAACTAAAAATAAACCTAAACCTAAAATAAACTAAAATAAAAACCTAAAAAAAAATAAAAACAAAAATAAATAAATAAATAAACATTAAATAAATAAAAAAATAAACCTAAGTTTAAACTAAAATAAACTAAACTAAAATAACAAAAATAGAAACATAAACCTAAAATCAACTAGACCAAAACCAAAACATAAACTAAATAAAATAAAATAAACTAAAAATAAACTTAAACCTAAAAATAAATAAATAAAATAAAATAAACTAAAATTAAACATAAACTTAAACCAAAAATAAGAAATAAAACCTAAACCTAAAAAAAAAACTAAACTAAAAAATAGACCTAAACCTAAACCTAAACCTCAAAATAAAATAAAATAAAACTAACATAAAATAAATAAACTAAACTAAATAAAAATAAAAATAAATAAAATAAAAAAATATATAAACTAAAATAAATAAATAAAATAAAGAAATAAACCTAAACCTACCATTTAATTTTTAAAAAAATAAAAAAACCCTAACCCTAAACCCTAAACCCTAAATAAACCTTAAACCCGTCACTAAACCTACACCCACCCTAAACCCTAAACCCTAAACCCCAAATCTTAAACCCTATACCCAATCCACACAACCTAAATTAAACTCTAAATCTCAAACCTGGACCCAAACCCTAAACCTTAAAACCTAAAACCTAATCATAAACTAAATAAACCTAAAATAAAATAAATAAATAAAAACCTAAACCTAAATAAAATAAAATATATTAAAATCAAAAAACCTAAACTTAAACCTAAAATAAAATACAATAAAAAATAAAATAAAACTCAAATAAAATAAATAAAAAACCTAAACTAAACTAAAAACATAAACTAAAAATAAAAATCAAACATAAAATAAGAATAAAATAAACCCAATAAAATAAAATAAAAAACCTAAACCTAAAAAATAAACATAAAATAATTAAAAATAAAACCTGAACCCTAAACTAAAAAAACAAAACCTAAAATAAACAAAATAAAATGAACCTAAACCTAAACTAAAATAAATAAAACCTAATCCTTAACCTAAACTAAACTAAACCTAAACCCTTAACTAAATAAAATGAAATAAACTAAAAAAGACCGATACCTAAATTAAAAAATAAAACCTAAATATAAACCTAAAATGAAAACCTAAAACCTAAACCTAAAATAATAAAGTAAAAACCTAAACCTAAAAATAAAAAATAAAACCTAAACCTAAAGATTAAAATAAAAATAAAACTAAACTAAAAAGTAAGCATAAACTTAAACCTAAACAAAAAAAAACTAAAATAAATAAACTTAAAATAAATAAACTAAACTAAATAAAAATTAAAAATAAACTCAAATAAAAATAAAATAATAAAATAAATCAAAAATAATCTAAATAAACTTAAACCTACCTGTTTACTTAATTAAAAAATGTAAACCCTAAACCCTAAGCTCTAAACCCTAAAACTAACCCTAAGCCTTAAACCCTAAACCTCCAAACCTAAACCTAAAACCCTAAACCTTAAACCCTAAAACACCCTAAATCTTAAACTAACCCTAAACCCTAAACCCTAAACCCTAAACCCTAAACCCTAACCCTAACCCTAAACCCTAAACTCTAAACCCTAAATTATAAACCTTAAAATGTTAAATCTAAAACCTTAACTAACCCTAAACCCAAAAACCTAAACCTAACCCTAAACCCTAAACCTTAAATCGTAAACTTTAAACTCTAAACCTTAAACAAACACTAAACCCTAAGCTTACCTTAAACCCTTAACCTAAAACCCTAAAACCCTAAATCCTAAAGCCTAAACACTAAACCTTAAACCCTAAACCCTAAACCCTAACCCTAAACCCTAAACCCTAAAACCCTAAACTCTAAAACCCTAAACCCTAAACCCTAAACCCTAAACCTTAAAAACCTAAAAATCTAAGGCTAAACAAAATAAAAACTAAAAATAAAATAAATAAAAAACTTCAACCTAAATAACATGAAAAATAAAATAAAAACCTAACTACAACTTAAACCTAAACCTAAAAATAAAATAAAATAAAATAATAAAAAAATAAAATAAAACTAAAATAAAATAAACCTAAGAATGAAAACCTATATGAAATAAAACTAAATGTAAAATAAAATAAAAGAAAAATAAAATAATCCTAAAATAAAAGAAAACTAAATAAAAACCTAAACCTAAAAATAAATAAAAAATAAAACCAAAACTCTAAACTAAAAAAACCTAAACCTAAATAAAAATATAATAAACAAAATAAAATAAACTAAACCTAAAATAAAATGAACTAAACTAAAATAAATAAACCTAAACCTAAACTAAATAAGATAAAATAAACTAAAAATAAATCTAAACTTAAGATAAAAAATAAAACCTAAAAATTAACCTAAAACCAAAACCTAAAAAAATAAAATAAAAACCTAAACCTAAACCTAAAAATAAAAAATGAAACCTAAACATAAAAATAAAATAAAAGAAAAACTCAACTAAAAAATAGACTTAACCCTAAACCTAAACCTAAATCTAAAATATAAACTAAAATTAAAAACCTAAACTAAAATAAATAAAGCAAACTAAATAAAAATATAAAATAAACATAAATAAAAATATAAAATAAATTAAACTAAAATAAATAAATAATATACTAAATAAACTAAATAAACATAACCTATCAGTTTACTTAATTTTTAAACCCTGAGTTAACCCTAAACCCTAAACTCTAAACCCTAACCCTAAACCCCAAACCCTAAACCCTAAACCCTAAAATGCTAAAGCCTAAAAACTGAAGCCTTAAACCCTAAACCCTAAAAACTGAAAAACCTAAACCTAAACTAAATAAAACTAAAAAAATAAAATATATAAAAAACTTAACCTAAATAAAAATAAAATAAATAAAATAAAAACCTAAACTAAAACATAAACTTAAACGTAAAAATAAAATAAAATAAATTAATAAAATTAACTAAAATAAATAAATAAAAACCTAAACTAAACTAAAAAATAAAACAATCCTAAGAATAAAAAACCTAAATAAAATAAAAACTGAAGATAGGCCAATTCGATCTACTTCTTATGGAACTGTGTCATTACAGTAGAGATGATTCTAGTTATCAAGGGTTTTTGATTTGCTCTATGTGTGCTCATTTTTTATCTATGTCATCCCTTGTGTCTTAAAAAAGTTGGTGAGTTACTTGGTTGATGAAATCAAAAAGAAGAAATGTTGAACCTAATTTTCTCTATGTTAAAAAAACCAAAAATCCTAAACCCTAAACTAAAACTTGAACTCTAAAACATAAAACCTAAACCCTAAACCCTAAACCTAAAATCTAAACCCTAAACCCTAAACCCTAAACCATAAAAATCCTAAACCCTAAACCTAAACCCTAAAATCCTAAACCCTAAACCCTAAAGACTAAACCCTCAACTATAAACCCTAATCCCTAAACCTTAAACCCAAAAAAGTCCCTAAATCCTAAACCCTAAACCATAAACCTTAAACCCTAAAAAAGTTAAAACCTAATCCTAAACTAAATAAAACCTAAAAATAAAATAAATAAATAAACCTAAACCAAAATAAAATAAAAAATAAAATAGAATAAAAGCATGAACTAAAACCTAAACCTAAACATAAATATAAAAAATATAATAATAAAAAATAAAAAAATGAACTAAATAAAATAAATAAATACATAAACTTAACTTAAAAAAAATAAAAAACCTAAGTAAAATAAAACTAAATCTAAAATAAAAATAAGATAAACTTAAAATAAAATAAAATAAAATAAAATAAAAACTAAATAGAAACCTAAACCTCAAAATAACCTAAAAATAAATAAAAAATAAAACCTAAACCCTAAACTAAAAAAATAAAATAAACATAAACCTAAACTAAACTAAAAATAAAACCTAAAGCTAAACCTAAACCTAAACCTAAAAATAAAAAAAAAATAAACTAACATTAAAATAAACATAAACCTAAACCTTAACTTGAAAAATAAATAAATATAAAACCTAAACTAAAATAAATAAACTAAACAAAATAAAAATAAAAATAAAGCTAAAAAAAATAAATAATAAAATGAACTAAAATAAATAAAATAAACTAACTTTACTTAATTTTTTAAAAATATAAAATAAGAAAAATAAAATATAAAACCTTAACCCTAAACCTTAAAACCCTAAACCTTAAACCCTAAACTAAAACCATAAAACCCTAAATAAACCCTAAACCCTAAACCTAAACCCTAAACCCTAAAAAAAACCTAAACCCTAAAACTAAACCCTAAACCTAGGCTAAACCTAAATCCTAAACCCTAACCCTAACCTAAAGCCTATACTAAACCCCTTACCTAAAACCCTAAAACCTTGAACACTAAACTATAAACTAACCCTAAACCCACCCAACCTAAACCTTAAACTTAAAACCCTAAACCCTAAAGCCTAAACACTAAACCCTCCTAAACTCTAACCAAGAACCCTACAACCCTAAACCCTAAACCCTAAACCCTAAACACTAAACCCTAAAGCCTAAAAACCAAAAACCTAAATCTAAACTAAATAAAACCTAAAATTAAAATAAATAAAAAAACCTAAACCTAAATAAAATAAAATAATAAAATAAAATAAAAGTATAAACTAAAACCTAAACCTAATACTAAAAATAAAATAAAATAAAAATAATAATAACCTAATCTAAACTAAAAAATAAAATAAACCTAAGAATAAAAAACCTTTTCTAAATAAAAATTGAACATAAAATAAAATTAAAATAAACCTAAAATAAAATAAAATAAAATAAAAACTAAATAAAAACATAAACCTAAAAAATAAACCTAAAATTAATACCTATACCCTAAATTAAAAAAAAAACCTAAACTAAAAATAAAAATTAAATAGAAAAATTATATAAACTAAACCTAAAATAAATAAAATAAACTAAAAATAAACCTTAACCTGAACTAAAAAATAAAACCTAAAAATAAACCTAAAATAAAAACATAAAAAAATAAAATAAAAACCTAAACATAAACTAAAAAATAAAAAATAAAACCTAAACCAAAAAAATAAAATAAAAAAACCCACCAAAAAATAAATCTAAACCTAAACCCTAAAGCTAAACTAAAATAAAATAAACCTAAAATAAATAAACTAAACTAAATAAAAAAATAATCATAAATTAAAATAAAAATAAATAAACTAAAATAAATAATAAACTAAATAAACTAAATTAACCTTAAACCTACCGGCTTACTTAATTAAAAAAAAACCTTAAACCCTTAGCTAACCCTAAACCCTAAACCCTAAGCCCTAAATCCTAAACCCTAAAAAACTCTACACCCTAAACCCTAAACCCTAAACCCTAAAAGTATAAACCCTAAAACTCTAAATGCTAAACCTTAAACCCTAAACCCTAACCCTAAACCCTAAACCATAAAGCTAAACCTAAAGTAGCTAAATAAATTGAAAAATAAACCTAAATCCTAAAACCTAATAAACCTAAACCCTAAGAATGGGCAGAACCTTGACGGTGTGAAGATCATCGTCAACTAGGCTCAGTTTAGATATTACGATGGAGGCGAAGGCGGAGGCGGCAGTTAACATAGCGGTGGTGGGGTATCTAGAGGTGGTGGTGAATATGGAGGTGGTGGTTGAAGCAGTGGTGGTCATGGAGATGGGAGGAGAGATGGAGGTTACAGCCATGGTAGTGGCAGAGGGAGAGATCATGGATATGATGGTGGATCTCGCTACTCGAGAGGCCAGGGTGGTTCTAATGGGAATAAGAGAACTAAAGAATGACTGATTTGATCTGATGCTTATGGAAATATGTCCTTATAGACACGTTCTAGTTATCTAAGGTTTTGATTTGCACTATGTGTGCTCATTTTATCTACGCCAGTGTCTTAGAAAACATATTTGTTACTTGGTTGATGAAATCAAAACAAGAAATGTTGAATCTAAATTTTCTCTAACAATAAAGATAAAACAAAAAAACCCTAAATCTTAAACTAAAACCAAAGCCCTAAACCTAAAACCTAAACCCTAAACTATAAACCCTAAACCCTAAACCCTAACCCTAAACCTTAAACTCTCAACCCCTAAACCCTAAACCTTAAACCCTAAAATAAAAACACTAAACCCTAAACCCTAAACCCTAAACCCCAAAACCTAAACCCTAAACATAAATTAACCCAAAACCCTAAACACTGAAAAGCTAAACACCTAAACCTAAACTAAATAAAACCTAAAAATAAAATAAATAAATAAACCTAAACCAAAATAAAATAAAAATATAAAAAAAACATAAACTAAAACCTAAACCTAAACCTAAACATAAAATAAAATAAAAAATTAAATCTAAACTAAAATTAAATAAATAAAAACATAAACTAAACTAAAAAATAATAAAACATAAATTAAAATAAAATAAACTTAAAATAAAATAAAATAAAATTTAAATAAAAACCTAAACTTAAAAAATAAAACTAAAAACTTAATAAAAAATAAAACCTAAACCTAAACTAAGAAAAACCTAAATCTAAAATAAAAATAAAATCAACTTAAACCTAAACTAAAATAAACTAAACTAAAATAAATAAAACCTAAACCTAAACCTAAACTAAATAAAATAAAATAAACTAAAAAAAAAACTAAACCTGAACTAAAAACTAAAACCTAAAAATAAACATAAAATAAAAACCTAAAACCTAAACCTAAAAAAATAAAATAAAAACCTAAACCTAAAAGTAAAAAATAATACCTAAACCTATAAGATAAAACAAAATAAAACTAAGCTAAAATATAAACTAAACCTAAAAAATAAGCTACAATAAGGAACCAAAACTAAAATAAATAAACCTTAAATAAATAAAGAAAACTAATAAAAATAAAATAAACCTAAATTAAATTAAAATAAAATAAACTAAAATAAAATAAACTAAAATAAATAAAAAATAAACTAAATAAACCTAAACTTACTAGTTTACTTAATTTTTTAAAATAATAAAAATAAAAAACCCTAACCTAAACCCTAAACCCAAAAAACCCAAACCCTAAACCCTAAATCTTAAACCTTCAAACTAACTAAAACCCTAAACCTACAACCCTAAAACTAACCCTAAACCCTAAACCCTAAACTTACAACCCTAAACATACAACCCTAAACCCTAAACTAACCCTAAACCCTAAACCCTAAACCCTAAATCCTAAACCTAACCCTAACCTTAAACCCTAAACCTTAAATCCTAAAACCCTAATCCCTAAACTCTAAACTAACCCTAAACCCTAAAACCTAATAAACTTAAACCTAAACCTAAACGCTAAGAATGGGCAAAACCTTGATGTGAACATCACACCCCCGCCTAGATCTAGAAGTGGAGGCTAAGGTGGAGGCGGTGGTTACTGGTATGGGGATCTAGAGGTGGTGGATATGGAAGTGTGGTGCTTATGGATGCGGGAGGGGCGTGGAAGGTTACAGCCATGGTGGTGGTGGATAGAGAGATCGGGGCTATAAAGGTGGATCCCTCTACTCAAGAGGCCAGGGTGGTTCTGATGGGAACTAGAGAAATAAAGGAATGGTCGATCCGAGCTGCTGCTTATGGAACAGTATCTTTATAGTGGAGATGGTTCTAGTTATGTAGGGTTTTTGATTTGCTCTATGCGTGCTCATTTTTCATCTATGCCGTCGCTTGTGTCTTAGAAAACTTGGTGTGTTACTTGGTTGAAGAAATTGAAAAGAAGAAATTTTGAATCTGAATTTGTTCTTTATTAAAAAAAACTAAACTTAAACCTAAAAAAAACTTAAAATAAAAACAAAAAACATAAATCTAAAAAAATAAAATAAGAAATTAAACCTAAACATAGAAATAAAAAATAAAACCTAAAACCTAAACCTAAAAAATAAAATAAAAATAAAACTAAACAAAAAATAAACCTAAACCTAAACCAAAATCTAAAAAAAACTAAAATAAAAAACCTAAACTAAAATAAATAAACCTAAAATAAATAAACTAAAATAAATAAAAATAAAAATAATAAAATAAGATGAAATAAATTGAAAATAAACTAAATAAACTAAATAATCCTATACCTCTTGAGATAATTTAGAAAAATAAAAAAATAAAAAAACAAAAAAACCCAAACCTAAACCCTAAAACTAACCCTAAACCCTAGACCCTAAACCCTAAACCCTAAAATCCTAAACCCTAAACCCTAAACCCTAAAACTAACCCTAACCCTAAACATTAAACCCTAAAGCCTAAACCCTAAAATCTACAACCCTAAACCCTAAACCCTAAACACCAAACCCTAAACCCTAAACCCTAAAAACCTAAAAAACTTTAACTTAAACTAAATAAAACCTAAAAATAAAATGAATTCAAAAACTTAAACCAAAATAAAATAAAATGAAAACAAAAACTAAAACTTAAACCTAAAAAGAAAATAAAATAATTAATAAAAACCTAAACTAAACTAAAAAAATAAAAAACCTAAATAAGATAAAAACTAAACCTAAAATAAATATGAAACTAAATAAAAACATAAACCTAAAAAAATAAACCTAAAAAAACCTAAAATAAATAAAACCTAATTCTAAACCTAAAATAAACTAAAAGTAAACCTAAACCTAAACTAAAAAATAAAACCTAAAAATAAACCTAAAACTTAAACCCAAAAAAATAAAATTAAAACTTGAAGCTAAACCCAAAAGTAAAAAATTAGAACCTTTACCTAAATAAAAAATAAAAATAAAACTATACTAAAAAATATACCTAAACATAAACCTTAAAATTAAAATTTAAACAAAATAAAGCAACCAAAATAAATAAAAAACAAAATAAACATAAAAATAAAGCTAAATAAAAATAAAAATAAAATAAACTATAAACAATAAAAAATAAAACCCTAAACCCTAAACACTAAAACTAATCCTAAACCTTAGACCCTGAACCTTAAAACAAACCCTAAACCCAAAACCCTAAACCTGCAACCTAATCATACAACCATAAACTCTAAACCATAAACCCTAAACCCTAAACATGAAACTAACCCTAAACCATAACCCTAACCCTAAACCCTAAACTCTAAACAAACCCTAAAGCTTAAAATCTAATAAACCTAAACCTAAACCTAAACCCTAAGAATGGGTAGAATCTTGATGGCAGGAACATCACCGCTAATCCAGGCTCACCCAAATCTGGCGAGGTGAAGGCGAGGCCAATTATCATAGTGGTGGTGGGGATCTAGAGGTGCTAGAGGATATGAAAGTGATGGTCAGGGGAGTGGTGGTGGTGGAGGGAGATCGGTGATATGATGTTGCATCCCGCTACTGAGAGGTCGATAGTTTTGATGGGAACCGGTGAAACTCAAGAATGGTCGACCGACTCCGCTTATGGAACTGTATTTATACTAGAGAAGGTCAGAAGTTATCTAGGGCTTTTGATTTGCTTTATGCATGCTCATTTTTATCTATGTCATCGCTTGTGTCTTAAAAAACTTGGTGTATTACTTGGTTGATGAAATCGAAAAGAAGAAATGTTGAATCTAAATTTATTGTCTATTAAAAAAAACTAAACTTAAATCTAAAAATAAACCAAAAATGAAAACATAAAACCTAAGCCTAAAAAATAAAATAAGAACCTAAAGCTGAACCTAAAAATAAAAAATAAAATCTAAACCTAATATATTATAAAAATGAAACTAAACCAAAAAAAACCTAAACCTAAACCAAAAAAATAAACTAAAATAAAAAACCTAAACTTAAATAAATAAACCAAAAATAAATAAATTAAACTAAATAAAAATAAAAATAAACCTAAATAAAAATAATAATAAAATAAACTAAAATAAAGAAAAAATAAACTAAATACACCTAAACCGACCAATTTACTATTTTTTTAAAAAAAATTAAAAATAATAATTATAAAAATAATAAAAATTCCTAACCTTAAACCCTAAAACTAACCCTAAACCCTAAACCCTAAACCCAAAAACCAAAACCCTAAACCCTAAACCCTAAAATCTAAAACCCTAAACCTAAACCCAAAACCTAATACCCTAAAACCTACAACCCCAAACCCTAAATCGTAAACCCCAAACCCTACGCCCTAAACCCTAAAAACCTAAAAACCTAAACCTAAGCTAAATAAAACTTAAAAATAAAATAAATAAAAAAACCTAAACCAAAATAAAATAAAATAAAAATATAAACTAAAACCTAAACCTTAAAAAAAAATAAAATAATTAATAAAAACTAAACTAAAATAAAATAAATAAAAACCTAAACTAAACTAAAAAATAAAAACCTAAATAAAATAAAAACTAAAGCTAAAATATAAAATGAATTAAAATAAAAACCTAGGCCTAAAAAATAAACCTAAAAATAAAACCTAACAATAAATAAAAAAACCAAAACCCTAAACTAAAAAACAAAACCTAAACCTAAAATAAAAATAAAATAAACCTAAACCTAAACTAAAATAAACTAAATTAACATAAATAAAACCTAAACCTAAACCTAAAATGAATTAAACCTAAACCTAAACCTAAACTAAATAAAATAAAATAAACTAAAAATAAACCTAAACTTTAAAAAATAAAACCTAAAAATAAACCTAAAATAAAAACATAAAACATAAACCCAAACAAATAAAATAAAATCCTAAGCCTAAACCTAAAAGTAAAAAAAAACCTAAACCAAAAAATAAAATAAAATTAAACTAAAAATAAACATAAACCAAATCCTTAACCTAAAAAATAAACTAAAATAAACAAACTAAACTAAATAAACATAAAAATAAAGCTAAATAAAAATAGAAATAAAATAAACAAAAAAATAAAATAAAAAATAAACTAAATAAACATAAACCTACCCATTTACGTAATTTAAAAAATAATAATAAATAAATAAATAACCCTAATCCTAAACCCTAAATCGTAAAACTATCCCAAAACACTAAAGCCTAAACCTACAACCCTAAACCCTAAACCCTAAACCCTTAACCCTAAACCCTAAACCCTAAACACTAAACCCTAAATCCTAAACCCTGAACCCTAAACCCTAAACACTAAAAAACCTAAAACCTAAAAAAAAAAATAAAATAAATAAAAAAACTTAAATAAAATAAAATAAAATAAAATAAAAACCTAAACTAAAACCTAAACCTAAACCTAAACCTAAACTTAAACCTAAACCTAAAAGTATAATAAAAAAATTGAAAGTTAAATAAAAATTAAATAAATAAAAACTAAATAAAATAAAATAAATAAAAACCTAAACAAAACTAAAATAATAAAACCTAAACATAAAATAAAAATAAAATAAACCTAAAATAAAATAAAATAAAAACTAAAGAAAAACCTAAACCTAAAAAAATAAACCTAAAAATAAAACCCAAAAATAAATAAAAAATAAAACTAAAACCCTAAACTAAAAAAAATCTAAACCTAAAATAAACAAAATAAACCTAAACCTAAACTAAAATAAATAAAATCTAAACCTAAACCAAAAATAAATTAAACCTAAACCTAAATCTAAACTAAAAATAAATAAAAAATAAACTTAAAATAAAAATAAAAAAACCTAAACCTAAAAAAATAAAATAAATACCTAAACCTAAACCTAAAAATAAAAAATAAAACCTAAACCTAAAAAATAAAATCAAAATAAAACTCAACTAAAAAAATAAACCTATACCTAAAAATATACTAAAATAAAAAACCAAAACTAAAATAATTAAACCTAAAATAAATAAATTTAATAAAATTTTAAAAATTAACCTAAATAAAAATTAAAATAAAAATAAAATAAACTAAATTAAATAAAAAATAAATAAATAAACTAAATAAACCTATACCTACCGATTTACTTAATTTTTATTAAAAAATGTAAACCCTAAACCCTTAATCTTAAAACTAACCCTAAACCCTAAACCTATAACCCTAAAACTATAACACTAAACCCTAAATGCTAAATCCTAAAACATTAAACACTAAACCCTAAACACTAAACCCTAACCCTAAACCCTAAAACCCTAAACCCTAAATCCTAAACCATAAACCTTAAAACCCTAAACCCTAAACCTTGAAACCTACAACCCTAAACCCTAAATCCTGAACACTAAACTAACCCTAAACCTAAACCCTAATCATACCCTAAATCCTAAACTCTAATAATGTGCAAAACCTTGATGACATATACATCACAACCAAAGGCTCGCCTAGATTTGGCGATGGAGATGGCATGACGGATTCGCAGTGGGGTGGGGATTCGGCCGGTGGATATGGAGGTGGTGGCTAGAGCAGTGGTGGTTATGGAGGTGGGATGAACGATAGAGGTTACAACCCTGGTGGTTATGGAGGGAGAGATCGGGGATATGAAGGCGGATCCTGCTAGTCAAGAGGCAAGGGTGGATCTCATGGGAACTAGAGAAATTGAAAAATAATCGACCGATCATCGCTATGGAACTATGTCTTTAAAGAGATGATTCTTCTTATCTAGAGTTTTGAATTGCTCTATAGGTGCTCATTTTTAATCTATGTTGTCGCTTGTGTCTTAGAAAACTTGGGGTGCTACTTGGTTGATAAAATCAAAAAGAAGAAATGTTGAATCTAAATTTTTTCTCTGTTAAAAAAAACCTTAAACATTAAACCCTAAACCCTAAACCCTAAATTAAAACCTAAACCCTAAACCTAAAACCTAAACCCTAAACCCTAAAACCCAAACACTAAACCCTAAACTCTAAACCCTAAACTAATCATAAACCCTAAACCCTAAACCCTAAAAAGCTAAAAACCTAAACTTAAACTAAATAAAACCTAAAAATATGATAAATAAAAATACTTAAACCAAAATAAAATAAAATAAAAAATAATAAAAACATAAACTACCTAAAACTGAACTTAAAAATAAAAAGAAAATAAAATAAAATATAAAGCTAAACCTAAAATAAAAATAAAATAATAACTAAATAAAAACCTAAACCTAAAAAAATAAACCTAAAAATAAAACCAAAAAATAAATAAAAAATAAAACCTAAACCCTAAACTAAAAAAAAACATAAACCTAAAATAAAAATAAATAAAACAAAATAAAATAAACCTAAACCTAAATTAAAATAAACTAAACTAAAATAAATAAAACCTAAACCTAAACTAAATAAAATAAAATAAACTAAAATAAACTTAAACATAAATTAAAAATAAAAAACCTAAAATAAACCTAAAATAAAACCTAAAACCTAAACCTAAAAAATAAAAAATAAAAACTTAACCCAAAACCTCAAAATAAAAATATAACCTAAACCTAAAAAATAAAATATAAATGAAACTCAACCAAAAAATAAACCTAAACTTAAAGAAATAAACCAAATAAAAAGCCTAAATTAAAATAAATAAACCAAAATATAAATAAAAATAAAATATACTCAGATAATTAAAAAGTAAACTAAATAAACTTAAACATATTGGTTTACTTTATTTTTAAAAAAAACCTAAACCCTAAAACTAACCCTAAATCCTAAACCTTAAACCCAAAAACCCTAAATCTTAAACCCTAAACCTTAAACCCTAAACCCTAAAACCCTAAACCCTAAACCCTATAACCCTAAAGCCTAAACCCTAAATCTTAGACCTTAAAACCTACAACCCTAAACCCTAAACACTAAACCCTAAAGTAAGCTTAAACCATAAACCCTAAATTAACCCTAAACCCTAAGAATGGGTAGAACCTTGATGGTCGAAACATCACCATCAATTAGGTTCAGTCCAAATCTGGTGGTGGAGGCAAAGGCGGAGGCGACAGTTACCACAATACTAATGGGGGATGTAGAGGTGCTAGTGGATAAAGAGATGGTGGTTAGAGAAGTGTTGGTTATGGAGGCAGGAGGAGCGATGGAGGTTATAGTAGTGGGGGGAGGAGAGAGATCGTGATATGATGAATCCGCCACTTGAGAGGCGGAGGTTTTGGTGGGAACTGAAGAAACTAAAGAATGGCTGATATGATTTACAACTCATGGAACTATTTATTTACAGTAGAGATAGTTCTACTCATCTAGGATTTTTGATTTGCTCTATGTGTGCTCCTTTTTTATCAATATTATCACTTGTGTCTTAGAAAACTTAGGTGCTAACATGGTTGATGAAATCAAAAAGAAGAAATGTTGAATATCCAAAAGCCTAAAACCCTAAACCATAAATATCCAAAAGCCTAAACACTAAACCCTAAACCTTAAATACCCTAGACACTAAACACTAAACCCTAAACCTTAAACCCTAAACCTTAAACCCTAAACCCTAAACCCTAAACCCTAAAACCCTAAACCTTAAACCATAAATCCTAAACCTTAAAACCATATACCCTAAACCTTAAAACCTATAACCCTGCACCCTAAACCCTAAAACCTAAACCCTAAACCCTAAACTATGAACCCTAAAATCTAAACCCTAAACTAATCCTAAACCCTAAACTAACTGTAAACCCTAAACCCTAAACTAACCCTAAACCCTAAACTAACCCTAAACCCTAACCCCAAACCTTAAACCCTAAACCTTGAATAAAGATGTCATTAGGAGTAGATCTAAAGAATGACCTAATCCTAACATAGTTATGGTAGCTAAAGAAAATGTCTTCAAGATTAGAGATTTGAATACCCTAAACCCTAACCCTAAATCATATTATAATACCATATATTATAGTATAATGTAGCATCATATGTTTGAGCATGTAGTGATGTGTTTTTGGATGTTATAATATGTTTTGAAATTTATTAGAATATTATGGTATTGTGCCTTATAGTCAATATTAAGATAAATCATAAAAATATTTATTTAATAAATCATACGATGAAATTTGTTAAATTTGATGTGGGAATTAGCAGTACCAAAGGTGTGCAATGCCACTTGTAGTCTAAAAAGTAAGATTTTATGTTCAAAATAAATATTATATGTTGTAGCATAGTATATCATCATATATCATAATATATTATGCTGTGAATTTTAAATTCTTTTAGTACTTTACAATCATGCAGTCACACCTACACTAGAATTATTTATAAAAATATTGATTTATGCTTTAAAATGGTGGAATTTGGAAATTTGTTTAGAATATATTATTTCAATTTAATTTAAAATATGTAAGTTATATACCTAAAATATATAGTTTTTTATTATTTAGGCTAATTTTATGATTTTTTTATCTTAAGAAATCCCTTGTGATGTGATATGCAATATAACATAATATAATATGTTATAGTGTATTATAATATAGTATGCCATAACATAGTCTAGCAACATGCATTATAGCATACTATTATGTATTATTACTTGTTATTTAGCATATTTTAGTTTGTTATAGTATGATGTAGTAGAGTTTGTGCTGGCATAATTCTTAAAATACTAATTTATAGGCTGAGATGATGGGATTTGGCCAAATTTAAGGTAAGCTTTAGGGAAAATCATTATGGTGTGTCATTTAATCAAAAGAATGGAAATTAGCATCTAAAATAAATGTTCACTTTTCAACCAAATTTTATAATTTTTTGCTTAAAGTGATTCATTTTAAGGTGTAATGTAAGATAATATATTATATAAAAGCATATTAAAAATATAATGTACATAACAATATAACTTCACATATATATGAATGTGGTAGTGTGTTATAAAATTTTAATGTACATTTTAGTATGTTTTACTTTTGTTATAATACATTGGGTCAAAACTCAAAAAATGTTAATTTGTCAAGTTGAGATGGAAGAATTTGGCCAAATTCATGGCACGCACTAAGAAGCAACACCAAAATTATGCTATTTTGTACCATTTATAATAGAAAAATAACAATTTTACATCCAAAATGAACATTATTCATATTTTGAGAAAATTTTAATGAGGTGTAATGTTAGACAATATATTAGATTATAGCAAATTATAATATAACATCATATATTATAATATAATATAGTGTGTTAATTCACACAATAATATGTTTAGCATGATATTGTATACTTCGTTTGAGCTTGCACCAACACAACTCTTAAAATGTTGATTATAATGTTAAGATGCTGTAATTTGATGAATACATTGTTAGGATTTTGGTTGAAGAATTAAAGGTGTGCATAAGAGAAGAAATAAATTTGATGAGAATTCCATGTTAAGGACATGGAGGGAGATCCGCTAGAGGATCACACATGCTTTGGACATGACATGTGAGGGGTCTATGTCGAGGGCATAAAAGAAGAAAATCTGTTGGGGATAAGGTTTGAATTTGATTTGATTATGTGATTTGTGGAAGGAAGTTCTGCTAGGTATAACAATCTATAGTCCACTAAGAAGGTTGAATTGTATTTAATCTATTTTATTTTAATTGATGTGGAGGCATATCTGCTAGAGATATGGGCTCGAGTCTGTGGGATCGAGTATATGAACCTTCCACTAGAAGCGGTTCGAGCTATCCACTCGGGATTGGGATTTGAGTTTTATTTCATTGATTAGTTTGGGGATGCATCCACTGGGAATAAGAGTTTGGTGGATTTCTTTGATTTAGACTCTACCGGGGAGTTGGTTTAATTTGGCTCCATTTGGGAAGTCGCTTTTGAATTTGATTTGTTTGCTTGACTTTTTATATATGATCTAGGCACCTGGGAGAAGGGTATAATTAACTCCACTAGGAAAAATCATATTGGGTTTAATTTAATCTGAGTTAATGTATGGATCATGTCGGTGTGCTATGGACCCACTAAGAAGGGGCTATATCGGACTTATCCTATCTCAGATTTATAAATCCAAATGGATAGTCTATTGGCAGTGGGATAGAGCTAGCCAACCTAAGGGGTTTCCTTTCGGTATGCAACGACTATGCTAGGAAGAAGGTGTAGCAAACTTACATCTTCTAAAGCAGGGAACAACCAATGGGGTGACTTGTTGGTAGCACAATAAATCAAACCAGACTTAGGGGTGACTACTGAGTGATTGCCACTGGGGACTTATATAAACTCAAGAGTAGTCAGGCGATTCTTATAGGGAGTTTCCCTGACACTTCCCTAAAGATAGGATGCCTACTTGGGAAAAGGTACTGCTAGCGGCTTCCTCCTAATCCACAAGTGAATATATATATTTTTTATATGTTTGCGTGAACCTTGTTGGTGTGTGAGGGAACATCTTGATTTGAGGATGATGCTCCCAAAAAGAACCTCTGAGTCTTCACACCTATGGATGACTTAGGGGCTTCCTTAACTACCAAACCTTTAGCTTTTTGAAAGGAAAGTGGGTTACAGCTAAAGTTTCCAACTGATGCCTAACTATTTCACATATAGACTTAGATGCACGTATGATTTGCTTTGGAGCTCAGTCTTCATCGCTATGTGGCTCAAGTGTCACCGCCAAGGGAATCTACTGCTGAGAAGAGCTGGCTTGTGTGCTAACCATATAAGGCTCATCTTTTGAACTAAATTCTAAGTCTATATGGATAGCAGGTGTACTCATGGAAGCTAGGATATATCTTCTATTGGCCAATAAAGAGGTTATCCACCGGGAGTGCCTGAACCGGCCTCTTCCTCTACCTAATGGAGGTTAGGTCAACTTACCCATATGTCCAAATGGAGTAACAAACTATGTGGAATCTAATGTTAGCTCCACTTCCTCCTTCAAGTCTATAATCGCTCTCTTTTATTTTCTTTTTCATTTTTTCTTTTCTTTTCCTTTTCTTTTTTCTCTTTCCTTTTCTTTTTTATTTTATTTTTTCTTTTATTTATAAACTTTGGCCAAGTTCACGAGAGTAGACTTGTTGATTTTTAGGGAGGTAGTAAGCTGCATTCTCATATATGCTAACCTCATGAACTGTAAATGGCTTGAGATCTCCTTTGGCACAGTAGATGATCCCACCTCTCATGAACTTTATACGCTGATATAGAGAGGATGAAACTATGTTGTTATCAAGTATCCATGGTCTCCCAAGTAAAGCATTGAAAGATGTATCCGAGTTTATAATGTGAAACTTGGCTTTGGTCTTCTAATCATCTATCTCCAAACACTATGGAGCCTAAGACCTATTGACCTCAATTTTGGAGTGCGATTCAATATTCCCATCTTAGAGGAGTCTTCTAGATACTAAGACTTCCCTAGTCATAAGACACTTCTAACAATTAGGTAAACACTTAACCTAAGCTTAAAGACTTAGAAGGGTTAACCATAGGGTTAGGTTATGCCTTAGGGATTAGGATAATTACCCTACAACCCAAATCCAATCCATGTTCACCTTCTCAAACCAAACATTAAGTTCAATTCAAACATCAAATTTGAATCCAAATCCAAACCCAAATTCCAAAACCAAATGATTGAAGCCCATGATCGAATCCAAACTTAAAACCCTTCCTATGCCATATGACCTATCCCATTGACTTTGCCAAATCTTAATCCAAATCAATTTAAAATCAATTGATTTTCTCATAATCAATTTATATCTTCAATTATCTTCCTAAATAAAAAAATCAAATCTGCATTCAAATGATCAAAAATAAATTAAACTAAATGAAATTAAATCAAAACCCTTCCTAAGCCATATGACCTATCCCATGGACTTAGCCAAATCATAATCCAAATCTAGTCAAACTCGATTGATTTTCTCACAAAGCAATCATATTTTCAATCATCTTCACAAATTTAAATGGAAAATACATTTAAATCATCAAAACTAAATCAAACCAAATCAAAATCCAACCTAAGCAACATGACCCAACTCCATGGACTTAGCCAAATTCCTTCATTCCAAAACCCAAAGTCAATTGATTTTCTTATGAATCAATCATACCTTCAATCATATTCTAAAATACAAATAAAATCTACAATCATCAAGCCAAACCAAAATCAACCCAAGTCAAACCCAACTTAACCCTTTTGACTAGAAATGTTTAAATGAACCAAAACCCATTTGAACCCAAGACAATTGCAATTGAATTTATATATCAATACTAAAACCATATATAAACTAAACTAAATCAAACTCAACCCAAAATCAAGCCAACTAAACCAAATTGGTCCACTTGACCCAAAGTGGCCAATTTGACCTATTTGAGCCAAGTTGTAATCCTACCCAAATTGGATTGAACCAAGCCCTTCAAAACCTCTCATCATGATTGTTGATCACCCTAGGTTGATCAATTGTCACAAATTGGGTCAAACCAATTCAACTTGGTCATTTAACCAAGTCAACCCCTTAACCCATATGAATCCAAACTAGCCAAATTGCAACCTATGCCAAATCCCTTGAAACTAATAATTCATACCAAATCAAAATCAATATTTTGACCTTCAATTGAGTCAAACCAAACCCAATTGGCCCTCTTGACCCAAGTAGACCCAAATTGACCTAAAAGACCAAATTGGGCCAAATCAAACTATAAACCAAATTGATTGCAACAAATGGCTCAAGTTCATTACAAATTGATTGTTGAACTTGACCATAGCCATGATTGGACCCAATTGAACACAAGTAACCTACTTAGCCCAAATTGAACTAAAGGTTCAAGTTGGCCTAAATCAAAACCAAATCCAAATTAATTGAAATCAAAGCTTACAATGATTTTCAACTAGTAAACTAAACCCAAACCAACACCCAAGCCAAGCCAATTGATTCCTCTTTGGCAGCCACCTCCGCACCTTCAACCAACCAAGCTGAGCCAACTCACCTCCTCCTTACCACCCATGACTCCCTGAGATGGTCGGAAGGCCACTAGAAGCCAAACTCGATCCCACCGCTCGATCAAGATGAAGGGAGGGGGGTATGTACCCCTTTCTTTCCACTTAAACACAAAAAAATTCATTCCTTAGATCCCTACCTACCCAAGATAATCCACTAGAGCCATTCCTTAAGATCCCAAGCTCATTACTCGATCAAAAAATACCATTCCCATTTGTCCCAAAATAGGACACTCCCATTTCTAACCTAACTTCCCCTTTTCTCCATCAAACTCAATCTAACTTTGCACGCATTTCCCTAGGCCTCGTTGAGCAAGAATGAATCATCTCCCAAGCTTCCCAAACATAGAAGGTGGGACTTTGATCAAAGTCGAGCTCCAAATCATCGTCATGGCTTTTCAAACTACCGCCAAGGAATTGATCCAAGCTGTGGCTCTCCACTAAGAAGCTTCCTCAATCATTCAAGATGCTGGACTTGAGCTCCAGCAAGGTATGCTTCAAATAGAAATCCTTACAAAAAAATGGGTTGGGGCTTTTTGAAGAAAACTTGCATCTCATGTTATCTTGACTGTTGGATCCCCTCTGATCAATGTTGTCAAGGTGTGGGATCCTTTTAGAGTTGATCTAAGCTCAAGCTCGATCAAGTGAGCAATGGCGATGCACTCCATTCTCGCCACTCACGGATGTTAGATCACACACCGTCATCTCCACATGATGAATGGATGGTGGTGATTAGATCCACTTGATCGATCTAATTTAATCCTATTAAGCTGTGGGATTAATTATAGCTATTTGATCTTGATGACAAACAAGAGAGAGCATTCGCCATGGCCATGTAGGCACTAAGTTAGATAAGTTTTAAGTAGCCAATCCTGCCATGTGGAAAGCACATCACGACGCCATGTGGTGCCAATAGGATTAAGCTTTAATTAGGCTTAATTAATCATTTTTAATGGCTGAAACTACTAAAAATTATAAATAATCATAGAGAAATAAAAATGTAAATAAATACTCATTTTTAAGGTATTTCAAAGGAGAATTAATTAAAAATGACCTTAACTAATTTTGAACAATAATTAAGGTTTAATTAAAAAATTAATTAGCTTAATTACTCATTAATTACTTGAATAATTAATCCCAAATTTTATGAGTTAATTTTATGGGATGACCTCTGCCTCCCATGATTTTTTTGGGATTTATTACTCACTTAATTAAGAAAATTGACTAATTAAACCTTAACTACTATTTTAAGTTAATTAATGATTAATTAATCCCATGAATAATAATAAATTAGTTAATTAAGTTTATTAATCATTGTTCAACAGTAACTGAACTAAGGAATAGGGTTGGGACCCCTTTCCTTAAGTTCATTTCACTCTTTTTTAAAATGAAATTAATTAAGATTTAACTAATTAATTAAATAACTTAATCAAATTAAAATCATAATCACATCAGACCTTAATAAATTAAATCATGGGGTAGATCTTTAGGTGTTTAATAACATAAAGGAGCTTAATGAAATTATGGTTAGTCCAGATGTGTGGGAAAATCATAAATATAATTAATTAAGTCTCTTAATCTAGTTAACTATTAAGCATGAGCCAATTGCATTAGGCCCCTTTTATTTCCTAAGATTATTGCAAGTTTATTTTCCATGCATATCATGTTGACTCATAAATATTTAGTTAATTACTTTAAAGTTACTTAAGTAAGGTTAATTAATTCATCTAATTAAGGGTTCAACTTAATTAACCCATAAAATCAATTTAATTACATTTCTGTAAATTAAATCAAATCACTAATGTGGGAATGGGTTTAAACAATAATTGATGATTTCCCTTCTCCTCTATAAATAAAATCAAATCCAAAACTTAATTAATAAAGAAGTTGTGGTTTGCTTTAAATAATCTTAATTGATTTGATTGTCCTTAAGAACTAGTTTAGTTAAATGAATCACATGCTTATATTTGATTGTACTATTTCCAATCATGTTAAATTCGGTATGTCATTTAAATTCATGCATCCATGTTTTCAAAATTAAGTAAAATAAAATGTATTTTCTTTATGTAAGCTTGCATGTGTTGATTTAATTTAATATATGCTATTATCACTATTAAATCAAAATGTATTTTTCAAAAGCTTATAAATGAAAAATAATGTGTTATGATGTTATAAATACATAAGAAATGCATGTGCTTATACCTTATGTGTATGAATGTTGAGTTCTCTTTCCTCTATTCATGTGTTGATTTATATAAGATTGAATGGTAATGGGCATATAGTCTAGACATCGAACATGAGGTTTTTAGCTAGCCCCAAGGAGGTCATTTGATTACTTCCCTCGGTTTAACAATGACACATACCCATTTGATTTCATTTTTATGTATTTCATCATTAGAATTTGGATAGAGCTTTAATTCATATATATAAATGATTTAATAAAAAATATACAATCTTTGCATGGTTTTCATTCCCTCATTTATGTATACACCCATGTGTGTCCAAGAAAAGCAAGTACATAGTTTGGACATCCCGAGAATACAACGCTTTAGTTAGCCCCAAGGAGGTCATTTGATTACCACTTTTCTAGTTTAATAATTACATATACTTGCCTATATCTTTGTACATGTATATGTATATGTGATTAGTGAATGAAAATCCCATTTTACAAGAAAATTGCATGCATTCATAATTGTGGTTTGAATCAGTTAGCCATATGATTTGGAGCCTACTTCCTATGTTCATGTATACGAATTTACATATGTTTGAATGCAAATGTGTATATAGTCTGGACATCCCAAGAATTCGAGGCTTTAGCTAGCTCCAAGGAGGTCACTTGATTATCTCACTTCCCTGGTTTAACAATGGCACATGCCTATTTAATTTCATTCTTATGTCCTTTTTGTATAAGAATTTGGATAAAGTTTTAAATTAAAATATTTAATAAAATATAAATTCTAAACATACACATACATTCATCATTTAAGTGTGCTAAAATATGTTGCATGTATAGATACACTTAGATTAAATCATATGCATGTTACATGTGTTGGAAAGGAATGATTTAATATTTTTCATGTGGCAGTAATTCAATTAAATTAACCTTAGGATGCCTTTATTTTTTTATAGGATTATTTAAAGTGAACCAAAACTTAGGATTAATTAAATCATTTAATAAGCCATTCACTAAAAAGAACTAAATCAAATTAATATACTTTAGAAAGTGACTTAAGGTAGGGATAAAAGAGGGCAATCCTCTTTTCCTCTCTTTATAACACTTAGTTGCTAAGTGTGATCAAATGAAACAAAACAAAATACAAATTAAAATTCTCAAATCAATTAAACTACTCCAAGTGAAATCAACTATTCATGTTAAATGGAATCCTTCTACACTTAAAAAAATATAACACTAATGCATAACAAGACTTACCACACAAGCCTTAATACACACATTAGAATTAAGTCACCACTTCTAGATCTAAGTTAGGATGGTGTATGATGTGATGTATATTTTATTTTATGATGTATTATTTTAGATTGGATGTTAGGATGTAGCTTCGTAGACTGGATGATAGTCAAATATTAGCCTAATCATGTTTTCTGCAATGGATTATGCTTAAGGGATGCTTAAAAATAAATGTGAATGCTCCTGTTGTAGGTTGCTTAAATTCTTAAGCATAATCCAAGTTAGGACAGTGGGCTTAATTACCCATATGTAGGTAAGTCCAAATTATTAATACAATGTTGGAGATTATATGTATATTTTTGTATAGTTAGATTTACTTTTCCCACATAAATTTAATTTTGTAATATGAATTAAGATTAGTGCTATGGGGATTAGGATGAGTAGCGCTAGAAGGCTTTATCCCGGGTGCCTGTGATGCCTTTGAAGCAAGCACCATCCAAATCAAAGAAGGAACCAAATAAAAAATAGAGATTTGAAGAAAGAAGACCCCCATAACATTTAATACAATTATAATTATTCTTTCATATTCTAGGTTGTATAAGGGTAGAGTTCAGCTACCCATCTTTTCTCTCTTGTTACTACTGATTGTACCAACATCTTTTATTATGATAGTTTATATAATTTTTTATTGTTATGTTTAGATTGCATTAGTAATGACATGATTTCATAGTTTTTAAATGATTGATGCTTTAATATGTCTTTTGGATACAATTAGGCTCTTAGGATAAAAATAACATTTCTACCCAACTAATCACTCATAACTAAATTTTAAACAACTCATAACCTCATCATAAAGCCTAAGACATAAATAAGATAATTAAAAGATTTAGCAACCCTTAGCTATATGGTTGTATGTTTCACATCATGCATGCATATTTTTTCTCTCTTGAACATGAAGGATCTCCATCCTTGCACGATAAAGAAATGCTTGACCTGTGAGGGCATCCCTTGTGGTGGAAACACCTTCTTCTAGCTAATTGGACCCATAACCTATTTCACCATGCATTTAGGCAAAATAAATCCTAAAGCCTCTATCAAATGATGAGTAAAAAATGAAATAAAATTTGAAAAGATTTTGCATCTATATATTAAGTCATTTGCTCATACCACTCATGCTCTAGTCTCTTAGAGAATGTATTTTGGACTTTAGTCTCTTTCTAATTA
The DNA here is from genome assembly GCA_021442155.1 of Cymbidium sinense. Classification (NCBI taxonomy): domain Eukaryota; kingdom Viridiplantae; phylum Streptophyta; class Magnoliopsida; order Asparagales; family Orchidaceae; genus Cymbidium; species Cymbidium sinense. The sequence continues at coordinate 34,211,286 of CM038214.1, forward strand.
AATAATTACCTTAGCTATCTTGCAATTCATAAGATTGGACTACATGATTTTAAAATCATAGGAGGAGTTAGCTGGTGGCCACTCTAAGCGATTATAAGTCTAGAACTCAGACAATTTATTCTCTCTTATGGAGGTAAAACCTTATGTCCACCTGTCGCTTAGATTTAGGTCATGCTTTAGCTCATACTAAAGCTCCCTAGATTTAGGATCCAAGGTAGCTATTTCCTTCAGGCTATGAGCATAAATCCTCACTTCTTAGGCATTCCCATAAATTTATGTTGGTGGATTATAAGCCCTAGTAATCTAATTAAATTTCAACTCAAAACATATAAATCTCAACTTCAAAATTATAAAGCCCAATCATAAGATAGATTAGAATGCTTACTAGGCTTTCAAGTATCATGGGCATTTCCTACTTATTTCATTTGGATTCCAAAAATAAGTCTTCTCTTTGAACTCTCTCAATTGATTTTCCAAATACAACCAATCCTTTGATTTTTTAACCTTTAATTCTTTGGAGATGCTAATTGTATACTTTAATCGAGAGTATTCTTAGGAAATTTCATTTCCTAAGATGTAATTAACTATGGAGGCTTTCCTCCATAGGGAACTTAAGAACTTGGTTTAACATAAACCCTGCTTTATTCATCCATATAAAGTAGGGAAAATCTCCGTACATTCATATACCCATTATGCCTTAGGAATCCTTATTATATTATTAGGTTCATTATAGGGTGATGCCTCTATCTTTCGAGATAGTACATCATACCTCAATGTTATACCCGATCACCTCAAAAAGTACCCCCCCCCCTCGCAATACATCCAATAATAGATAACATAAGGCCCTCTCCCCTTGTTGATTAAATACTCTAAACATCATTCTTTCTTTTTGGAGTTTGGAGATGATGATCCTCAAGTAGGTAATGGTTCTTAGACTCATAATATTGATTGATACACCTAGGTCAACCAGAACTCTAGATAGCTTGTATCTACCAACATCCACTGCAATGTAAAGAGGTGGTTCAGTTATCCCTAGGAGTAAATCTTCATCGCTGAATGTAACTCTTAAGATGTCCTTCGAGTGGCATGCCTCCTCTTTATTGGTGGTCAGTTGAGTTAAGTATATCTCTAGATCAAGTAAGGCCTTAATTATAGATTCCCTCATTTCTTTAGATAAGGTAAGGGTGCTTTATTTGGATAAGATAAGGGTGTCATATATGCGTAGCTTAGCTAGAAACTTTCTCAGGTGAGCTAGGACATTGTATTCAACTCGCTTGGTTCCACAAGCATATCCATGGGTGGAGCATCCTATGGAGGGGCTAAATGCTCACTAGAACCAATGACTTGCTTACCTTTATCTGAATGGCTACCAATGAGGTAGAACTTTGCCAAGTTGACTTCATTGACTTTGAATGATGAGCTTGTAAAAAAGTTATACTTTCTCATCATACCTACTTCTCTTATGGGATCCTATGAGTCCTGACTCCAAGTCAATCTCAAGAGGTGAACCCAATTGATTCTGAGAAGAAGGTAACCGACTTTGAATCAAAAAGGAAAGGATCAAAACTACTAGAGCTATTATTTTTATTTAGACTCAGAGAGCTTTCATCAGAATAAAATCAAGAGCATCAGAAGTAGACAATATATAAGTAGAATCAACATTCTTCATTAATTTCTTTTTGGGTGGAGGTACATGATATAAATCAAGTAAAGTAAGTAGAGTTAGGGATTTAGTGCCCTTATCTGCATATACAATGCTCCAACTTATAGAAGAGGATCTATCAGAAGAAGTGGTAGCTGCAACGGTGGAGTGAGTACTAGACTCAAATGATGGCTGCACTACTGGACTATCTCAGGCAAGTATGGGGAGCTGCTGCTACTGCTGGGCTGTCGCCATCCCCGAGTTGTCCTTTGCAATAGAAAACCTTCCTTGGTGTTGGAGGTTTGAGCTACTTCAGGCACCTGCAAGGAATGCTTCTTGATCTTAGAAATGATCTTCTTAGAGGTTTTAGATAGGGATATATCCAAACCTTCTTTGGTCTTAAGAGGATCGTTAGTATCCCCAAGTATCTATAAGGATTACTCTAATAGAATTGGATGGTTGTTCTAATAAGTATTTCTTAGGGATAACTATGGCTCTCAACTTGTAGCTACGCTCAAGCTAGTCCTTAAAAGTGATACAATACTCTAAGACATGGCCTAATATTGTGGTTGGGGCAATAGCTAGATCATCGCTCTTGCCCACTTCCTCCTCGTATTAAGCTCGTAATTGAAAGACAGGTTTCTTTAAGAGATTCTTAAATATTTTTCTAACTACCTCCCTCTTGAATGAATATGGCTTATTCAATCTATGTATGAGTTGGTGTGAAGTAGCTATCTAGTGATGGATATGGATACTACTACTCGATAGGATGCTGTGGTGATGGAAATGGTCATTGTGGTGGCTGTGGTGGCTGGTATGATGGTTGAGGTGGTGGAAGAGGAGGTGGTAAAGGAGGATGCTAAGCTTGTAGTCTCTTATACTGAACTCTGGATGGCTGCTTCCCTCTGTCCACTCACGCAACTATCTCTAGCTTCTTCTCGAACACCTTTTGTGGCTTGGGCCTAGATGATTGGTAGAGAAAGGGCAACTATTTGGCTTCTTCTTGTAGGTTAGCCGCCTTGTTGATTAATTTCTCAAATGTTTTGATGGTAAAGCCCTCAAGCATGAAGGCGACCGGGCCATGGATATTCTTGAGAAGAATCTCAATGGCATGTTGTTCAGATAGATGTGGTTCTCATTTCATGCTCAGGTTGCACCACATTGACTGTAATCAACAAGGGACTCATTGAGTTTCTATTTCTCTACAATGAGGTCGCCTACAGTCACCCTCTATTGAGCTCCAGCAAACCTCTTGATAAATAGGTGCTCCAACTCAAAAAGTCTTCACCAACCATTGGGCACTGTACCAATCAAATGCAACACCGACAAACCGCTAATGAAAAGGCAAAGAGGAGTGCTTTTGGGCACCGGTGTTGCAACAAATAGCTCTAAAGTGTGCAATGTGTTATGGACTCCCACTAACATCAAAGATCTTGAAGGATGGTGGCACAAAATCCTAAATAAAATAAAACAAAATGAAAACCTAAACCTAAAAAATTAACCTAAACATAAAACCAAAAAATAAATAAAAATAAAAAACATAAACCCTAAACCTAAAATAAATTAAACATAAACCTAAACTAAATTAAACTAAACTAAAATAAATAAAACATAAACCTAAACCTAAAATAAACTAATCCTAAGCCCTAGATTAAATAAAATAAAAGAAACTAAAAATAAACCTAAACATAAACTAAAATAAAACCTAAAAAAACCAAAAATAAAAACCTAAAACCTAAACCTAAAAAAATAAAATAAAAACCTAAACTTAAACCTAAAAATAAAAAATAAAACTAAACCTAAAAAATAAAATAAAAATAAAGCTAAACTAAAAAAATAAACATAAACCTAAACTTAAACCTAAAAATTAAACTAAAATAAAAAAAATACCTAAAATAAATAAACTAAACTAAATAAAAATAAAAACTAAACCTAAATAAATATAAAAATAAAATAAATAAAAATTTAACTAAATAAACCTAAACCTACCTGTTTACTTAATTTAAACAAAAACCTAAACCCTAAACCCTAAACCCAAAACCCAAAATCCTAAACCTTAAATCCTAAACCCTAAACCATAAAACTAACCCCAAACCCTAAACCCTAAACCTAAACTACTACCTTATAACCCTAAACCTAAACCATAAACTCAAGTACTAAACATACAACCTAAATCTAAACTCTAAACCCTAAACCCTAACTAACCCTAAACCTTAAACCCTAAACCCTAAACTATAAACATAAACTTAAATAAACTAACCCCTAAACTAAACCTAAACTAACCCTAAAGTTTTAAGTTTAAATAATAAAGTAACTCTAAGCCCTAAGCTAACCTAAACTAATCTTAAAACCCTAAATTAAAGTATAAACACTCTACCTTTAAACTCCTAACCCCTAACCTAAACCCTAAACCCTAAAACCCTAAACCTAAAGTTTAAACCCTAAACCCTAAATCCTAAACCTAAACCCCTAAACCCTAAACCTAAAATCATAAACCTAAACAAAATTAAACCCTAAACCTAAACCCTAAACCCCAAACTCTAAATCTAAACATAAAGTAACTAAATAAATTAAAAAATTAACCTAAACCCTAAAACCTAATAAAATTAAATTACAACCTAAACCCTAAGAGTGGGCAGAACCTTGATGGCAGGAACATCACCAACAGGCTCAGATCCGGTGGTGGTAAAGGTAGAGGTGGGCTTATTGCAGTGGTGGTGGGGGATCTGGAGGTGCTGGTGGATATGGAGGTGGTGGTTGGAGCAGTGGTGGTTATGGAGGTAGGAAAAGTGACGGAGGTTACAACCATGGTGGTGGCCGAGGGAGAGATCGGAGATATGACTAGGGATCCCACTACTCAAGAGGCCAGGGTTGTTCTGGTGTGAACTAGAGAAACTAAAGAAGGACTCATCCGATCTACTGCTTATGGATCTATGTCTTTATAATAGAGACAATTCTAGTTATCTAGCATTTTTGATTTGCTTTATCCATGCTCATTTTTTATCCATGTCATCGTTGGTGTCTTAGAAAAGTTGGTGTGTTACTTGGTTGATGAAATCGAAAAAATGAAATCATGAATATGAATTTGTTCTCTATTAAAAAAAACCAAAAACCCTAAACCCTAAACTAAAACCTAAACCCTAAACCCTAAAACCTAAACCCTAAACCCTAAATCCTAAACCCTAAAACTTAAACTCGAAACCCTAAAGCCTAAAACTTAAACCTAAACCATAAAATTCTAAAAACTTAAACATAAACTAAATAAAACCTAAAAATAAAATAAATAAAAACTTAAACCAAAATAAAATATTAAAATAAAATAAAATAAAAACATAAACTAAAACATAAACCAAAACCTAAACCTAAACCTAAAACTAAAATGAAAATAAAAGAAAAATAAAAACTTAACTAAAATAAAATAAATAAAAACCTAAAATAAACTAAAAAATAAAACCTAAATAAAACAAAACTAAACTTAAAATAAAATAAAATAATCCAAAAATAATATAAAATAAAAACTAAATAAAACCTAAACCTAAACAATAAACCAAAAAATAAAACCTAAAAATAAATAAAAATTAAAACCTAAACCCTAAACTAAAAAAAACCTAAACATATAATAAAAATAAAATAAACCTAAACCTAAACTAAAATAAACTAAACTAAAATAAATAAAACCTAAACCAAAACCTAAAATAAACTAAACCTAAACCTAAACCTAAACTAAATAAAATAAAATAAACTAGAATAATAAACCTAAAAAAAAAAATAATAAAACCTAAAAAAATGAAAAGCTAAAACCTAAACCTAAAAAAATATAATAAAACCTAAACTAAACTTAAATATAAAAAAAAATAAAATCTAAACCTAAAAAATAAACTAAAAATAAACCTAAACTAAAAATTAAATCTAAACCTAAACTTAAACCTAAAAAATAAACTAAAATAAAAACAAAACTAAAAAAATAAAAATTAACCTAAATCAAAATAAAATAAATTAAAATAAAGAAAATATAAACTAAATAAACCTAAACCTACTAGTTTACTTAATTTAAAGATATAAAAAAATTAAAAAATTAAAAATAAAACCCTAACAAACCCTAAACCCCAAAACTAAACTAAACCTAAACTAAACCTAAAATCCTAAACCTAAACCCTAAACCATAAAACCTAAACCTAAAACCCTAAATAAACCCTAAACCTAAAACTTAAACCATAAACCTTAAACTAAACCTTAAATAATAAACTAAAACCCTACCTAAACCCTAAATCCTAAGTTTTAACCTAAATGAAACTAAAGGTAAACCCTAAACTATAAACCTAACTGATCCCTAAACCCTAAACTAACCTAAACCTTAAACCTTTTAATCCCTAAACCTTAAACCATAAATCAATTAAACCCAAAACTAACACTAATCACTAAACACTAAACCTTAAACTCTAAAGCTAAACCTAAACCCTAACCCTAAACCCTAAACTCTAAAAACCCTAAACCCTAAAACCTAAACCCTAAATGCTAAACACTAAACCCTAAAAAACCATAAACCCTAAACCATAAACCCTAAACCTAAACTAAATAAACATAAAAATAAAATAAATAAAATCCTAAAATTAAATAAAATAAAAGAATAAAATAAAATAAAAATATAAACTAAAACCTAAACTTAAAAATTAAATAAAATAAACTAAAATAAAATAAATAAAAACCTAAATAAACTAAAAAGTAAAGTAAAACAAAGAATAAGAAACATAAATAAAATAAAAACTAAACAAAAAATAAAAAAACAAAACTATAATAAAATAAAATTAAAACTAAATAAACCTAAACCTAAAAAATAAACTACAAAAATAAAACTTAAAAAATAAATAAGAAACAAAACCTAAACCCTAAACTAAATAAAAACTAAACCTAAAATATAAAATAAAGTAAACAAAATAAAATAAACCTTAACCTAAACTAAAATAAACTAAACTAAAAGAAATAAAATAAAAACCTAATCCTAAAATAAACTAAACTTAAACATAAATCTAAATGAAATAAAATAAAATAAACTAAAAATAATCCTAAATCTAAACTAAAAAATAAAACCTAAAAATAAAACTAAAATTAAAACCTAAAACCTAAACCTAGAAAATAAAATAAAAACCTAAACCTAAACCTGAAAATAAAAAATAAAACCTTAAAAAATAAAATAAAAATAAAACTCAAGTAAATATTAAACCTAAACCTAAACATAAACTTAAAAACTAAACTAAAATAAAAAACCTAAATTGAAATAAAAAAACTTAAAATAAATACTAAACTAAATAAAATTAAAGATTAGTCAAAAAATAAAAATAATATGAACAAAATAAATAAAAAACTATAAACCCTAAATGCTAATCCTACAACCCTGAACCCTAAACACTAAACCCTAAAAAGCTTAAACTGTAAACCCTAAATCCTAAACCCTTAAAGCATAAACCCTAAAACCCTAAACTCTAAACCCTAAACCCTAAACCATAACCCTAAACCCTAAACCCTAAACCTAAACCTAAAGTAACTAAATAAAATAAAAAATAAACCTAAACACTAAACCTTAAAAAACACTAAACCCTAAGCCCTAAAAGCATAAACTCTGAAACCCTAAACCCTAAATCCTAAAACCTAAACTCTAAACCACTCTAAACCCTAAACCCTAAAAAGTATAAACCTCCTAAACCCTAAACTCTAAACCCTAAACTCTAAACCTAAACCCTAAACCCTAAACCCTACACTAAACCCTAAACACTAAACCCCTAAACCCTAAACCTAAATCTAAAGTAACAAAATAAATTAGAAAATAAACCTAGACCCTAAAACCTAATAAACCTAAACCTAAACCTAAACCCTAAGAATGGGCATAGCCTTGATGACAGGAACATCTCCATCAACTAGGCTCTGCTTAGATCCCGAGGCTAAGGTGGAAGCATCGTGAAGTGGTGGAGGGGATCTAGAGGTGTGCGATATGGGTGGTGGATGGAGCAAGGTGGTCACGAGGAGGAGAGAGGACAACAACTATGGTGGTGGTGGTGGAGGGATCGTGATATGATGGGATCCCGCTACTGCCGGTGGTTCTGATTGGAATTAAAGAAACTAAAGAATGGCCGATCCGATCTACTGCTTATGGAACAGTGTCTTTACTATAGAGACGGTTATAGTAATCTAGGATTTTTAATTTGCTCTACGTGTGCTCAATTTTTATCTTTGTCATCATTTGTCTCGTAGAAAACTTGGTGTGTTACTTGATTGATGAAATCAAAAAGAAGAAATGTTGAATCTGAATTTGTTCTGTGTTTAAAAAAAATAAAAAACCCTAAACCCTAAACTAAACCATAAACCTTAGACCATAAACCTAAACCCTAAACCCTAAACCCTAAACTCTAAAAAACCCTAAACCTTAAACCATAATCCTAAACCCTAAACCCCAAGCCCTAAAAGCATAAACCATAAAACCTAAACCCTAAATCTTAAACCCTAAACCCTAAATCCTAATTATAAACCCTAAACCCTAAAAGCATAAACTCTAAAACCTTAAACCCTAAACCCTAAATTCTATAACCTACACCCTAACCTAATCCCCAAACCCTAACCCTAAACCCTAAACCCTAAACCCCAAACCCTAAGCCGTAACAGAAGAAACTAAAAAATAAACCAAAACCCTAAAACCTAATAAACCTAACCCTAAAACTAAACCCTAAGAATGGGAAGAACCATGATGGTTGGAACAACACTGTCAACCCGCCTAGATCTTATGGCTGAGGCAAAGGCAGATGCTAGCTTATTGTGGTGGTGGTGAGGAATCTGGAGGTGCTGGATGGAGGTGGTGGACGGAGTAGTGGTGGTTATGGAGGAGGGAGGAGCATTGGAGGTTTCAATCGTGGTGGTGGTGGAGGGAGAAATTAGGATATGATAGGGATCCCGCTACTGAGAAGTCGGGTGGTTCATGGGAACTATAGTAACCTAATAATGGCCAACTGATCTACTACTTAAGAACTATCTTTATAGATTTCTTCTAATCTAGGGTTTTGATTTGCTCTACATGTGCTCATTTTTATCTTTATCTTCACTTATCTTTTAGAAAACTTGCTGTGTTACAACATTGATGAAATTTAAAAGAAGAAATATTGAATTTGAATTTGTTATGTGTTAAAAAAAACTAAAAAACCTAAACCATAAACTTAAATCTGAACCATAGACCTTAAATCTAAATCGTAAACCTCAAACCATAAACCATAAACCCTAAACCCTAATCCTAAACCCTAAACCCTAAAACCTAAAACTCTAAATCCTAAACCCTAAACCCTAAGCCCTAAACCCCAAACCCCAAACCCTAAACCCTAAACCCTAAACCCTCAACAAACTCTAAACCCTGAAAAGCTAAAAACCTAATCCTAAACTAAATAAAACCTAAAAATAAAATAAATAAAAAAACCTAAACTAAAATAAAATATAAAATTAAAATAAAATAAAAGCCTAAACTAAAAGCTAAACCTAAACCTAAACCTAAAAAAAAAAAAAATAAAAAATAAAAACTAAACTAAAATAAAATAAATAAAAACCTAAACTAAAGTGAAAAATAAAAAATCTAAATAAAACAAAAACTAAACCTAAAATAAAAATAAAATAAACCTAGAATAAAATAAAATAAAAACTAAATAAAAACCAAAACCTAAAAAAGAAACCTAAGAATAAATAAAAAGTAAAACCTAAATCCTAAACAAAAAAAGGCCTAAACATAAAATAAAAATTAAATAAACCTAAACCTAAACAAAAATAAACTAAACTAAAATAACTAAAACCTAAACCTAATCCTAACATAAACTAAACTTATCACCTAAATAAAAAATAAACTAAAAATAAACCTAAACTTAAACTAAAAAATATAACCTTAAAATAAACCTAAAATAAAAATATAAAACCTAAACCTAAAAAAATAAAATAAAAACCTAAATCTAAGCCTAAAAATAAAAAAATAAAACATAAACCTAAAAAATAAAATAAAAATAAAACTCAACTAAAAAATAAACCTAAACCTAAACCTAAACCTAAAAAATAAACTAAAATGGAAAACCTAAACTAAAATAAATAAAGCTAAAATAAATAAACTAAACTAAATAAAAATAAAAAATAAACCTAAATAAAAAAAAAAAAAATATAATAATGTAATTTAAATAATAAATAAACTAAATAAACCTAAACCTACTAGTTTACTTAATTTAAAAAACCCTAAACCCTAAACCCTAAACCCTAAATCCTACACCCTAAACCTTAAACCCTAAATCCTAAACCTAACCTTAAACCATAATAAAACCTTAAACCCAAAACCCAAAACCCTAAACCCTCAAAACCCTAAACCCTAAAGCCTAAACACTAAACCCTAAACCCTAAACTATAAATCTTAAACCATAACCCTAAATCGTAAACACTAAAATCCTAAACCTTAAAACCTAACCTTAAACCTTAAAACCCTAAAAGCATAAACCCTAAAACCATAAACCCTAAAACTTAAACCCTAAACCCTAAACCCAAACCCTAAACCCTACACCTGAAACCCTAAACCTAAACCTAAAGTAACTAAATAAATTAAAAAAATAAACCTAAACCCTAAAATTTAATAAACTTAAACCCTGAGAATAGGCAGAACCTTGATGAAAAGAACATCACCATCAACCAGGCTAGTCTAGATCTGGCAGTGGAGGTGAAGGCGGAGGTGATGGTTATCGCAGGGGTGGGGGGGATCTGGAGGTGTTGGTGGATATGGAGGTGGTGGTCAAAGAATTGGTGTTTATGGAGGCGAGAGGAGCAACAAAGGTAATAACCATGGTGGTGGTGGAGAGAGAGATCAAGGATATGATGGCAGATCCCACAACTCGAGAGGAGGGGGTGGTTCTGATGGGAACTGGAGATACTGAAGAATGGGTGATCTAATCTACTACTTATGGAACTGTGTCTTTGTAGTAGACTTCTAGATATCTTTTTGATTTGCACATGCTCATTTTTTATGTATGTCATCGCTTGTGTCTTAGAATACTTGGTGTGTTACTTGGTTGATGAAATAGAAAAGAAGAAATGTTGAATCTGAATTTATTCTCAATTAAAAATATATCAAAATCCCTAAACCCTAAACTAAAACCACAACCCTAGACCTAAAAGCTAAACCCTAAACTCTAAACTCTAAAACCCTAAACCCTAAACCCTAAAATCCTAAAACCCTAAACCCTAAACCCTAAACCCTAACCCCTAAATCCTAAAACCCTAAACCCTAAACCCTAAACACTAAACACTTAACCCTAAACCCTAAACTTAAATCTTAAACACTCAACTAACCCTAAACCCTAAACCCTAAAAAGCTAAAAACCTAAACCTAAACTAAATAAAACCTAAAAAGAAAATAAATAAAAAAACTTAAACTAAAATAAAATAAAATAAAATAAAATAAAATAATAAAATAAAAACTTAAACTAAAACCTAAATATAAAACTAAAGCTAAACTTAAACCTAAAAACAAAATAAAATAAAAAATTAAAATAAAATAAAATAAAATAAATAAAAACCTAAACTTAAGCAAAAAATAAAAAACCTAAAAAAATAAAAACTAGACCTCAAAAAATAAAATAAACCTAAAATAAAATAAAATAAAAACTAAATAAAAACATGAACCTAAAAAATAGAACCAATCCTAAACTAAAAAAAAAACTTAAACCTAAAATAAAAATAAAGTTAATCTAAACCTAAACTAAAATAAATAAAACCTAAACCTCAACCTAAAATAAACTAAACCTAAACCTAAACCTAAATAAAATAAAATAAACTAAAATTAAACTTAAACTTAAACTAAAAAATAAACCCTTAAAAATAAACTTAAAATAAAACCTAAAATTAAAAAATAAAAAAAACCTAAACTAAAATAAATAAACCTAAATTAAATAAACTAAACTAAATAAAAATAAAAATAAACCTAAATAATAATAGAAATTAAAATAAACTAAAATAAATAGAAAATAAACTAAATAAACCTAATCCTATGAGTCTACATAATTTAAAAATAAAATAAACTAAAAAACCCTAAACCCAAAACCCAAAACCCTAAAGCATAAACCATAAAACCTACAACCCTAAACCCTAAACCCTAAATGCCAAACCCTAAACCCTAAATCATAAACCCTAAACCCTAAACCCTAAAAACCTAAAAACCTATACCTAAACTAAATATAACATAAAAATAAAACAAATTAAAAAAACTTAAACCTAAATAGGATAATAAAGTAAAATAAAATAAAAATCTAAACTGAAACCTAAACCCAAACCTAAACCTAAACATAAGAAAATAGAAGAAATAAAAAAAGTAAAATAAAATAAAATAAATAAAAACTTAAACTAAACTAAAAAAATAAAATAAACCAAAAAATAAAAAAACTAAAAAATAAAATAAACATAAAATAATACTAACAAATAAAATAAAATAAATAAAAACCTAAACATAAAAATAAAACCCAAAACCTAAACTTAAAAAAAACCTAAGCCTAAAATAAACTATTTAGGTTCATTTTATTTATTTAGTTTATTTTTTATTTATTTTAGTTTATTATATTTTTATTTTTATTTAGGTTTATTTTTTTTATTTAGTTTAGTTTATTTATTTTAGGTTTTTTATTTTAGTTTATTTTTAAGGTTTATGTTTACTTTTAGTTAAGTTTTATTTTTATTTTCTTTTTTAGGTTTATGTTTTATTTTTTATTTTTAGGTTTATGTTTAGGATACTATTTTATTATTTTAGGTTAAGGTTTTAGGTTTATATTATAGATTATTTTAGGTTTTATTTTTTTAATTTAAGTTTGGGTTTATTTTTATTTTATTTAGGTTGAGTTTAGTTTAGGTTTTATTTATTAATTTAGTTTATTTTAGTTTAGGTTTAGGTTTTTATTTTATTTATTTTTTTTATTTTAGGTTTAGGTTTAGGGTTTAGATTTTATTTTTTATTTATTTGTTGGTTTTATTTTTAGGTTTATTTTTTTGGTTTAAGTTTTCATTTTGTTTTTATTTTATTTTATTTTAGGTTTATCTTATTTTTATTTTAGGTTTAGTTTTTATTTTATTTAGGTTTTATTTTTTTAGTTTATAGGTTTTATTTCTTTTATTTTAGTTTAGTTTTATTTTTATTTTAGTTTCTTTAGTTTAGATTTAAGTTTTAGTTTATGTTTTTTTATTTTATTTTTATTTTATTTTATTTATGTTTATTTATTTATTTTTTTTTTTTGGTTTTATTTAGTTTATCTTAGGTTTTAGCTTTTAGTTTAGATTTAGGGGTTTAGTGTTTAGTTTAGGGTTTAGGGTTTAAGGTTTTTCTTAAGAGAGAACAAATTCATATTCAACATTTCGTCTTTTCAATTTCATCAACCAAGTAGCACCCCAAGTTTTCTAAGACACAAGCGATGACATAGATAAAAAATGAGCACCCATGGAGAAAATAAAAAAACCCTAGATAAGTATAACCACCTCTACTATAAAAACATAATTCCATAAGCAACAGATCAGATTGGTTGTTCTTCAGTTTCTCTAGTTTCATCCAGAACCACCCCACCTCTCGAGTAGCGGGTCCTCCATCATATCCCTGATCTCTCCCTCTACCACCACCACGGTTATAACCTCTGTCGCTCCTCCCACCTCCATAACAACCACTTATCTGACCACCACCTCCATATCCAACAACACCTCTAGATCCCCCACCACCATTGTTATAATCACCGCCTTCGCCATTGCCTCCATCGCTAAATCTTGACTGAGCCTAGTTGACGGTGATGTTCCTATCATTATGGTTCTTCCCATTCTTAGGGTTTAGGGTTAGTTTAGGGTTAGGGTTTGGGTTTGGTTTGGGGTTTATTGGTTTGGTTATAAGTTTTAAGTTTGTGTACTAGTTTAGGGTTTAGAGTTTTAGGTTTTGGTTTTGTTTGGATTTGTGGTTTAAGTGTGGGTTTATGGTTTATGTTTGGGATTTAGGTTTAGGGTTTAGGGTTTTAGGGTTTAGGTTTGTAGGTTTAGGGTAGTAGGTTTAGGGTTTATGGATTTTTTTAATTAAGTAAACTGGTAAGATTAGATTAACTTAATTTATTTAGTTAATTTAGTTTATTTTAATTTATTTGAGTTTATTTATTTATTATTCTTATTTAGGTTTATTTTTTATTATTATTTAGTTTAGTTTATTTATTTTAGGTTTTTTATTTTTACTTTCTTTTTTAGGTTTAGATTTATTTTTAGTTGAGTTTTATTTTTATTTTATTTTATATATTTTTTTATTTTAGGTTTAGTTTATTTTTTATTTTATTTTATAGTTTAGGTTTTAGATTTTATTTTATTTATATTTTTATGTTTTATTTTTTAGTTTATAGGTATATTTTAGTTTATTTTATTTTTTTAATTTTTTTTGGTTTATTAGTTTAGTTTAAGTTTTATTTATTTTAGTTAGTTTAGTTTTTTACTTGTTTTTTATTTTATTTTATTTTAGCTTAGGTTTTTTTTTTAAATTAGGGTTTAAGTTTTATTTTATTGATTTTTTTGGTTTTATTTTAGGTTTACTTTTTTTATTTCTTATTTTATTTTATTTTAAGTTTATTTTATTTTATTTTATGTTTAGTTTTTTATTTTATTGGTTTTTTTATTATTAAGTTGATTATGTTTATTTTATTTTTTAGTTTAGATTTTTATTTATTTGATTTTAGCTTTTTTAATTTTTTTATTTTATTTTAATTTAGTTTAGTTTTTAGGTTTTATGGGTTTATTTAGGGCTCAGGTTTAGGCTATGTTTATGGTTGTGAATTTTAGTGTGAGTGTTTAGGTTTCAGTAACCAATACAACACACCATACCATGCCATAGTGTGTGTGGCATAAGAAGACATACCACATATATATATACTCCAACATAAGACATAACAACAATAGTGTAAATTAGATATTATACAACATTACACCATACACTCATAATATATACCATAATTACCATAGATAGTTATGCCATGTGTATTAGCATAGATAGCAAGATATAAGATAGTGTAGTCTATAGAAGATTACACCATACCATAGCAATAAAGATAAAGATTATAATAACCCATAATAACCATACCATAGTGCAGTATAAACGTAGTTATAATATAATATAGATAAGATAGTGTTAGCGTAGTAGTATAAGATAAGTATGTGTATATATGCATTGCATACCACCGATAAAACATACACCCATAAATTTATAGTGTAGCATATAGCACAACACCACACCACGCATATACATGCAGTATAGTATAATATACAAGCATACGTGTAGTGTAATAATTATGTATTGCAACACCAGTGGTAACCATAAATCATCGCTATATGCAGTGTAATAGTATATAGCATTTGTAACTACACATACATATAAACAATATATTATAGATAATATAATATTAATAAAGATATAGCATAGCATATACCATACCCCATATAGATGTGCAGTGTAGCATAAGTTATGCATAGTTGTGACATATAGATAGCACAATCATATACACCATACATAATATACACACACACCATATCACCATACCAAAGACAATGTATAGTATAGCATGTGTTACATACATTGTAATGGTATAGTATGCCACATACAAGATAGCATACTACCATATACTGCAATATATTGTAATAGTTACCAGTGCATATACCAATAATCACCATAATTTGTATACTATGTACTTTACACCATGTATAAAGATTATGCATAAGCAATATACACATAAACCATATAGTTATACCATACACCATAGTGTTATAATATAGATAACATATAGTAATACACACCACACCAATATATCAGCATAAAGAGTGTTATTATACCATATATATCACCATTACAGAAAATTATACATATACACCATAATTATTACCATACATATACACATACATATACCATACAACCATAGTATACATATGCAAGATATGCCAATATAGTGCATAATATAGCATAGTGTGCGTAACACGATACACCATACTAATATACCATGCATAGTAAAGGTAGCATAGATATATATAATATAGTTTTATGCAGTAGTATAAGAAGTATGTTGGAATATATCATACCATTATTTTTACATACACAACATACACCACAACCATTAATTGCAGTGCAATAGCAAAGAGCATGTTAAGATAACATAATTACATACACCACAATACATATTACCAAGAATAGCACCATATATGCATATAGTGGGTATGCACCCCATAGCATCCAATATAAAGATGCGCATACATACGTGCATAATATTATACAGATTACGGCAAGCATAATATAGCGCATAGCAAAGCCATAGCGCAAACCACCAGTAATATATATACACCGTCAAACACCATACCATATAACATAAACATATATAGCATATAACTGTGCATATTATAGCAGTGTTGCTATATAGCATAGCGTATAGCATACAGTGCATAGCATAGCATAAAGATAGCATGTATAAATGTTATACACCCATAATATACATTATCATACACATACACCATATATATAACAATACATAAAGTATAGCATATAGCATAAGATGGGTATAGTGTATATAAGATAATATATATTATACCATATAATTACCATACTTATATATAAGATATCACAACACCATATTATACTATATTAATTATCAACTATACATGTAGTATAGGTATAGATAATATATAATATAGCATAATATGCATAGTGTAGCATATAAAGTAGTATGTATAACTATATAGTAAATTATAGTATACAAGATAAAGGTAAAGTATATTACTATACCATACAATATACATAAGATAAAGTGTAGTATATAGCAAGTATAGCATAATTATACCATACCACATACCATCTTGCATATACATATCAACATTGCATATAATTTATACACATATACAAAAAATGGCATATATATACACCACAACATACCATAACATAATATATGTATGTATACTTATATACCATATATACGCATAATATTATACCATATACCACAACACCATACCATATAGTACAATATACCACACCATACCATAGTGTAACATAGTATACCATACCATACCACAATATTATAACCATTATACAGATAGCAAGTAGTGTTACAAGATCATATATGCACAAAGATAGCAAAGGTATATATATTACTAACATACAATATGCCAACACCATACCACACCAGGTATTATGCTACTTATTATATATGTAGTGTATAGTAGTTATAGTAGTATTACAATATTATACCAATAATCAATAACTACAGAACATACAAGAAGATAGTGTACATGCAGTATACATAAAGATAAAGATAGTATAAGAATAGCACAAATAATACAGTATAAAGTAGTGTAACATAAAGCATAAATATATAACATAGTATATAACATAAGTGCATAAAGATACCATACATTAACGCACAAGTATGGTACAAAGATATATACATACATATAACCATACCATAATTACATAAAAGATTGCGCACAAAGATAGTATAACATTATACATGTGTAATAAGATGTAGTAAGATGTAGTATATATACCATATTACATCAATATTGATAATAGCAAAGTTATGTATACATGTATATATATAAATGATATACCATACAAATATGGGTAATAAAGATAGATAATATACACATACATACTACATATATAATACACTATATTATAGTACATATATATATTACTACTATACTATATTGTATTATACTATACATTAACATACTATATACACTATACATTATAATATAGTGTAGCTATGTATAATATAGTGTAGTGTAGATTACACTATTCACTATACTACACTATATACTATACTATATTATGTCTTACTATACTATACTATACTATACTATACACTATACTACTATACTATATACTTATGTACTATACTACACTACTATACTATATACTATACTATACATATACTACACTATACTATACATTATACTATACACATAGTGTAGTACACATATGGTAATTACTATACTATATGCTACACTATACTATATATTGTACCATATAATATATAATTATATACCACATATACTATACATACACCACTATAATATGCATATACACTTATACTATATTATAGTATAGTATAATATAAATGGCTTAAGAAGTATACACCATATGCAATACCATATACAATAATTACATCTCAAATAATTATACCATATATAAACTAATTTTACTATATTATACACTACACTGATACAATATATTATACCCAATAACTATACCATACATATATTGCAAAAATACACTACACACTATACCACACCACAATTACTACAATAGTATGGCATCATAGTGTAATATATAATGTAGTGTGCATATGTATATTATACTATATGCCATATAGTATAAAGATATAGTACAAGATGGTAGTGTATATATAGTGTACACTATACTATAGTTAGTAGTGTAATGTATATACTATACACTATACTATACTATACTATACTTTAGTATAGTGTATAATATGGTGTATACATAATATATAATATATACATAATATATCAATTATAATATATAAGTGTATATTATACCATACCATACTGGCATATACCATGTAATACCATATATAATATACCACACACACCATACCATACTATAATATATACACTATTCATGTGTGTTGTGTAAATTATTATATGTCATACTATAATATATAATATATAACACACATACAATATGCATACCATGTAGTATTACATAGAATATTATATGTATAGTATATATAAGATAGTGTATGTATTATGTATATATGCCATATATACACACACGTAGTATATTACATCCCATACCATACCATATTATACAATAGTGCATAGTATGTAATATGTTACATAGTGTATACCATACCATTAATACCACATTCATACTATACATATATAAAGTATATAATAATTAAGACATAAGTACATATACAATATATATATAGATATGTAAAGATATAGTTTAGCATAGCATACAACCACACCATATACCAAACACAACATAACATATATACACCAAATATATACAACATAATAAGTCAAAGAAGAAGCAAAGATAGCATAGACTATTATACCATACCATACCATAACATAAACTATATATTAGTATAATATAAGCATACAGCATATATAAATATAATTATATGTAATACCATATACTAAAGATATACTATTACTATATGTAATATTCTGTAGTATAGTATAATATACAATATTGTGTAGCATAACTACTATTACTATACTATATACACTATATACTACACACTATACTAACACTATATACTACACTATACACTATATTATATAGTATAGTGTATAGTATAGTATATAGTGTTAGTAGATATACTATACTATACAATATACTATACTATACAATATATTTATGTATATTATAATATATATAACATAAATATATACACATATACACATACCACAATGTATATGTGATATAATTATATATCACCATACCATATTTATGCATATAAGATATACACGCCATATACCATTATATACCATAACATAACACAAAGATACCATTTTTTATTACCATATACATATATATATATACAAAGATATACATAAGATATATATGTATAATAGTAGTGTTAGATAGAAGTTACAACATAGTACATATAATAGATAAAGTGTAAGATAAAGCAGGTATAGATATATATATATATATATACATACATATATATATATACACACCATTTATACATAGTATACCAAATATATTATACCATACTTTATATCATATATATTTTAGCATATTAGTAACACATAATAATATATTGATATATATTATAGTAGATATGTATAATACAAGATAAAGATAAATACACAATAATACCACACCATATATATATGTGTATATGCATAAGATATAGCATAGTATTGCATAAAGTGTCAGATACTACTTATGTTAGCAAGACACCATATATAACATTATACCATACCATACCACTAATAGTATAGATAAAATAGTAAAGTAGTGTCATGTGCGTAATAAGTATTATACCATATAATATATACATTGTGTTATACCATATACTCAATACAATACATATACAAGATAAGATAAGATAGCATAAAGGTATATGTAGTGTCCATATTATACCATAGTGTAGTAGTATAGTATACATATACACCATATTACACACCACCATACCATATACTACACCATACACAAGTGCATACCATACCATACCATACCATACATACCATACACTAACTATAACTATATAACACCACACCATATAACATAATATACCATATAATTATAATTACTATATGCACACCATACCATATATAATGCATGTATAAAGCATATATTATGTATAATATGCAGTAGTATATACTATGCTATACAATAGAGTGTATAAAGTATAGTGTATACTAATGTATTGTATTGTATTATATTGTATAGTGCAAGATAGTTAAGCGCATAGTATACCACACCATCTACCATACATTAATCAGATAATCATAGAAGTAGTAGTGCAGCATAGCATAAGAAAGCATAACGCATTAATAATATAATATATACCATATTACCATGCAAGATGTGCAAGATAGTATGTATAATATGTAACACACATACCATACCATAAAGATATGTAATATAGTAACACACAATAACAATACATATAAATATTACCATACACCACAATATTTTAATATTATTATACCATACCATATATACATACCATTAAGTAAATGATAGTATTATATAGTAGTGTTATAGTAACTATATTGTATATGTAATATACTATACTATACTATAATGCTATACAAGTATATATTATGTTTTGTTACACTAATATATACTATACTATACATACACTATACAAACACTATCAATATTATACTTATGTACTATAGTATAATACTATACTATATAATATTACTATATACTATATTATATATATAGTATATTATAGTATGTAGTATACTATACTATACTACACTATACTATATACTATACTATATACTACACACCATACCATACTATCACCATACCATATACCATACTATATTTATAGTTATATACCATACCATACCACAAGATAGCATATTATTATAGTTATAAATATATGTAATACCATGTTAGTATAATATATATAAGTGCGTAGTGTAGATATAGCATACTACTCAACACATATACACCATATAACACACTATTAAGATAAAGGTAGATATATATACAATGCATACCACCGAAGTGTATATATAAACCATATTATATTATTATATATAATTACAAGATATAAGATATATATAATATATAGTATACACTATATACTATACACTATACACTATATACTATACTAATATATTTATACACTACACTATATTATACACTACAAATAATATTTAGTGGGTGCAAGATATAAGATAATATAAAGTATATTATATCAGGTAGTATGTAAGATGCATAGTGCAAAGGATACATACCATACATTAGTACCATTATATACACATACCATACCATACCATATACAAGATACATACCACACTCACATATACATACCATATAGATACACATAACCATAACCAATAGTATAGTATAGCATGTAGTGTTAGCACAATAGTATATATATAGCATATTCATCATACACACACAATTATAATTACTATACAGAAGTTAGTATATACATCAATAATACACACCATACTACAAGTAGTGTACAAGACAAAGATGTATAAGTATACAATATAATACAATACTATATACTACATTATACTATACTATACTATATAGTATTACATGATATAGTGTATAAATATACACTATATATGTAGTACTACCAATATAGTATAATATATAGTCTCCATATTAACTATGCCAAGATTATATATATAAGATATAGCATATTAAAGATATGTATATATAATATAGTATATACATATACACATTACATACACTATAATACACCATACAATACAACACCACTTTACTATACATATACACTACATATACATATCACACCATATACATAACCAACATATACCATAATGTATGTATTGTGTAAGTATTGTATACACTATTATATACCATATTATACCACATAATATTATACCATATAGTAAATAAAACCATACTATACAAAAAATTATATACCACACCATACCATAGTAATGACGTAACTATACTATACTATACACTATCACTATAACCTTATGATATACTACACATAATATAGTATAGTATGGCAAGATATTATAAGGATATATACACCACAATATACATAATATAGGCAAGATAAAAAGATAAAGTATGTGTAGTATATAATATGGCATATTGTACTATACTATATTACATAATATTCATACGTATATGCATACATGCATATATAATAATATAATTACACCATATCACAAATATAATGAAGCATGCAACATACCATACCATCCCATGTATGCCACACCATATACCGTACACCATAAGAAGCCATAGTATACATAGTGTGTATACAACATACAATAACCCAACATAACATAGCAAGATATAAAGTATATACAAAGTATGCACAAGATAGCATCCATGCAAGATTAAAGATACATCAGAAAGTAGTGTTACAGTGTTACAAAAGATAGTGCAAGCATAAAGCATAAAGATAGCTGTACGATGTACAGTAGGTGCAGCATATAAATAAAGGTAGCAGTAGCATAACCATAAGCACAATATGCCACACCATACCATAATTATATGTAGCATAACAGGTATAACATAAATCATAATATATATATGTAGTGCATATAGTATAATATAACATTATATACCACACATACAACGCCATATTATATACAAGATAGCATATTATGGATAGCATGTGTTACATAGATAATAGCGTAAAGTGTTACCATAAACACCCACACCATTATACACCACACATACAGTATAGCCCACAAGGTATAACCATACCATATTATTATATCTAGTGTAGTAGCATATAATATTATACACCATAGGTAACACCACATAGATAGTGTTATACCATACCATACCATACCATAATGCCATACAAGCATATATGTTATATACAACAAGTATACATAGCACACACAAGCATTATAGTAGTAAAGATAATAAGATACAACTAATATTACATACATCATGAGTGTAGTAAGTATAGTTTAAGCTATGCTAATACCATACCACACTTTATCATATGTATGTATGTATATATATATAGCATATATTACCACTATTATATTGTATACAATACCATACACCATATTAATACACACACATTCATACACCATTATATAACACCATAACACCACTACACGTAGTGTACCATAAATAGTAAAGATAGATAAGTGTAGTGTAGTAGTACATAGTAAAACACCATAATTATATAAAACCACACTATGTAGTAAAAGATAGCATAAGTGTAGTGTAGTAGTATACACATAGTATACACTATACTATATAAACACCACTACACTATGTATAGTATAGTATAGTAGTAAAGTAGTTGTTATAATATACCATATACAAAAATATTACTCATACCATACCATCCTATACGCTATACCATACCATATTACACACCATGCCAACACCATTATAGTAGTATAATATATAAGTATAATACAACACATATATGTAGCATTATGCATAATTTATACCATATGTTATATTAAGATGTACAATACATACATACATAGTGTTATTAGTGCAAGATAAAGTGTAAAGTGATAAATATGTGCACCAATACACACATAGTAGTGTTATAGTGTTATATAGAAGGTTAGTGTAGTGTAATAATCATATACCATACACCATATATGATGTGCATAGTATGTAATAGTATATATAGTGTACACCATACCATTATACACCATACCATACATACCATTACAACACTATATATATAGTAAGTATAGTATATAGCATAGTAGATACAACCACACTATATTCACATAACACAACATACCATATATACACACCATAGCACAATCACACCATACATATATAGTATTCAAAGATAAAGCATGCTATACCATAATTATACCATACCATACTAATTATACACTATATATTAGTATAATATAAGTATAGTGTACTATACATACTATAATATCCTATGTAATATATACTTTACACTATATATACTATTACTATATGTACAATATTCTATAGTATAGTATAATATACAATATTGTGTAGTATAACTACTATTACTATATTATATACACTATATACTACATATTATACTATATTAACACTATATACTACACCATACCATTATACAAAGATAGTAAGTAGTATATAGTGTTAAATAGATATACCATAATTATCAATATATTTATATATATTATAGATATAGTATATATAAGATAAAGATAAAGTATATGTATAATATACCACACCACATACCATATAAAGGTATATGTGATATACCATAAATCAATAATTATATTATATACAAAATACCATAATTACACATACATACCATACCATATAACACAAATATAATACACATACCATTTTTTTTTATTACTATACTATATACTATACATTAATGTAGTGTTAGTATAGTGTAGTTACAATACAGTATATACTACTATAGTATAGTGTATAATATAGCATAATGCATAGTATATATATATATACACTACACTATTTATATAATATAGTATACCAAATATATTATACCACCATACCTTTATATCATATATAATTATACCATATTATACATATAATATTGTATATAGTATAGTTGTGTCATGCGTAGTGTATTATAAGATAATATGTATTATTACATTGTATAGATAACATTATAAGATCAAACCATACCATACAAAGTGTAGTACCGTCCATACCATGTAGTGTTATATAATACCACACATGATATATATACAACAATTATATACACTATATACAAACATACCATATACATGTTATAACGTTATAGATATATTACAACAATAACATATAATAGTGTCACAAGTGTATAGTATCAGTAGCATACAGTAGCATGTTCTGCTATGCCATACCATAATATAGCATAATATAACAATGTACCATAATTCTACACCATAATATTGTTTTATATATAACCATGTATACTATATACAATTCACCATACCATACCATACAAGATGATAAAATATTATATATATACAATAACTACATATACATAGTATTATATATGTAGATACAAGATACACCATACCATATAATAGTGTCAGATACAACCACATATAACATATATAACAAAAGATAGTAAGTGCATATGTATAGTAGTAGCATATGACAATAACTCTCACTATAATATATATTGTAAGTATAACACACATAGTATGACATACCACATACATAACCATACATATATTGTAAGCATAACATAATATACTATACACTACATACTATACTTATATACAACATAGTGTATGTTATAATTACACACCATAGATATATAAAGTAAGAGTATATAATATAGGTAGTATATAGTATCAAGATAGTGTATAAAGAGATAAGATATAAGACATTATACACTATTAGTATAAGATACACACTATACTATATTACACTATATAGTGTATAGTGTAGTATTGTATATAATAGCATAGTATATTATAGTAAACCTAAGAATAAAAAACTTAAATAAAATAAAAACAAAACAAAAAATAAATAAAAAATAAAACTATAATAAAATAAAATTAAAACTAAATAGAAACCTAAACCTAAAAAATAAACTACAAAAATAAAACTTAAAAATTAAATAAGAAACAAAACCTAAACCCTAAACTAAAAAAAAAAAAAACCTAAACCTAAAATATAAAATAAAATAAACAAAATAAAATAAACCTTAACCTAAACTAAAATAAACTAAACTAACAGAAATAAAACCAAAACCTAATCCTAAAATAAACTAAACTTAAACATAAATCTAAATGAAATAAAATAAAATAAACTAAAAATAATCCTAAATCTAAACTAAAACATAAAACCTAAAAATAAAAATAAAATTAAAACTAAAACCTACACCTAAAAAATAAAATAAAAACCTAAACCTAAACCTAAAAATAAAAAATAAAACCTAAACCTAAAAAATAAAATAAAAATAAAACTCAACTAAATATTAAACTTAAACCTAAACATAAACTTAAAAAATAAACTAAAATAAAAAACCTAAACTAAAATAGAAAAACATAAAATAAATAAACTAAACTAAATAAAATTAAAGATTAGGTTAAAATAAAAATAAAAAATAATATGAACTAAAATAAATAAAAAACTATAAACCCTAAATCCTAAACACTAAATACTAAACCTACAACCCTGAACCCTAAACACTAAACCCTAAAAAAGCTTAAATCATAAACACTAAACCCTAAACCCTTAAAGCATAAACCTAAACCCTAAACCCTAAACCCTAAACCATAACACTAAACCCTAAACCCAAAACCCTAAACCTAAACCTAAAGTAACTAAATAAAATAAAAAATAAACTTAAACCCTAAACCCTAAACCCTATACACTAAACCATAAACCTTGAAAAACACTCAACCTAAGCCCTAAAATCATAAACTCTAAAACCCTAAAACCTAAATCCTAAAACCTAAACCTTAAACCCTAATCCTAAACCCTAAACCCTAAAAGCATAAACCCTAAAACCCTAAACCCTACACTCTAAGCCCTAAACACTAAACCCCAAACCCTAAACCTAAATCTAAATTAAAAAAATAAATTTAAAAATAAACTTAGACCCTAAAACCTAAACCTAAACCCTAAGAATGGGCATAGCTCACAATAGGGCATCACCATCAACCAAGCTCAATTTAGATATGGCAGCTACGGAGAAGGCAGATGCGGAGGTTATCACAATGATGGAGGGGGATCTTGAAGTACTGGTGGATATGGAGGTGGTGGACAGAGCAATGGTGCTTATGGAGGAGGGAGGAGCATCGAAGGTTACAACTGTGGTGGTGGTGGAGGGAGAAATCGTGATATGAGTGGATCCCGCTACTGACAAAGGTGATTCTAATGGGAACTAGAGAAAAGAACTGGCCGACCGTTCCGCCGCTTATGGAACTGTCTTTACCATAGAGATGGTTATAATAATCTAGGATTTTGATTTGTTTCTACTATGCTCAATTTTTATCTTTGTTGTCATTTGTCTCTTAGAAAACTTAGTGTGTTACTTGGTTGATGAAATAAAAAAAAAAGAAATCTCGAATCTGAATTTATTCTGTGTTAAAAAAAAATCAAAAACCATAAACCCTAAACTAAATCAGAACCTTTAAACCTAAACCCTAAATAGTTCAAGGTTCAGCCCATTCTTAGGGATTAAGGTTTAGGGTTTAGTGTTTAGGTTTTAGGGTTTAAGGTTTAGGGTTTAGGGTTTAAGGTTTTAGGGTTTAGGTTTAGGGTTTAAGGTTTGGTTTAGGATTTTGTGGTTTAAGGTTTCAGGTTTAAGTATTATGATTTATGTTTTAGGTTTAGGGTTAAAGTTTTAATTTATGGTTTAGGGTTTTCGGTTTTTTTCTAACGTAGAACAAAATTAATTTCAACATTTCCTCTTTTTGATCTCATCAACCGAGTAACACACCAAGTTTTCTAATACATAAATGACATAAATCAAAAATGAGCATGCATAGAGCAAACAAAAAACCCTAGATATCTAGAATCATCTCTACTATAAAGACATAGTTCAATAAGTAATAGATCAGATCGAATGGTCTTCAGTTTCTTCAGTTCCCATCAAAAATACCTTGGCCTCTCGAGTAACGAGATCCACCATCATATCTTCAAGCTCTCCCTCCACCACCACCATGGTTGTAACCTCCATTGTTCCTCCTGCATCCATAACCACCACTATTATGACCACCACCTCCGTATCCACCAACACTTCCAGATCCCCCACCACCACTATGATAATCCGCCTTCGCCTTCACTTCCACTGCCAAATCTTGACTGAGCCTAGTTGACAATGATGTTCCTACCATCAAGGTTCTGCCCATTCTTATGGTTTCGGTTTATTAGGTTTTAGGGTTTAAGTTTATTTTTTAATTTATCTAGTTACTTTAGGTTTATGTTTAGAGTTTGGGTTTAGGTTAGGGTTTGTGGTTTAGGTTTAGGTATAATTTATGCTTTTATGCTTTAGAGTTGGGTTTGGTTTAAGGTTTAGGGTTTTAGTGTTTAGTGTGGTCAGGGGTTTGGGTTTAGTTAGGGTGGTAAGTGTTTAGGGTTTTAAGGTTTAGGATTTAGAAGGGTTTACAGTGGTCTGCATAGCTTTATGGTTTGCTCTTTTGTGGTTTAAGTTTAGGGTTTGTGGTTAATTAGGGTTTAGACTTTATGATTAGTGTAGAGGTCAGGTTGATTAGGTTTAGGTTTAGATTTTTTAAGCCCAGGTCACTTTAGTGTGGTTTAGTGGCATTTAGAGCTTTATGGTTTGTGGTTTATGACTCAGTAGTTTAGGTCCGTGGTATGATCTTTTAAATTAAGCAAACCCAGTGCCTAGGTTTATTTAGTTTATTTCATTTATATTTTATCTATTTATTTATTTTATTTTATTTAGGTCTTTTATTTTAGTTTATATTTATTTTAGGTTTATTTATTTTAGTTTAGATTCTTTATCTTAATTTATTTTTAGTTTTAGTTTTATTTATGTTTATTTTATTTTAGCTTTTATTTTATTTTATTTTTTAGATTTAGGTTTTACTTTTTAATTTTGTTTTAGTTTAGTTTTCATTTTATTTTAGGTTTAGGGTTTAAGGTTAGGGTTAGGGTTTAGGGTTTTAAGGTTTAGGGTTTAGCATTTAGGGTTTAGGGTTATTTTAGGGTGTAGGGTAGGTTTAGGGTCTGGGGTTTAGGGTTTTAGATTAGGGTTTAGAGTCAGGTTGGGGGGTTTATGGTTTAGGATTTAGTGTTACTTTTAAGGTTTAGGTTTTAGGGTTAAGGTTTTCTTATTTTATTATTATTTTGTTTTTTTATTTTAATTAAGGAAACCCTGGTTTAGTTTTATTTAGTTTATTTTTTTATTTAGTTTATTTTATTTTATTTAGCTTAGTTTATTTATTTTAGTTTATTTTAGCTTTTAGGTTATTTATCTTTATCTTTACATTTAGATTTAGGTTTAGGTTTACATTTTAGTTTAGTTTTATTTTATTTTATTAATTAAGTCTGTATTATTATTTATTTTAGGTTTATGTTTACATTTTATGTTTTATTGAAGGTTTATTTTAGGTTTATTTTATAGTTTAGGTTTAGGTTTATTTTTTTAGTTTATTTTATTTATTTAGGGTTTAGGTTTAGGTTTAGATTTAGGTTGTTTAGTTTAATTTAGTTTAGGTTTAGATTTATTTTATATTTATTTTATGTTTATGTTTTTTTTTTTTTAGTTTTGGTTTTATTTTTTTATTTATTTTATGCTTATTTTTAGGTTTAGGTTTTATTTAGTTTTTATTTTATTTTATTTTAGGTTTATTTTATTTTTTATTTTTGGTTTTATTTTATTTTAGGTTTAGTTTTATTTTATTTAAGTTTTTATTTTTAGTTTAGTTTAAGTTTTAATTATTTTATTTTATTTTATTTTTATTTTTATTTTATTTTCTTTAGGTTTAGGTTTAGGTGTTGATTTTATTTTATTTTATTTTATTTTTAGTTTAGGTTTCTTTATTTTTTAAAGCTTTTTTAGGTTTAGTTTTTTAGCTTTTTAGGGTCTAGGGTTTAGGGTTTAGGGTTTAGGGTTTAGGGTCTATGGTTTAGGGTTAGTTGAGGGTTTAGGGTTTAGGGTTTAGGATTTATAATTTAGTGTTTAGGGTTTACGGTTTAGGGTTTAGGGTTTAGGGTTTATGGTTTTAGGGTTTACATTTTCGGGTTTAAGGTTTAGGGTCTATGTTTTGGGTTTAGGGTTCAAGTTTAAATTTAGGGTTTAGGGTATTTGGTTTTTTTTAACATAGAACAAATTCAGATTCAACATTTCATCTTTTTAATTTCATCAACCAAGTAACACACCAAGTTTTCTAAGAAATAAGCGATGACATAAATCAAAAATGAGTAGGCATAGAGCAAATAAAAACCCTAGATAACTAGAATCATCTCTATTATGATGACATAGTTCCATAAGCACTAGACCAGATCGAGCATTTTTTAGATTCTTCAGTTCTGATCAAAACCACCCCAACCACTCGATTAGCGAGATCCACCATCAAATCCTCGATCTCTCCCTCCGCCACCACCTTGGTTAACCTCCGTGGCTCCTCCCGTGTCCATAACCACCACTGCGCCAACCATTGCGTCCATATCCTCTAGCACCTCTAGATCCCCCACCAAAACTGATAACCACCACCTTCGCCTTTGCCTCAACAACCTGATCTAGAATGAGCATTATTGAGGGTGATGATCCTACCATCAAGGTTCTGCCAATTCTTAGGGTTTAGGTTTATTTTTAATTTATTTAGTTACTTTAGGTTTAGGTTTATAGTTTTGGGTTTAAGGTTAGGGTTTAAGATTTAGGGTTTAGGGTTTATGGTTTAGGGTTTTAAGGTTTATACTTTTAAGGTTTTGGGTTTAAGGTTAGGGTTTATGATTTAGGGTTTAGAGTTTAAGCTTTAGGGTTTAGGATTTTAAGGGTTTAGAGTTTAGGGTTAGCTTAGGGTTTAGGGTTAGTTTAGGGTTTAGACTTTATGGTTTAAGGTTTTAGGTTTAAAGTTTAGGTTTGTTAGTTTAGGGCCTGAGGGTTTAGGGTGGGTTTGGTTGGGGTTAGGTTTAGGTTTAAGGTTTAGATTTAGTGGCTAGTTTAGGGTGCAGGGTTTAAGGCCTTTGAGTTGTAGGGCCTAGGGTTTAGTGATTAGGGTTTTAAATTAAACAAACCGATAGGTTTAGGTTTATTTAGTTTATTTTATTTATTTTAGCTTTTCATTTAGGTTTATTTTATTTTACTTAGTTTATTTTATTTTATTTTTATTTATTTTACTTTTAGATTTGTTTATAGTTTAGTTTATTTTTATTTATTTTTAGTTTTAAGTTTTATTTTTTATTTTTAGGTTTAGGTTAGTTTTATTTTATTTTTTTAGGTTTACTGATTTTTTAGGTTTATTTTAGGTTTATTTTAGTCTAGGTTTAGCTTTATTTTATTTTATTTTATATAGTTTAGGTTTTATAGGTTTAGTTTATTTTAGGTTTAGGTTTTATTTAGTTTAGTTTATTTAAGTTTAGGTTTAGGTTTATTTTATTTTATTTTTTTTAGGTTTAGGTTTTTTTAGTTTAGGGTTTTTTTTTTTATTTATTTTAAGTTTATTTTTAAGTTTAAGTTTTATTTAGTTTTTATTTTATTTTATTTTTGGTTTATATTTTAATTTTTTAATTTTACACTTTATTTATTTTTTTATTCTTAGGTTTATTTTATTTTTTAAGTTTGGTTTAGGTTTTTACTTATTTTATTTTAGTTTATTTTAATTTATTTTTGGATTACGTTTAGCTTTTAGTTCAATTTTTTTTTTTTTATTTTTTTTATTTTATTTAGGTTTAGGTTTTTTTTATATTTTATTTTTAGGTTTTATTTAGTTTTAGCTTAGTTTTAAGTTTCATTGTGGTTTTTTTTTTTAGGGTTTTAGGGTTTAGGGTTTATGGTTTATGGTTTAGGGTTAGTTTAGGGTTTTTTTAAAAAAAATTAAGTAAACTCGTAGGTTTAAGATTTTTAAGTTTTTATTTTATTTTTTATTTATTTTAACTTGATTTATTTCTTATTTTTTATTTTTATTTAGTTTTGTTTATTTATTTTAGTTTAGTTTTTTTTAGTTTAGGTTTGTTTTTTAGTTACATTATTTTTTATTTTATTTTTAGGTTTAGGTTTTATTTTATTTTTAGGTTTAGATTTTGCTTTTTTAAAAGTTTATTTTAGGTTCTCTTTTTAGTTTAGGTTTATTTTAGTTTATTTTATTTTTTTTTAGTTTAGGTTTAGGTTAGGTTTAGTTTAGTTTAGGTTTAGGTTTAGGTTTTATTTATTTTAGTTTGGGTTTTAGTTATTTTATTTTCTCTACATTTATTTTTATTTTAGGTTTAGTTTTTTTTTAAGTTTAGGGTTTAGATTTTTTTAAGGTTTATTTTATTTATTTTGTTTAGGTTTAGGTTTAAGTTTAGTTTACTTTAGGTTTAGATTTAGGTTTTATGTTTTTTAGTTTAGTTTACTTTAGTTTAGGTATATGTTTATTTTATTTTATTTTAATTATTTTTATTTTAGGTATATTTTTTTTAGTTTAGGGTTTAGGATTTAGAGTTTTTTAGTTTAGGGTTTAGAGTTTTTTTAAGTTTCGCTTTAGTCTCAAAGAACCACCCTTGAGTAGGATCCATCATATCCCAATCTCTCTCTCTAGCACCACCACGGTTGTAAGCTCCATCACTCCTCTCGCCTCAATAACCACCACTGCTCCAGCCACCACCTCCATATCCACCAGCAACTCTAGATTGCCCACCACCACTGTGATAACTATCACCTCCGTGTTCGCCTCTATCACTAGATTTAGACTAAGCATGGTTGACGTGATGTTCTTACCGTCAAGGTTCTGCACATTCTTAGGGTTTAGGTTTATTTGGTTTTAGGGTTGAGGTATATTTTTTTAATTTATTTTATTACTTTGGGTTTAGGTTTAGGGTTTTGGAGGGGTGTGGATTTAGGGTTTAGAGCTAATGCTTTTAGGGTTTAGGGTCACGGGTTAGGGTTGGGTTTAGTGCTTAAGGTTTTAGTGTATTAGTGGGTTGTAGGTGGTTGGTTTAGGGGGTTTAGAGGTTTGAGTGGTGAGTCAGGTGGGGTTTAGGTAGGTCAGATCAGGGTTAGGGTTATTTATTTATTTATTTTATTTTTATCTTAAAATTATTAATTTAGTTTTTTACTTAAGTTTATTTATTTTATTTAGATTTAGGTTTATTTTATTTAGTTTATTTTTTAGTATATTTATTTTAGTTTGTTTTGTTTAGTATTTATTTTATTTTGGTTTAGGTTTTAGGTTTTACCATAGGTTTATTTTAGGTTTTATTTTTCATTTAGGTTTTGATTTATTTATTTTATTTTATTTACTTTAAGTTTAGGTTTTGGTTTTATTTTAGGTTTAGGTTTAGGTTTTATTTATTTTAGTTTTATTTATTTTATTTTAGTTTAGTTTATTTTTTTTTTATTTTAGGTTTAGGTTTTCTTTAGTTTAAGGTTTAGATTTTATTTATTTAGCTTTAGTCTTTATTTTTAGGTTTATTATTTAGGTTTTAGTCTTTATTTATTTTTCTTTATTTTTATTAAAGGTTTAGTTTATATTATATTTAGGTTTTTTTTTAAGTTTAGTTTAGTTTAGGTTTTATTTAGTTAATTTTAGTTTAGTTTTATTTTTTATTTTCTTTAAGTTTAGGTTTAGGTTTTAAATTATGTTTTATTTTATTTTGGTGTAAATTTTTTTATTTATTTTTTTTGTTTTATTTAGTTTAGATTTATATTTTTAGGTTTTTTGGGTTTAGGGTTTAGAGTTTACATTTTAGGGTTTAGGGTTTTAGGGTTTAGGGTTTAGGGTTTAGGGTTTCTAGTTTTTTTTTAACAGAGAACAAATTCAAATTCAACATTTCTTATTTTATTTATTCAATTTATTTAGTTTATTTTTTATTTATTTTGGTTTATTTTATTTTTTATTTTTATTTATGTATATTTTTTATTTTTTATTTTTTAGTTTAGTTTATTTAGGTTTAGGTTTTTATTTACTTTTTAGTTTATTTTATTTTAAGCTTATTTTAGGTTTATTTTATTTTTATTTTACGTTTAGTTATTTTATTTAGATTTTTTATGCTTAGGTTTATTTTATTATTTAATTTAGTTAAGGTTTTTATTTATTTTATTTTATTTTATTTTATTAATTTATTTTATTTTATTATAGGTTTAGATTTAGATTTTAGTTTAGGTTTTTATTTTAATTTATTTTTTTATTTTATTTATGTTTAAGATATTTTATTTATTTTATTTTTATGGTTTAGGGTTTTAGGAGATAGGGTTTAGGATTTATGGTTTAGGGTTTAGGGTTTTTAGGGTTTAGGTTTTAGGTTTAGCATTCATGTTTTAGTTTAGGGTTTAGGGTTTTTGGTTTTTTTCTTAAGGGAGAACAAATTAAGATTCAACATTTATTTTTTTTGATTTCTTCAAATAAGTAACCCACCAAGTTTTCTAAGACATAAAGGATGACATAAATAAAAAAATGAGCACACTTAGAGAAAATCAAAACCAAGAGAGGCCTCTACTGAAAGACAGTTCCATAAGTATTAAATCAGATTGGTCATTCTTTAGTTTCTCCAATTCCCATCAGAATCACCAGCCTCTCGAGTAGCAGGATCCGCCATCATATCCCCGATCTGTCCCTACGCAACTACCATGGATGTAATCTTCGTCGCTCTTCTCGCCTCCATAACCACCACTGCTCCAACCACCACCTCCATATCCACCAACACCTCTAGATCCCCCACCACCACAATGATAACCGCCTCCTCTGCCTTCGCCTCCACTGCCAGATCTTGATTGAGCCTGGTTGATGATGATGTTCCTGTCATCAAGGTTCTGCCCAATCTTAGGGTTTAGGATTAGGTTTATTAGAATTTAAGATTTAGGTTTATTTTTTTAATTTATTTAGTTACTTTAAGTTTAGGTTTAGGGTTCTGATTTTGGGTTTAGGTTTAGGGTTTAGAGTTTAGGTTTTGGGATTTTTGTGGTTTTGGTTTTGGGTTTTAGGGTTTAGTTTAGGGTTTAGAGTTTAGGGTTTAGGTTTAGGGTATTAGGTTAAGGGTTTATTCTTTAGGGTTTAGGGTTTAGGTTTTAGTTTTAGGGTTTAAGTTTTAGTAGAGTTTTTTTTAACAGATAACAAATTCAGATTCAACATTTTTTCTTTTCGATTTAATCAACCAAGTAGCACCCCAAGTTTTCTAAGACACAAGCGATGACATAGATAAAAATGAGCACTGATAGAGCAAATAAAAATCCTTAGATAAGTAAAACTATCTCTACTGTAAAGATAATAAGCAGCAGATCAGATCAGTCATTCTTCAGTTTCTCCAGTTCCTATCAGAATCACGTCCGCCTCATGAGTAGGAGGATCCACCATCATATTTCCAATCTCTCCCTATGCCACCACCGCAATTGAAACCTTCGTCTCTGACCACCACCTTCATATCCACTAGCACCTGCATCCCCACCACCACTTTGATAACTTTCACCTCGCCTTCACCTCCACCACCATCGAGACTGATGAGCTGATGGTGATGCCATCAAGGTTCTATGCATTCTTAGGGTTTAGGTTAGTTTAGGTTTAGGTTTAAGGTTTGGGTTTGGGGTTTAATGTTTAGGGTTGTAAGTTGGGGTTTAGGGTTTGGGGTTTAATGTTTGTGTAGGTTTTAGGGTTTAGGGGGTTTAGGATTTTAGGCATGGTTTAGAGTTTAGGTTTAGGGTTTTAGGGTTTAGGGTTTAGGGTTTAGGGTTTAGGATTGGAGATTTATGGTTTGGTTTTAGGGTTTGGGGTTATTTTGTGGTTTCAGCTTTAGGCTTTAGGATTTAGGGTTTAGGATTTTTTTAAAAAAAAAGTAAAGTAGGTTTAGGTTTATTTAGTTTATTTTTTATTCATTTGAGTTTATTTTATTATTTTATTTAAATTTATTTTTATTTTTATTTAGTTTAGTTTATTTATTTTAGGTTTTTTTATTTTAGTTTAGATTTTTTATTTTAGTTTATTTTTAGGTTTAAGTTTAATTTTAGTTGAGTTTTATTTTATTTAATTTTTTAGGTTTTGGTTATTTTTTTAGTTTTAGGTTTTTAGGTTTTAGGTTTATTTTTAAGTTTTATTTTAAGTTTAAGTTTAGGTTTATTTTAGTTTATTTTATTTTAATTTATTTTTAGTTTAGGTTTTTAGGATAGTTTATTTTAGTAGTTTAGTTTATTTTCATTTAGGATTAGGTTTATTTTATTTTTATTTTATGTTTAGTTTTTTTAGTTTAGGGTTTAGGTTTTATTTTTTATTTATTTTTAGGTTTTAATTTTTAGGTTTAGGTTTTTATTTAAAATTTATTTTATTTTATTTTTATTTTAGGTTTAGTTTTTATTTTATTTTAAGGGTTTAGAGGTCTAGGGTTTAGGTTTAGGTCTAGGGTTCAGATTCAACATTTCTTCTTTTCGATTTTATTAACCAAGTAACACACCAAGTTTTCTAAGACATAAGCGATGACA
The DNA here is from genome assembly GCA_021442155.1 of Cymbidium sinense. NCBI lineage: Eukaryota > Viridiplantae > Streptophyta > Magnoliopsida > Asparagales > Orchidaceae > Cymbidium > Cymbidium sinense. Next base: position 34,247,172 of record CM038214.1, read on the forward strand.
TAGATTGAAAATGAGCACGATAAATAAATTAAAACCCTAGATAACTAGAACTTTCCAGAAAAAACACAGCCATAAGTAGATTAGATCGCCAATTTTAGTTTCTCTAGTTCCCATCAAAATAACCCCGACCTCTTGAGTAGTGGGATCCACCATCATATCCTCGATCTCTCCCTCCACAACCACCACGGTTGTAACCTTCATCATTCCTCCTGCCTCCATAATCACCACTACTTTGACCACCACCTCCATATCAACCAGCACCTCTAGATCCCCCACCACCACTGCGATAACTACCGCGTTCGTCTCCACCACCCAGATCTAGGCATGGTTGATAGTGATGTTCCTTCCATCAAGGTTTTGCCCATTCTTAGGGTTTAGGTTTACATTTAGGTTTATTAGGTTTTAACGTTTAGGTGTATTTTTTAAGTTATTTTGTTACATTAGGTTTAGGTTTAGGGTTTGGGGTTTAGGGTTCAGGTTTAGGAGTAAGGTTTAGGGTTTATGGTTTAAGATGTAGGTTTTAAGGTTTAGGGTTTTATGGTTTATGCTTTTAGGGTTTAGGGTTTAGGATTAGGGTTTAGGGTTTACTGTGTTTTAGGGTTTAGGGTTTAGGGTTTAGGTTTTAGGTATAAGGTTTAGGTTTTAATTTAGGGTTTATGATTTTTGGTTTCTTTTTTTTAACAGAGAACAAATTCAGATTAAACATCTCTTCCTTTAAATTTCATCAGCTAAGTAACACATCAAGTTTTCTAACACACAAGGGATGACATAGATAAAAAATGAGCATGCATAGAGCAAATCAAAAATCCTAGATAATTAGAATCATCTCTACTATAAAGACATAGTTCCATAAGCAGTAGATATGATCAGTCATTCTTCAGCTTCTCTAGTTCCCATCAAAACCTCCTAGCATCTTAAGTAGCATGATCCACCATCATATCCCCGATCTCTCCCTCTGCCACCACCACATTTGTGACCTTTATCACTCCTCACATCTACATAATCACCACTTCTTTGACCACCACCTCCATATCCACGAGCACCTCCAGATCCCCCACCACCATTGTGATTACCACCACCTCTGCTTTCACCTCCACTGCTAGATCTAGACTAAGCTTGGTTGACAGTGATGTTCCTACCGTCAAGGTTCTACCCAAAGTTAGGATTTTGGTTTAAGTTTATGTTTATTACATTTTAAGGTTTAGGTTTACTTTTAAATTTATTTAGTTACTTTAGGTTTATGTTTAGGGTTTGGGGTTTAGTGTTTAGGGTCTAGGGTTAGGTTTTAGGGCTTAGGGGTTAGGGTTTAGGGTTTTAGGGTTTATGCTTTTAGGGTTTAGTGTTTAATATTAGGGTTTAAAGTTTAGGGTTTAGGGTTTAGGGTTTTTTAAGATTTAGGGTTTAGAGTTTAGGATTTAGGGTTGTAGGTTTAGGGTTGTAGGTTTAGGGTTTAGTGTTAGTTTTAGGGTTTAGGGTTTAGGGTTTAGGATTTAGGGTTATTATTTTTTGTTAAAATTAAGTAAACTGATAGGTTTAGGTTTATTTAGTTTATTTTTTATTTATTTTAGGTTAATTTATTTTAGTTAAAGTTTTTTATTATAGTCTATTTTTTAAGTTTAGGTTTTATTTTTTGGTTTATTTTTTTAGTTGAGTTTTATTTTATTTTTTTTAGGTTTAGGTTTTATTTTTAATTTTGGTTTTAATTTAGGTTTTATTTTATTTTTTGTAGGTTTAAGTTTAGGTTTTAGGTTTTTTTTAGGTTTTATTTTTCAGTTTAGGTTTAGGTTTATTCTAGGTTTTATTTATTTTGTTTAGTTTATTTTAGCTTAGTATATGCTTATTTTATTTTATTTATTTTAATTTTATTTTATGTTTAGTTTTTTTATTAGTTTATTTTTTTTTATTTTTATTTTAAGTTTTATTTTTAGGTTTATTTTTTAGGTTTATGTTTTTATTTAGGTTTTATTTTATTTTATTTTTATTTTACATTAAATTTTATTATATTGGGTTTTTATTCTTAGGCTTATTTTAATTTTAGTTTAGTTTAGGTTTTTATTATTTATTTTAGTTTTCATTTTTATTTTATTTTATTTTTAGTTTAGGTTTAGGTTTTAGTTTAGGTTTTTATTATATTTTATTTTATTTTATTTGGGTTTAGGTTATTTAATCATTTTATTTTTAGGTTTTATTTAGTTTAGGCTTAGGTTTTTAGGTTTTTAGGGTTTAGGATTTTAGGCTTTAGAGTTTAGGGTTTGGGTTTAGGGTTTAGGGTTTAGGGTTTAGGCTTTAGGTTTAGCATTTTGAGGGTTTTGGGTTTAGGGTTAAAGGTTAGCTCAGGGTTTATGGTTAGTTTAGGGTTAAGGTATTACGATTTAGGCTTTAAGTTTTAGGGTTTGTAGGACATAGGGTTTAGGGTTTAGGGTTTTATGGTTAGCATTCAGGTTTAGGGTTTATGGTTTAGGGTTAGTTAAGGGTTTAGGGTTTAGGGTTTTTAAGGGTTGTAAGCTTAGGGTTTTAGTTTAGGGTTTTATGATTTAGATTTGGTTTAGGCATTTTAAAATAAAAATTTAAAATAGTTTAATTTAATTTATTTAGTTATTTTAATTTATTTTCATTTTATTTTAGTTTATTTTATTTTATTTATTATTATTATTATAGCTTATTTTTATTTTATTTTTTAGTTTTAGGTTTTATTTTTTATTTTTAGGGATAGGTTTAGATTCTTATTTAATTTTTTAGGTTTAGGTTTTGGTTTTCTTTAGGTTTATTTTATGTTTTATTTTTTTTTTAGTTTTTAGGTTTATTTTTTAGTTTATTTTATTTATTTATTTAGTTTTTTAGGTTTAGTTTATTTTAGGTTTAGGATTTGGTTTTATTTATTTTAGTTTAGTTTATTTTAGTTTAGGTTTAGGTTTATTCTATTTTATTTATTTTAAGTTTAAGTTTTTTTTTAGTTTATGGTTTAGGTTTTATTTTTTATTTATTTTTATTTTTATTTTTTTTGGTTTAGGTTTTTATTTAATTTTTATTTAATTTTATTTTTTATTTTAGTTTAGGTCTTTATTTATTATATTTTAGTTTAGTTTAGTTTTTATTTTTTTTTTATGTTTAAGATTAGTTTTAGGTTTAGGTTTAGGTTTTATTTTAGGTTTTTATTATATTATATTTTTTTTTATTTTATTTTAGTTTAGGTTTTTTATTTACTTTCTTTTTAAGTTTTATTTAGTTTAGGTTTAGGTTTTTAGGGTTTTAGGGTTTACAATTTAGGGTTTAGAGTTTAAAGTTTAGGGTTTGGGGTTGTAGATTTTAGGGTTTAGGATTGTAGATTTTAGGGATTAGGGTTTAGGGTTTAGGTTTTTTTTTAAAAATTTAGTATACTGGTAGGTTTAGGTTTATTTAGTTTATTTTCTTTTATTTATTTAGGTTTATTTTTAGTTTTTATTTATTTTAATTTATTTATTTTAGGTTTATTTATTTTAGTATATTTTTTAGGTTTAGGTTTATTTTTTAGTTTAGTTTTATTTTCATTTCATTTTTTAGCTTTAGGTTTTATATTTTATTGCATCTCATTTATTTAAGTTTAGGTTTTTTTAATCATTTTATTTTTATGTTTTATTTAGTTTAGGATTTTAGGGTTTAGGTTTTAGGGTTTAGGGTTTAGGATTAGGGTTAGGGTTAGGTTTTAGGGATTAGTGGTAGGCTCAGGGAGTTTAGCATTTTAGGTTTCCAGGGTTTAGGGTTTAGGGTGGAAGGCCAGCTTAAGGTTTATTTATGGTTGGGTCAGCTTTTCATTTAGGGTTCATGATTAGGTTTAGGGTTTTATTATTAGGGTAAGGGTTTAGGTTTAGGGTTTAGGGTTTATGGTTAGTTTAGGGTTTAAGGCAGAAGTTTATGGTTTAGCCTGTTTAGGGTCAGGGATTAGGTTTAAGATTTAGGGTATGGTCAAAAAGGGTTTGGGTTTAGGGTATAGGGTTTAGGTTTAAGTTTTAGGATCCAGGTTTAGGGTTTAGGAGTGCTGCCAAGGTTTGGGGTTAGTTTTAAGGTTTAGGGTTTAGGGTGTAAGCCAGGATTTAGGTTTAAGGTTTAGAGTTTAGGATTTTTTTTTTAAAGCAAACCAGTTGGTTAGTTTATTTAATTTATGTAGTTTATTTTATTTAATTTAGGCTTATTTATTTTATTTTTTTATTTTTATTTTAGTTTATTTTTTTGGTTTAGGTTGAGGTCTATGTTTTTTTTAAGTTTAGTTTTATCTTTACTTTATTTTAGGTTTAATTTTTAATTTTAGGTTTTTTTATTTTATTTTCTAGGTTTTCAATTTTATTTTAGTTTATGTTTAGGTTTATTTTAATTTTATTTATTTTATTTATTTTAGAGTTTTAGTTTAGTTTATTTTAGGTTTAGGTTTATGTTTATTTATTTTATTTTGGATTTTTCTTTTGTTTTAGGTTTACATTTTTTTAGTTTAGGGTTTAATTTAATTTTATTTATTTTATTTTATTTTTAGGTTTAGGTTTTTATTTAGTTTTATTTTATTTTAGGTTTATTTTGTTGTTATTTTTCGTTTAGTTTTATTTATTTTATTTAAGTTTTATTTTTGGCTTAATTTATTTTTTAGTTTAGTTTAGGTTTTATTTATTTTATTTTAGTTTTTTATTTTATTTTATTTTATTATTATTTTAGGTTTAGGTTTAGGTTTTAGTTTAGGTATTTATTTATTTATTTTATTTATTTTAGGTTATTTATTTATTTTATTTTTAGGTTTTATTTAATATAGATTTTAGGTTTTGGTTTTAGGGTTTTAGGATTTTTAATTTAGGGTTTGGGTTTAGGGTTTAGTGTTTAGGGTTGTAGATTTTAGGCTTAGGGTTTAGAGTTTAGGGTTTAGGGTTTTATGGTATAGGGTATAGGGTTTAGAGTTATGAGTTATAGGTTTAGGGTTGGTTAGAGTTTAGTTTTGTTAATTATTTTTTTAATTTTATTTTTACAATTTTTTAAAATTAAGTATTCTAGTAGGTTTAGGTTTATTTAGTTTATTTATTTTACATTATTTTATACTTATTTTTATTTAGGTTTATTTTTATTTTTAATTAGTTTAGTTTATTTATTTTAGGTTTATTTATTTTAGTTTTTTTCTAGATGTAAGTTTAGGTTTAGGCTTATTTTTTAGTTGTGTTTTATTTCTATTTTATTTTTTAAGTTTAGGTTTCATATTTTATTTTTATGTATAGGCTATGGTTTTTATTTTATTTTTTTAGGTTGAGGTTTGAGGTTTCTATTTTAGATTTATTTTAGGTATTTTATTTAGATTAGGTATATTTTAATTTGTTTATTTTATTTAGTTTGAGTTTATGTTTAGGTTTAGGTTTTATTTATTTAGTTTATATTTTTACTTTATTTTATTTAGTTTATTTTCATTTTTTATTTTTAGGTTTAGGTTTTAGTTTAGGTTTTTATTATATTTTATTTTTATATTAATTTTTTAATCATTTTTTTTTTATTTAGGTTTAGGTTTAGGTTTTAGGGTTTAGGGTTTGGGTTTAGGGTTTTAGTGTTTAGGGTTAAGGGTTTTAGGGTTTAGGGTTTTTAGGGTTTATAGCTAGGTTTTAGGTATTTGGTTTAGGTTTTAGTTTTAGGGTTTGAAAGAATAGGGTTTAGTTTAGGCTTTATGGTTAGGGTTTAGGGTTTAAGGTTTAGGATTTAAGGTTTAGGTTTAGTTTAGGGTTTAGGGTTTAGGGTTTTTAAAGGTTGTAAGCTTAAGGTTTTAGGTTTAGGGTTTAGAGTTTAGTTTAGGTTTTAAGATTTTTTTAAATAAAAAAAAAAGTAAATCAATTGGTTTAGGTTTATTTAATTTATTTAGTTTATTTTTTTATTTAATTTAGGTTTATTGAATTTATTTTTTATTTTTATTTTAGTTTATTTTCGTTTATTTATTATTATTATTTTATTTTTTAGGTTTAGGTTTTATTTTATATTTTTAAGTATAAGTTCAGGTTTTTATTTTATGTATTTAGGTTTAGGTTTTTGGTTTTTCTTTTAGGTTTATTTTTAGGTTTTAATTTTAGTTTAGTTTTATGTTTATTTTTAGTTTATTTTATTTTATTTAGTTTATTTTAGGTTTAGGTTTAGGTTTTGTTTATTTTAATTTTAGTTTATTTTAGTTTAGGTATTATTTATTTATCTTATTTTTTTTTTTTAGTTTAGGGTTGAGGTTTTATTTTTTATTTATTTTTAGGTTTATTTTGAAGGTTTAAGTTTTTATTTAGTTTTTATTTAATTTTATTTTAGATTTATTTTATTTTTTTAGTTTAGTTTAGGTTTTTATTTATTTTATTTTAGTTTAGTTTTATTTTTTATTTAATTTTATTTTAGGTTTAAGATTAGGTTTAGTTTAGTTTATGTTTTTATTATATTTTATTTTTATTTTATTTGCTTTAGTTTTTATTTAATTTATTTTAGGTTTATTTTTTAAATTTATGTATTTAGGTTTTCGATTGTTTAGGGTTTAGTGCAGAGTTTAGGGTTTGGGGTTATAGATTTTAGGGTTTAGGGATGTAGATTTTAGGGATTAGGGTTTAGGGTGGTTAAGGTTTAGGGTTTTAGTTTTTTTTTAAATATCAGGTAGGTTTAGATTTATTTAGTTTATTTTATTTTTTTTTATTTATTTAGGTATTTTATTTTATTTATTTTATTAACTTTTTATTTTATATTAATTTTAGTTTATTTTTAGGTTTGGTTGGTTTATATCTTTAGTTTAGTTTGATTTTATTTCATTTTAGGTTTAGGTTTTATTTTATCTTATCCATTTATAGGCTCATCTTATTTAGGTCTTATTTAGTTTAGGTTTTGAGTTTATGGTTTAGGGTTTAGCATTTAGTTTAGGGTTTTAGGGTACTGGGGTTTATGGTTTAGGTTAGTGGTTTAGGTTTAGGGTTTAGGGTAGTGGCTCAGTAAGCTTTAGATTTAGCATTTAGGTCTACTCAGTAGGTCATGGTCATAGTTTGTTTAGTTTAGGTTTAGCTCTTTTTAGTTTAGGGTTTTGGGATCAGGTTTGTGGTTTTATTCTATACAGGTGTGGGTTTAGGTTTAGTTTAGGGTTTAGACCTGGGGTTTATGGTTTCATTATTGATCTAGGGTTTCCAGGCTTCAGTTTTAGGGTTTTTAAAGTTTAGATTTGGGTTTTATAGTTAGGGTTTTAGAGTTTATGTTAGGGTTTAGTGGTTTTATGTTTTAGGGTTGTAGGTTTGGGGTTTAGGGTTAGTTTTAGGGTTTAGGGTTTAGGGTTTAGGGCTTAGGATTTAGGGTTTAAGGTTTAGAGTTCAGGGTTTTTTTTTTAAAAAAAAGGAAACTGGTAGGTTTAGGTTTATTTAGTTTATTTAGTTTATTTTTTATTTAATTTAGGTTTATTTCTTTTATTTTTTATTTTTATGTTAGTTTATTTTTTAAGTTTAGGTTTAAGTTTATGTTTTTTTAGTTTAGTTTTATCGTATTTTATCTTTTTATTTGATTTTAATTTTATTTTTTAGGTTTAGGATTAGGTTTTATTTATTTTCTTTGGTTTAGTTTCATTTTATTTTTATTTTAGGTATTTTTTAGTTTATTTTATGGTTATTGTTATTTTTATTTTATTTAGTTTAGAGTTTTGGTTTAGTTTATTTTAGGTTTAGATTTAGGTTTATTTATTTTAGTTTAGTTTATTTTAGTTTGGGGGTTTATTTTATTTTATTTATTTTAGGTTTACATCTTTTAGTTTAGGGTTTAGATTTATTTTTCATTTATTTTTAGGTTTATTTTTTAGGTTTAGGTTTTTATTTAGTTTTTATTTTATTTTATTTTATTTTAGGTTTATTTTATTTTTTATTTTACATTTCATTTTTATTTTATTTAGGTTTTTTATTTTTTTGCTTAATTTATTTTTTATTTTAGTTTAGGTTTTATTTATTTTATTTTAGTTTAGTTTTTAATTTTTATTCTATTTTATTTTTAGGTTTAGGTTTAGTTTACGTTTTACTTTAGCTATTTATTTATTTATTTTATTTAGGTTTAGGTTTTTTATTTTATTTTATTTTAAGTTTTTTAATATAGATTTAGGTTTTATTTTTGGTTTGGTTTAGGGTTATGATTTAGAGTTTAGGGTTTCAATTTAGGGTTTAGTGTTTAGGGTTGTAGATTTTAGGGATTATGGTTTAGGGTTTAGGATTTAGGGTTTTATGGTATAGGGTTTAGGGTTTAGAGTTCTGAGTTGTAGGTTTAGGGTTTCGAGTTTAGAGTTTTGGGTTTTTTTGTTAATTATTTTTTTTTTTTTTTTACATTTTTTAAATTATATATTGGTAGGATTAGGTTTATTTATTTATTTATTTTACTTTATTTTATACTTATTTTATTTTGGTTTATTTTATTTTATTTAGTTTAGTTTATTTATTTTAGGTTTATTTATTTTAGTTTTTTTCAGGTAGGTTTTATTTTTTTTAGTTGAGTTTATTTTATTTTATTTTTTAGGTTTAGGTTTATATTTTATTTTTTAGGTATATGTTTAGGTTTTATTTTATTTTTTTAGGTTGAGGTTTGAGGTTTATTAGGTTTATATTTATACATTTTTTTTAGCTTTAGGTTTATTTTAGTTTATTTTATTTTATTTAGTTTTGGTTTAGGTTTAGGTTTTATTTATTTTTAGTTTAGGTTTTCTTTATTTTATTTTAGTTTATTTTCCTTTTATTTTATTTTATTTTAAGTTTAGGTTTAGGTTTAGTTTAGGTTTTATTTTATTTTATTTTTATTATTTAAGTTTTAATCATTTTATTTTAGGTTTTTTTATTTATTTAGTTTAGGTTTTAGGTTTTAGTGGTTTTAGGGTTTTTTTAGTGTTTAGGATTTTAAGGTGGGTGTGGTTTGGGTTTTATAGGTTTTAGGGTTTAGCATTTTGAGGTTGGGTTTAGGGTTTAAGGAACAGGGTTTATGGTTGGGTTTAGGATTTAGGGATTATGGTTTAGCTTTTAGGGTTTGTAGGGCATAGGGTTTAGGGTTTAGGGTTTAGGGTTTTATGGTTAGGGTTAGGGTTTAAGGTTTAGGGTTTAGGTTTTAAGGTTTAGGTTGTTTAGGGTTTAGGGTTTATGGTTTTTAAGGGTTATAAGCTTAGGGTTTTAGGTTTAGGGTTTAGGGTTAGTTTTATTATTTAGGGTTGAATGTTTAAGCATTTTTTTAAGTAAAAAATTAAGTAAATCTGTAGGTTTAGGTTTATTTAATTTATTTAGTTTATTTTTTTATTTAATTTTGGTTTATTTAATTTATATTTTTTTATTTTAGTTTATTTTATTTTATTTAATATTATTATTTTACTTTTATTTTATTTTTTAGGTTTAGGTTTATTTTTTATTTTTAGGGTTTAGGTTTTTATTTTATTTTTTTTAAGTTTAGGTTTTTGGTTTTTCTTGTAGGTTTATTTTAGGTTTTATTTTTTCATTTAGTTTAAGGATTATTTTTAGTTCATTTTATTTTATTTTTCTTAGGGTTTAGGTTTAGTTTATTTTAGGTTTCGGTTTAGGTTTTGTTTATTTTAGTTCAGTTTATTTTAGTTTAGGTTTTAGGTTTATTTTATTTGATTTATTTTAGGTTTAGTTTTTTTTGGTTTAGGGTTTAGGTTTTATTTTTTATTTATTTTTAGGTTTATTTTTTAGGTTTAGGTTTTTTATTTAGTTTTATTTTATTTTATTTTAGGTTTATTTTATTTTAGTTTAGTTTAGTTTTTTCCTTATTTTATTTTGTTTAGTTTTTTATTTTATTTATTTTTAAGTTTAAGATTAGTTTTAGGTTATTATTACATTTTTTTAGGATGAGGTTTGAGGTTTTTATTTTAGGTTTATTTTTAGGTATTATTTTTTAGCTTAAGTTTAGGTTTACTTTTAGTTTATTTTATTTTATTTAGTTTTGGTTTAGGTTTAGGTTTTATTTATTTTAGATTAGGTTTTTCTTTATTTTATTTTAATTTATTTTCATTTTTTTAATTTATTTTATTTTAGGTTTAGGTTTAGGTTTTAATTTAAGTTTTTTATGTTATTTTATTTTTATTTGGGTTTATGTTTTAATCATTTATTTTAGGTTTTATTTAGTTTAGGGTTGGTTTTTAGGTTTTAGTTTTAGGGTTTAGGGTTTTGGGTTGTGGTTTAGTGTTTAGGGTTTTAAGTTTAGGATTTGGGTTTTTAGGGTTTGTTATTTCGAGGTTTAGGGTTTAAGTTAAGGTTTAAGGTTAGTTGGGGTTTAATTAGGGTTTAGCTTTAGGTTTAGGGCATGTAGGTTTTAGGGTTTAGGGTTTAGAGTTTGTTAGGTTGTGGTAGGGTTTAGGTTTAAGGGTTAACCAAGTTTAGGGTTTAGGGTTTAGGGTTGTACTGTGCTCAGGGTTTAGGTTTAGGGTTAGTTTTACGATTTAGGGTTTAAGGTTTAGGCATTTTTTAAATAAAAAATTAAGTAAATCGGTAGATTTAGGTTTATTTAATTTATTTAGTTTATTTTTTATTTAATTTATTTTTCATTTTTATTTTAGTTTATTTTATCTTATTTAATATTATTATTTTAGTTTATTTTTATTTTATTTTTTGGTTTTAAGTTTTACTTTTTATTTTTAGGCATAGGTTTAGGTTTTTATTTTATTTTTTTTATGGTTTAGAATTTTGGTTTTTCTTCTAGGTTTATTTTTAGGATTTATTTTTTAGTTTAGTTTTAGGTTTATTTTTAGTTTATTTTATTTTATTTAGTTTAGGGTTTAGGTTTAGTTTATTTCAGGTTTCGATTTAGGTTTTGTTTATTTTAGTTTAGTTTATTTTAGTTTAGGTTTAGGTTTATTCTATTTTGTTTATGTTAGGTTTAGTTTTTTTTTTAGTTTAGGGTTTAGGTTTTATTTTAAATTTTTTTTTAGGTTTATTTTTTAAGTTTAGGTTTTTATTTAGTTTTTATTATATTTTATTTTAGGTTTATTTTATTTTTTAGTTTAGTTTAAGTTTTTCTTTATTTTATTTTAGTTTAGTTTTTATTTTTATTTTATTTTATTTTTAGTTTAAGATTAGGTTTAAGTTTACATTTAGGTTTAGGTTTAGGTTTTAGTTTAGGTTTTTATTATATTTTATTTTATTTTTTTATTTTGGTTTAGGTTTTTATTTATTTTATTTTTAGGTTTTATTTATTTTAGGTTTAGGTTTTTAGGTTTTTAGGGTTTACAGTTTAGAGTTTAGAGTTTAGAGTTTAGGGTTTGGGGTTGTAGATTTTAGGGTTTAGGGTTGTAGATTTTAGGGATTAGGGCTTAGGGTTTTATGGTTTAGGGTTTAGGGTTTAGGTTTTTTTTTAAAATTAAGTATACTAGAAGGTTTAGGTTAATTTAGTCTATTTTATTTTTTATTTTTATTTTGGTTTAATTTTATTTTTATTTATTTTAATTTATTAATTTTAGGTTTATTTATTTTAGTTTATTTTTTACGTTTAGGTTTAGGTTTATGTTTTAGGTTAATTTTATTTTTATTTCATTTTTTTGGTTTATGTTTTATATTTTATTTTATCTTATTTATTTAAGTTTAGGTTTTGTTAATCATTTTACAGGTTTTATTTGAATTTAAGTTTTAGAGGTTTAGGTTTTATGGTTTTAGGAGTTTAGGAGTTTTAAGGTTTAGGGTTTAGAGTTAGAGTTTAGGGTGTAAAGTTTAGTCCGTGCCTGAGTTTAGCATTTTAGGAGTTTATGATTTAGGGTTTAGGAGTTTAGGTGAAGGTCAAATTATGCTGGTTGGTTTAGGGTTTAGTCAAGGTTTAGCTTTTGTTTAGGGTTTTAAGGGAGTTTAGGGTTTAGGGTGGTTTAAAAGTGGTTTAGGTTAGTTAGGGTTTATGGTTTAAGATTAATTTTAGGAGAGTTTATGGTTTAAAGTTTTAGTTTGTGTTTAGGGTTATTTTATAGCTTTGATTTATGGATTAAGGTACTATGATCGTGGTTTCATGGATTTAGAAACAGTTTAGGTTTAGGTTTTAGGTTTAGGGTTTTAAGTTTTTTAGGTCAGGTTTAGGGTTTAGGGTTTAGGGTTAGTGTTAGGGTTTTGGGTTTAGGATTTAGGGTTTTGGGCTTAGGATTTAGGGTTTAAGGTTTAGAGTTTATGGATTTTTTTTTTTTAAAAAAGCAAACCGGTAGGTTTAGGTTTATTTAGTTTATTTAGTTTATTTTTTATTTAATTTAGGTTTATTTATTTTATTTTTTATTTTTATTTTAGTTTATTTTTTTAGGTTTAGGTTTTAGTTTATTTTTTAGTTTAGTTCTTTATCTTTATTTTTAGGTTTTTTTTAGGTTTATTTTAATTTTATTTAGGTTTTGCTTTTAGGTTTATTTTATTTCGGTTTACGGTTTTTATTTTAGGCTTATTTTTTGGGTTTTTATTTTTTAGTCTTTATTAGGGTTTATTTTAGTTTATTTTATTATATTTAGTTTAGAGTTTTGGTTTATTTATAGGTTTTTTAGGTTTTATTTATTTTAGTTTAGTTTATTTTAGTTTAGGGGTAGGTTTATTTTATTTTGTGTATTTTAGGTTTAAATTTTTTTTAGATCTGGGTTTTGGATTTATTTTTCATTTTATTTTTAGGTTTATTTTTTTAGGTTCATGTCTTTATTTAGTTTTTATTTTATTATATTTTATTTTATGTTTATTATATTTTAATTTTACATTTAGTTTTTATTTTATTTAGGTTTTTTATTTTTTTTTTGATTAATTTATTTTTTTAGT
>CM038214.1:34260014-34400090 GCA_021442155.1 Cymbidium sinense
TATTTTTTACTTAGTTTAGTTTTTTTATTTTAAGTTTATTTATTTTAGTTTAGGTTTTTTAATTTAGTTTATTTTTTAGGTTAAGTTTAAGTTTATGTTTAGTTTTTAGTTTAGTTTTATTTTTATTTTATTTTTTAGGTTTAGGTTTTAGGTTTTTATTTTAGGTTTATTTTATGGTTTTTTTTAGTTTAGGTTTAGGTTTATTTTAATTTAATTTTATTTTATTTAGTTTAAGGTTTAGGTTTAGTTTATTTTTGGTTTAGGTTCAGGTTTTATTTAATTTAGTTTAGTTTATTTTAGTTTAGCTTTATGTTTCATTTATTTTGTTTATTTTAGGTTTAGGTTTTTTTTAGTTTAGGGTTCAGGTTTTATTTTTATTTATTTTTAGGTTTTTTATTTTAGGTTTAGGTTTTATTTAGTTTTCATTTTATTTAGGGTTTTGTCCCACCTTCCTTGAGATCTTTGATGCGTGGGAGCCATGATAACACATTGCACACTTTAGGTACATTTCGACAGATGTGACAACACACTTTCTCCTTTTCGATAGAATGCAGGTGTTGCATTTGATTAGTGCGTCACTTGATGGTTCGGTGAAGACTTTTGCTAATTTGGAGCACCTCTTCATCAAGAGGTTTGTTGGAGCTCAGCAGAGGGTGATTGTAGGCATCCTCATTTTAGAGAAATAAAAACTCAACGAGTCCTTTGTTGATTACATTCTCAGGTGGCGCAACTTGAGCATGAAACGTGAACCACAGCAGTCCGAACAACATGCCATTAAGATTCTTCTCAAGAATATACAAGGCTCGGTCACCTTCATGCTTAAGGGCTTTACCATTAAAATATTTGAGAAATTAGTCAACAAGACAGCTAGCTTAAAATAGGAAGCCAAACAATTGCCCTTTCATGACCAATCATCTAGGCCCAAGCCATAGAAGGTGTTTGATACGAAGTTAGGGACAATTATGTTATTGGACAGAGGGAAGCGACGACGAGTTTGGTATGAGACTACTAGCGGCCTCCTTTGCCACCTCATCTTCCACCCTCGACCATCAGTCCACCCACCATGACCATTTCCACCACCTTAGCCTACCCGATCAGTATTCAGATCCATCTATGTAGCTACTTTCCACCTACTCTTGATAGATTGAATAAGCCATATTCATTCAAGAGGGAGGTAGTTAGGAAAATCTTTAAGAATCTCTTAAAGAAACCTGACTTTTATTTACTAGAGCCTAAGAGGCCGGAGGAAGTGGGCAAGAGCAATGATCCTAGCTATTCCCCCAACCATCGCATGTTAGGCCATGTCTTAGATGATTGTATCACTTTTAATGACTAGCTTGAGTGCAAGTAGAAGTTGAGAGCCATAGTTATCCCTAGGGAATACTTATTAGAATAACCATCCAGTTCTGTTAGAGTAATCCTTGGGGATACTTACGATCCTCTTAAGACCAAAGAAGGTTAGTATATCTCTCTATCCCGAACCTCTAAGAAGATTATTTCTAAGATCAAAAAGCTTTCCTCGTAGGTGACTGAAGTGGCTCAAACCTCCAACACACCAAGGAAGGTTTGCTAGTTACAAAGGATAACTTAGGGAAGGTGATAGCCTAGCAGTAGCAACAGATCACCATATTTGCTCAGACAGTCCAGTAGTGCAGCCACCGTCTGAGTCCAGAACTCCCTCCACCGTTGTAGCAACTACCTTTTCTACTAGCTCCTCTTCTACTGGTAGGAGCATTGTGTGGATAAGGGCACTAAATCTCTTACTACGCTTACATTACATGATTTTTATCATGTACCTCCACCCAAAAAGAAATTAATGAAGAAAGTCTACTTATATATTGTCTACTTCTTATGCTCTTGATTTTATTCTTATTGAAAGCTCTACGAGTCTAAATAAAAGTAATAAATCTAGTAATTTTGATCCTTTCCTTTTGATTTAGAGTCAGACTATCCTTCTCTGAATCAATCGAGTTCACCTCTTGAGATTTACTTGGAGATAACTAACTCTGAGGATCCCATACGAGAAGTTGTAGGTATGCCTGATGAAAAGGTAAAACTTTTTACAAGCTCATCATTCCAAGAAGTCACTGAAGTCAACCTAGCAGTGGAAAAGTTTTACCTCCTAGGGTAGCACCTCAGGATAAAGGTAAGCAAGTCATTGGTTTCAGTGAGGAGATTGCCCCTCCATAGGATGCTCCACCCATGGATATGCTTGTGGAGGAGCAAGCCAAAGAGATGAGGGAATCATTAATCAAGGCCTTACTTGATATAAATATATGCTTAACTCAGCTGACTGTTACTAAAGAGGAGGCATGCCACTCGAAGGACATCTTAGGAGTTACATTCAGCAATGAAGACTTACTCTTAGGGACGACCAAGCATAACTAGCTCTTTACATTATAGTGGATGTTGGCAGATATAGGCTATCCAAAGTTTTTGTTGACCAATGTGTATCAGTCAACATTATGAGTCTAAGAACCCTTGCCTACTTAAGGATCAACATCTCCAAACTCAAAAAAGAAAAGATGATGTTGAGAGGATTTAATGAACAAGGTGAGAGGGCCTTGTGATGTTTATTTTTGATGTAGGGATTGGGGGGGTGGAACACCACGCAGATCATAGGGGGGTACTTTTTGAGGTGATTGAGTACAACATTGAGGTATGATGTACTTTTTGATGCATCACCCTACAATGGACCTAATCATATATAAAGACTCCTAAGGCATGACGAGTCTATGAATTTACTAGAGTTATCCACCAACACAAGGTTGTGGGAATGCCTACGAGGTGAGGATTTATGCTCGTAGCCCGAAAGAAATAGCAACCTCGGATCCTAAATCAAGGGAACTTTAGTATGAACTAAAGCACCACTAAATCTAAGTGACAGATAGACATAATGGTTTACCTCCACAAGAGAGAATAAATTATCAGACGTGACGTCCGGACTAATAACTGCCTAGAGTGGTTGCTAGCTAACTCCTATGATTTTAAAACCAAGTAGTTTAGTCTTATGAATTGCAAGATAGCTAGTGTAGTTATTTAATTAGAAAGAGACTAAAGTCCTAAACACACTCCCTAAGAGACTAGAGCATGAGTGGAATGAGCATATGACTTAATCTATAGATGAGAAATCTTTTCAAATTTTATTTTATTTTAGACACATCATTTTGGTTATGGGTCAAATCAGCTAGAAGAAGGTGTTCTACACCACAAGGGATGCCTTCACAGGTTAAGCATTTCTTTATCGGGCAAGGATGGAGATCCTTCATGTTCAAGAGAGAAAGAATATGCTTTCATGATGTGAAACATACAAACATATAGCTAAGGGGTTGCTAAATCTTTTAATTATTTTATTTATGTCTAAGGATTTATGATGAGGTTGAGTTGTTTAAAATTTAGTTATGAGTGATTTGTTGGGTAGAAAAGTTATTTTTATCCTAAGAGAATAATCGTATCCAAGCCACACATTAAAGCATTAGTCATTTAAGAAACTATGAAAGGCATGTTGTCCTAATGCATAATGTAAACATAACATCAAACAATTATATAAACTATCGTAAATGAATAAAAGGTTGGTGCGGTCAAGTACCACCGTACAACCTGAAGGGAGAAAAGATGGGTAGCTGAGCTCTACTTTTATACAACCTGGAATATGAAAGAATAATTATAATGGTATTACATGCTATGGGGGTCTTCTTTCTTCATATCTCCATTTCTGATGTGGTTCCTTCTTTGATTTGGATGGTACTTGCTTCAAAGGCATCATAGGGCACCCAGGACAAAGCCTTCTGGCCACTATTCATCCTAATCCCTCATAGTACTAATCTAATTCCAATTGCAAAAATTACATTTATATGGGAAAAGTAAATCTAACTAGACCTACAAAATAGAGGTTAACTAAATATACATATAATCGAGCATTGTATTTATAATTTGAACTTAGCACCCTACACATGAGTAACTAAACCCACTATCCTAACTTGGATTATGCTTAAGGATTTAAGTAAACTTGCAAAAGAGCATTCACATTTATTTTAAGCATCCTTAAGCATAATCCCATGTAGAAAACATGATTAGGCTAATATTGGCCTATCATCCAGTCTATGAAGCATACACCCTAACATCCAATCTAAAATAATATATCATAGAACAAAACATACATCACATCATGCACCATCCTAACTTAGAGCTAGAAGTGGTGACTTAATTCAAATGTGTGTATTAAGGCTTATGTGGTAAGTCTTGTTAGGCATTAGTGTTGTATTTCTAAATGTAGAAGGATTCAATTTAACATGAAAGGTTGGTTTCACTTGAAGTAGTTTAATAAATTTGAGAATTGTAATTTGCATTTTCTTTTGTTTCATTTGATTACACTTAGAAACTAAGTATTATAAAGAGATAAAAGAGGGTTGTCCTCTTTCATCATCCATACCTTAAGTCAATTTCTAAAGTATATTAATTTGATTTAGTTCTCTTTAGTGAATGGCTTATTAAATGAATTAATTAATTTAAAGTTTAGGTTCACTTTAAATAATCCTATTCAAAATGGAAGGCATCTTAAGATTAATTTACTTGAATTGCTACCACATGACATATATTAAATCATTCCTTTCCATCACATGTAACATGCATATGATTTAATCCTAAGTGTATCTATACATGCAACATATTTTAGCACACTTAAATGATGAATGTATGTGTATGTTTAGAATTTATATTGTATTTTATTGAATTATTTAAACATATTAATTTAAAACTTTATCCAAATTCTTATACAAAAATGACATAAGAATAAAACTAAATAGGCATGTGTCATTGTTAATCCAAAGATGTGAGATAATCAATTGACCTCCTTGGAGCTAGCTAAAGCATCATATTCTCGAGATGTCTAGACGATATACCCATTTGCATTAAAACATATGTAAATTCGTATACATGAAAATAGGAAGCAAGCTCCAAATAATATGGCTAATTAATTTAACCACTTAGTCAAATATGAATGCATGAAATTTTAATCTAAAATAGGATTTTCATTCACTAATCATATATACATATACATGTACAAAGGTATAGGCTAGTACGTGTCATTGTTAAACCAGGGAAGTGAGGTTATCAAATGACCTCCTTGGGGTTAACTAAAGTCTCATATTCCCGAGATGTCCAGACTATATACTTGCTTTTCCTGGACACACATGGATGTATACATAAATGGGGGAAAGAAAACCATGCAAAGATTGTATATTTTTTTAATTGAATCATTTATATATATGAATTAAAGCTCTATCCAAATTATAATCTTGAAATACATAAGAATTAAATCAAATGGGTACGTGCCACTGTTAAACCATAGAAGTGAGGTAATCAAATGGCCTCCTTGGGGCTAGCTAAAGCCTCATGTTCCCCGGATGTCTAGACCCCATTACCATTCAATCTTATATAAATCAATAATTGAATAGAGGAAAGAGAACTCAACATTCATACACTTAAGCTAAAAGCACATGCTTTTCTTATGTATTTATAACTAGCATCATAACACATATTATTATTCATTTATAAGCTTTTGAAAAACACATTTGGATTTAATAGTGATTATAGCCATGCATATATTAATTTAAATCAACACATGCAATCTTACATAAAGAAAATCAATTTTATTTTACATAATTTTGAAAAAATTGATGCATGAATTCACATGACATACCAAATTTAACATGATTGGAAGAGGACAATCAAATATAAGCATGTGATTCATTCAACCAAACTAGCTCTTAAAGACAATAAAATCAAATAAGATTATTTAAAGCAAACCAAAGCCTCTTTATTAATTAGGTTTTGGATTTGATTTGATTTAAAGAGGAGAAGAGAAATCACCACTTGCTATTTTAAACCCATTCTCACATTAGTGATTTGATTTAATTTAAGGAAATGAAATTAAGTTGATTTTATTGGTTAATTAAGTTCAACCCTTAAATAGATGAATTAATTATCCTTACCTATGTCACCTTAAAGTAATTAACTAAATAATTATGAGCCAACATGATATGCATGGAAAATAGACTTACAATAATCCTAGGAAATAAAAGGAGCAAAATGTAATGGGCTCATGACTAATAGTTAATTAGATTAAGGGACTTAATTAATTACTCTTATGGTTTTCCCACACATGTGGACTAACCATAATTTCATTAAACTCCTTTAGGTTATTAAACACCTGAAGATCTACCCCATGATTTAATTCATTAAGGTCTAATGTTATTATGATTTCAATTTGATTAAGTGATCTAATTAATTAGTTAAATCTTAATTAATTTTATTTTAAAAAAAGGGTGAAATGAACTTAGGGAAAGGGGTCCTAACCCTATTCATTAGTTCACTTACTATTGAACAATGATTAATAAACTTAATTAACCAATTTGTTACTATTCATTAGATTAATTAATCATTAATTAACTTAAAAGAGTAATTAAGGTTTAACTAGTTAATTTTACTAATTAAGTGAGCAATAAATCCCAAGAAAATCATGGTAGGTAGAGGTCATCCCATTAAATTATCCCACAAAATTTAGGATTAATTGCTTAAGTAATTAAGCTAATAAATTTTGCATTTAAACCTTAATAAACCTTAATTATAGTTCAAAATTAGTTAAGATCATTTTAATTAATTCTCCTCTAAAATACATTTAAAATGAGTATTTATTTGCATTTTTTTTTTATTTTTTTTTTAATTTTTTAGAAGTTTCAGCCATTAGAAAAGATTAATTAAGCTTAATTAAAGCCTAATCCTATTGGTGCCACATGGTGCGCTAACTGGGCACACTTTCCACGTGGCACTGCATGGTAGTCATGGACACGCTTTCTCGTCTGCCATCTAATCTAAGATCAGACAGCTATGATTAATCCCACATCTTAATAGGATTAAATCAGATCGATCTAGCGGATCTAATCATGTCCAGTCCATTCAATCAGAATAGGCCATGCGTAATCTAACATCACATGAGTGAGGAGGCGGAGTCTCCTCCATTACTCACTTGATCCGAGACCAGTCGGATCAACTCAAGGATCCCACACTTTCACGACATTAATCGGAGGGATCCAATGGTTAAGATCACGAGATGCAAGTTTCTTCAAAAAGCTCCAACCAATGTTTTCTTAAGGATCAATTTTGGAAGTATACCTCACCGGAGCTCAAGACTGTCGGCTCAAATAATTAAGGAAGCTTCATCTAGTGGAGATGAAGCCCTGTTGAATAGTAATTGGATCAATTCCTTGATGTTCATTTAGAAAGCCATGAACCGATGATTTAGACCTCAACTTTGATCAAAGTCCCACCTTCGATGCTCTAAAAGCTTAGGAGATTATTCGTTTGCTCGATGAAGGCTAGGGAAGGCTTGGAAAGTTAATTCGAGTTTGATAGAGAAATGGGGAAGTTAACTCAGAAATGGGGTGTCCTATTTCTTGATGGACAGGAATGGCATTTTTCGATCAAAGAAATGGCTCTAGCAGCTCGTCTTCGGTAGCTAGGGCTCTAAGAAATGATTTTTTTTGTGTGTTTGAGTGGAAATGAGGGGGTGTATACCCCCCTTCATCTTGAATTGATGATGGGATCGGGTTTGGCTTCTTGTGGCTGTCTGGCCATCTCAGGGAGTAATGGGTGGCAGGGAGGAGGTGAGTTGGCTCGGCTTGGTTGGTTGAAGGTATGAAGGTGGCTGCCAACATGGGTGTCTATGGGTTTCAAATCTCTAATGGGGAGGGTGAGGTGATTTCACCTCCCATGGGTCGTGACTAACCCAACCACCCCTTGGGTCAGGATGGGCGGTGTCATAGGTTCCTAGGTTGACATTGGGAGAGTACCAAGTGTCCAAGGAATGAAAATGACCACTTACATGGGATATTTGTCTCATGTGATGCCCTTGACCTAAGGGTAGAATGATCATTTGGCAGTAGATTTGATTTGGCAGATTTGAAATGAGCCAAAAGTGGGTTAGCCCAAATTTCAAGTCAATTGGAGTTGATTTGGTTAGGTTTGGCTTAATTTGACTAATTTAAGTCAAATTGGGTTAGGTTAGGTCAAGTTTACCAATTAGTCAAATTGGGTCAAGTTCATTTGATCATTTGGGATGTTTTGGTTCAATTGGTTTGGTTTAGTTTGGCTTAGATTTGATTTTGGCTCACTTGAATTAATTTGGGTCAAATGGGTTAAGTTAACCAAATTGGCATGGGTTGGGTGTTGGTTTGGGTTTAGTTGACCAATTGAAGATGATTATAGGCTTTAGTTAAAATTAATTTGGATTTGGTTTTGATTTAGTCCAACTTGAGCCTTTAGGTCAATTTGGGCTAAGTAGGTCAATTGGGTTTAATTGGGTGCAATCATGGCTTTGGTCAAGTTCAACAATCAATTTGGAATGAACTTGAGCCATTCATTACAATCAATTTGGTTTATATTTTGATTTGACCCAATTTGATCTTTTAGGTCAATTTGGGTCAACTTGGGTCAGGAGGGCCAATTGAGTTTGGTTTGACTCAATTGAAGGTCATCATATAAAAATATTGATTTTGATTTGGAATGAATCATTAATTTCAAGGGATTCGACATATGTTGCAATTTAGCTAGTTTGGGTTCATATGGGTTAAGGGTTGACCTGGTCAAATGACCAAGTTGACTTGGTTTGACCTAATTTGTAACAATTGATCAACCTAGGGTGATCAACAATCATGATGGAGGTTTCATGGACTTGGTTCAATCCAATTTTGGTAGGATTAGAACTTGGCTCAAATAGGTCAAATTGGTCACTTTGGATCAAGTGGACCAATTGGGTTTAGTTGGCTTGATGTTGGGTTGAGTTTGATTTAGTTGAGTTTATATATGGATTTGGGATTGATATATAAATTCAATTGCAATTGGCTTGGGTTCAAATGGGTTTTGGTTCATTTGAACATCTCAAGTCAAAAGGATTAAGTTGGGTTTGACTTGGGTTGATTTTGGTTTGGCTTGATGATTGTATATTTCATTTATATTTGTGAATATGATTGAAGTTATGATTGATTCATGAGAAAATCAATCAAATTTGGCTTTTGGAATGAAGGAATTTGGCTAAGTCCATGGGGTTGGGTCATGTTGCTTAGGTTCAGATTTTGATTTGGATTGATTTAGTTTTGATGATTTAAATGTATATTTCATTTAAATTTGCAAAGATGATTGCAAATATGATTTATTTGTGAAAAAATCAATTGAGTTTGAATTTATTTGGCTTAAGATTTGGCTAAGTCCATGGGATAGGTCATATGGCTTAGGAAGGGTTTTGATTTAATTTGATTTAGTTTGATTTAGTTTGATTTAGTTTTGATCATTTGAATGTAGATTTGATTTCTATTTAGGAAGATGATTGAAGATATAAATTGATTATGATAAAATCAATTGATTTTAGATTGATTTGGATTAAGATTTGGCTAAGTCTGTGGGATAGGTCATATGGCTTAGGAAGGGTTTCAAGTTTGGATATGATCATGGGCTTCAATCATTTGATTTTGGAATTTGGGTTTGAATTTGGATTTGAATTTGATGTTTGAATTGAACTTGAAATTTGGTTTGAGAAGGCGAACAAGGATTGGACTTGGGTTGTAGGGTAGGAGGATTATCCTAATCCTTAAGGCAAAACCTAATTCTTTGGTTAACCCTTCTAAGTATTTAGGCTTAGGTTAAGAGTTTACCTAATTGTTAGAAGTGTCTTATGACTAGGAAAGTCTTAATGTCTACAAGACTCCTAAGTCTAAGATGGGAAGACTAAATCTGCACTCCAAAAGTGAGGTCATGTGCCTTAGGCTCCATAGTGTTTTCCTTGGATATAGATGATTGGAAGACCAAATTTCATATTATAGACTGGATACATGTTTCAACACTTGGGAGACCATGAATGCATGAGAACAACATTGTTCCATCCTCTCTACATCTGTATGAAGTTCGTGAGAGGTGAGATCTACTATATCAAAGGAGATCTCAAGCCATTTACAGTTCAGAGGCATATATATGGATGCGACTACCTCCCTCAAAATCAACAAGTCTATTCTCATAAAGTTGGAAAAAAATTTAAAAATAAAAGAAAAAGAAAAAGAAAGAAAAAAGGAAAGATAAAAAGAAAAAGAAAAGAAAAGAGAAAATAAAAAAAGAAAAATAAAAGGGAGTGCAAATAGACTTGGAGGAGGAAGTGGAGCCTGACATTAAATTTCACCCACAGTTCGTTACTCCATTTGAACATATGGGTAAGATGACCTGACCTCCACTAGGCAGAGGAAGAGGTTAGTTGAGGCGTCTGGGGGTGGAAAACCTTATTAGATAATATAAGATATGTCTCAGTTACCAAGAGTACACCTGTTATCCATATAAACTTAGAATCTAGTTCATAGGATGAGTCTTATTTGGTTGGCATAGCAGCAAGCTCTTCTCAATAGTAGATTCCCTTAGAGGTGACACTTGAGCATGATAGAGATGAAGATTGGGCTCTAAAGCAAAGCATAAGTGTATCCAAGTCTATATGTGAAATAGTTAGGCATCGCTAGGAACTTAGCTCGAACTTTCCTCTCAAAAGGCGAGGGTTTGATAGTTAAGGAAGCCCCTAAGTCATCCATAGGTGTGAAGACTCAGGTTCTTTGGAGCATCATCCTCAAGTCAAGAAGTTGATGTAGAACTTGAGGATGATTCATATAAAGATTTAATAGAATTACCTTTTAATTGGTACTTGCCTTGTGTTCATAATTTAGCAAAATTAGGGATAATCACATATACTTGGTCAAAGCACAGGTCAGACTACTTCAAAAGAATATGGAAGAATAAATGTAAAAGCTCTCCATCAAGATCGGGACTACAATTGGTACAGTGGGTCCAATCGATGATGATAATTTCTGCTTAGTCATCACCAATTATTTAGAATCTAATTTCTTTTCAAATCATATTAACTCATATGAAGAGCTATGCTTAGAAACTTTAGATGATCCAGATGATTTTGAAGTCAAAGATACACCACCAAAGTTCAAAGAAGAGATCAAGTCAACCATCGACGAGCTCAAAGAAATCAACTTAGAAATTGAAGAAGATCCATGCCCAACATATATCAATTCATTGTTGAATTAAATTGAAACCAATGACTTAGGCTATTGACTGAGTTTAAGGACTACTTTGCATGGAGTTATGAAGAGATGCCTGGATTGGCTCCTAATGTAGTGGTCCATGAACTAGCAAAAGAGCCTATTGCTAACCCTATCAAGCAAGCTCCTACACACATGCGATTAGACATAGAACAATAGGTCATTTATAAAGTCAAGAAACTAATCGATGTTGGATTTATCCGAGATGAAAAATACCTTACTTGGTTAGCCATCATTGTCCGAGTTAAAAAAATAAATGGTCAAATTCACATATGCTTCGAATTTAGGGATTTAAATAAGGCATGTCTAAAAGATGAATTTCCACTACCAATCTCAGAGCTGATGGTGGAAATTGCCTCATGTCATGCAATCTTCTCTTTCATGGATGGCACATCTGGATATAACCAAATAAAGATGGCCCTTGAAGATGAAAGAAACACTATATTTAGAACCCCAATCAAAATACATTTGTATTTTAGTTTAGTTTAAGTTTTTAATTATTCTATTTTAGTTTAGTTTTTATTTTTTATTTTATTTTCCTTTTAAGTTTATGTTTAGGTTTAAGTTTAGGGTTTTATTTATCTTTATTTTTTATTTTATTTTGGTTGAGGGTTATTTATTTATTTTTTTAAGTTTTATTTAGTTTAAGTTTAGGGTTTTGTCTTTTTAGGGTTTAGGGTTTAGGGTTAGTTGAAGGTTTAGGGTTTAAGGTTTATGGTTTAGGGTTTAGGGTTTAGGGCTTAGGGTTTAGGGTTTAGGTTTTAGGGTTTAGGGTTTAGGATTTTAGGGTTTAGGGTTTAGGATTTTGGGTTTAGGGTTTAGGGTTTAGGTTTTAGGTCTAAGGTTCATGTTTTGTTTTATAGTTTAGGATTTTTTTTTTTGTAATAGAGAACAAATTCAGATTCAACATTTCTTCTTTTCAATTTTATCAACCAAGTAACACACCAAGTTTTCTAAGACACAAGCGATGACATAGATAAAAAATGAGCATGCATAGAGTAAAATGATCAGCCATTCTTCAGTTTCTTCAGTTCCTATTAGAACCACCTCAGCTTCTCGAGTAGCATGATCCACCATCGTATCCCTGATCTCTCCCTCCGCCACCACCACAACTGTAACCTCCATCGCTCCTCTCGCCTCCATAACCACCACTACTCTAACCACCACCTCCATATCGACCACCACCTCCATTTCCACCAACACCTCCAGAACCACCACCACCACTGCGATAATCGTTGCCTCCACCTTCGCCTCCACCACAAGATCTAGATTGAGCCTAGTTGACGGTGATGTTCCTCTCATCAAGGTTCTACCCATTCTTAGGGTTTAGGTTTATTTTTTAATTTATTTAGTTTTAGGCTTCGGTTTAGGGTTTGGGGTTTAGTGTTTGGGTTTAGGGTTTAGGATTTAGGGTTTAGGGTTTAAGATTTTAGGGTTTATGCATTTAGGGTTTAGGGTTTAGCATTGAAGGTTTTTAGGTTTGATTTTAGGATTAGGGTTTAGGGTTAGTTTAGGGTTTAGGCTTTATAGTTTAGGGTTTTTAGGGTTTATGGTTTTGGGTTTTGGGTTAGTTTAGTAGTTAGGGATTTAGGTTTTAGGGTTTAGGGTTTAGGGTTTATGATTTGAGGTTTAGGGTCAGGGTTAGGGTTTAGGGTAGTGTTTAGGGTTTAGGATTAGTTTAAGGTTTAGGGTGGTAGATTTAGGGTTGTAGGTTTAGGGTTTAGGGTTATTTCTAAGGTTTATAGTTTAGAATTTAAGCTTTTGGGTTTAGGGTTTACATTTTTTTTTAAATTAAGTAAACCGGTTGGTTTAGGTTTATTTAGTTTATTTTTTATTTATTTTAGTTTGTTATATTTTTTATTTTTATTTAGGTTTGTTTTTATTTTTCTTTAGTTTAGTTTATTTATTTTAGGTTTATTTATTTTAGTTTAGGTTTTTGTTTTAGTTTATTTTTTAAGCTTAAGTTTAGGTTTATGTTTATTTTTTAGTTGTGTTTTATTTTTATTTTATTTTTAAGATTTAGGTTTTATTTTTTATTTTTAAGTATAAGTTTATGTTTTTATTTTATTTTTTTAGGTTTAGGTTTTAGATTTTTATTTGAGGTTTATTTTTAGGTTTTATTTTTTAGTTTTGGTTTAGGTTTATTTTTTGTTTATTTTATTTTATTTAGTTTATGGTTTAGGTTTAGTTTATTTTAGGTTTAGGTTTAGGTTTTATTTATTTTAGTTTAGGTTTAAGTTTATTTTATTTTTTTATTTTAGATTTAGGTTTTTTTTCTTAGTTTAAGGTTTAGGTTTTATTTTTTATTTATTTTAAGGTTTTATTTTTAGGTTTATTTTTTTTAGGTATATTTATTTTAGTTTAGGTTTTTTTTTTTTTCAGTTTATTTTTTAGGTTTAGGTTTAGGTTTATGTTAATTTTTTTAGTTGTGTTTTACTTTTATTTTATTTTTTAGGTTTAGATTTTATTTTTTATTTTTAGGTTTAGGTTTAAGATTTTATTTTATTTTGGTTGGTTTAAGTTTTAGGTTTTTATTTTAGGTTTATTTTTAGGTTACTATTTTTAATTTATGTTTAGCTTTATTTTTAGTTTATTTAATTTTATTTAGAGTTTTAGTTTTGGTTAGGTTCAATTTGTTTTTGGTTTAAGCTTAGGCTTTATTTATTTTAATTTAGTTTATTTTAGTTTAGGTTTAAGTTTATTTTATCTTTATTTTAGGTTTATTTTTTTTAGTTTATGGCTTAGGTTTTTTATTTATTTTATTTTAGGATTTAATTAGTTTAGGTTTAGGTTTTAACTTTTTTAGCTTTATAGTTTAGGGTTTAGTTTTGGTTTTAGGTTTTTTGGGTTTGGGGTTTGGGGTTTAGGGTTTAGGGGCAGGGTTTAGGTTTTAGGTCTAGGGTTCAAGTTTTAGCTTAGGGTTTAGGGTTTTTGATTTTTTTTTTACAGAGAACAAATTTAGATTCAACATTTCTTCTTTTTGATTTCATCCATCAAGTAACACAATTTTCTAAGGGCAAAGTAACGACATTGATTAAAATTAGCACATAGATCAAATTGAAAACCATAGATAACTAGAACTGTCATACCATGAAGGCATTCCATATCGATGGGTGGATCGGTCGTTCTTCAATTTCACGAGTTCCCATTAGAACCACCATCATATCCCTAATCTCTCCCTACGCCACCACCATGGTTGTAACCTCCATCACTCCTCCCGTCTCCATAACAACCACTGCTCCGACCACCACCTCCATATCCACCAGCACCTCTAGATCCCCCACCAACCTATGATAAATGCCACCTTTGCCATCGCCTCCACCACCAAATCTAGATCGAGCCAGGTTGACGGTGATGTTCCTGTGGTCAAGGTTCTGCCCATTCTTAGGGTTTAGATTTAGGTTTAGGTTTATTCAATTTTCTGGTTTAGATTTACTTTTTAATTTATTTAGTTAATTTAGGTTTATGTTTAGGGTTTTTGGTTTAGAGTTTAGGGTTTAAGGTTAGGATTTAGGGTTTAGGGTTTAGGGTTTAGGTTGTAGGGGTTAGGGTTTAGGGTTTAGGGTTTTAGAGTTTATGCGTTTAGGGCTTAGGGTTTAGGATTAGGGTTTTTTGGGGAAATTAGGGGAATTTTATTGCCACAAAGAAATGGTACAAAGTCCTTAAAGGGGGAAAATCTCTGAGCTAATGCTCAAAGAACAACAAAAGGATTCTAAAGAGATAAGCCCCCTAGCTAATACAATAGATAAGGAAATGAATCTAATCAAAAAGGAAATAGAGATCCACAAAAATAATCCTTGAAATCAACAGCAATCTTCCTCTGCACCTTATGAAACTAGCCAATCCAAAAAAAGTCTCACAACTTGAACCGAGATCTACAACAAGCTTGAAAAGGGATTAGTATAGATAATGAAACAATTAAATAACCATAGAAAATATGAGCAGATAGAAGTAAAAGGTTGAAGAAAAAGCTCAGGCTCAGTTATAAATGTCTTAAGGAGCAGCACCATATGTATGCATCCATACTTCAAGTGAAGGGTTATAATTACATATAACACTACCAGCCAAAAGAGGGAGTTGGAAACATCATGGCCATCATTGTCAGCATACCTCTTGTAGCACCTTGTCCAATGATGATCATCACAGAAACCTGCATAAGACTTCAAATAGAAAACATAGCCACAAAAACCAATCGCTTATATATATTAAGCTTATAAAAATAGATAAGGTACCCCATCACTAAAGTATTAGGCCATAGGGAGCACCACAAAAGCCACCAAATATTATCCAGCCTAACATAAAGGTTAACATCAAGAATGGTAGGTAGTAAGGCATCCAATAAACCAGGAAAGGGTAGAGAGTCGGCCACAATCTAGAAGCAAAAATTCTAGCAGGTAAAAATCAAAAAAGAGGAATGGGAAAGGAGATAACTAGTGCCATAGATAGACTTGGCAAGATCAAAAAAAGTGTAACAAAGTAAATAGTCTATAGACCGAAATAGCCAGCTAGAATAGACAATCCAAGCAGCCAACAAGGCAGTCCACCTTGCAAGCCACCAAAATAGCTAGGGATTCAAATCAGTGGAGCTAGACCCAATCTTTCCATTAACAATAT
Organism: Cymbidium sinense; assembly: GCA_021442155.1. Lineage (NCBI taxonomy): Eukaryota > Viridiplantae > Streptophyta > Magnoliopsida > Asparagales > Orchidaceae > Cymbidium > Cymbidium sinense. The sequence goes on from CM038214.1 coordinate 34,275,767, forward strand.
TGAAAATAACCCAAGGGAAATCCATAGCCAGCAGCCACCTATCCCAAATCAAAGATAGGAGAATCCAGTGAAAATAGCTAGATACAGCAGCCAAAAACAAATAGGGAAAAAATCCTATAAAATTAAAGATAATTGGATAGCCAAAGGCAACCGCGGACATAACAAAACACCTCGAAGCATACAAGAAAAACAATAGGGACGATATCAACCCAATCCAAAACACCTCCAAGCAGTAGTTAGGCACCTTCCAGTTCAGAATACTAGTTAAGAAGAGAACCTCGTTATTATAGGAGATACACCTGATAGTTAGACAATCAAACAAGATAGCAGTAGCCAAAACAACACTCATCCATAACAACATAAAAGAAAAGGTAGAAAGGCGCAAGAAAATAATTCTCCAAACCATAACCAGAGGGATAGAATAAGGAGCCTTAAAGGTCACAAAACTCCTCATAGCTGCAGGAGAAAAACCACAACACCACTACTGTCAACATCCACTTTCCAATGAGCAAACCCCCACCAAGAAGGCCAAACCCCAAACAACACATAGAGGGGTAGGAACAACTGGGAAGGATGAGACTCAAGAGAGAAAGAACAATGAAAATCAACAAGAAAAACCAACCCAATCAACAAAATAATAAGGAGACAAACCAACCAACTACATCAAGAAGATCACAAGGGTAGGAGCAACACCCAAAGAAAGACCAACATCTAGGAAACAACAGGAAAAACCGTCACGAGAATGCGGAGCATAAAAAAGTTGCAAAGAGATCCAACCAAAAAGTAGAGCCACACCAAACAGATGATAACCAGGATCCGAACACCACTTGCAATGAATACCACTACTAGTATGGGAGAGAAAGCAAACCAAAAAAATATATAGAAAAACCAATGACTGGAAAGACAACCTCAACCCATCGAAAGAATGGGAAGAAACCAAACAAGAAAAAAGAAATAGGTTTGGGAGAAGAAAGAAATAAAGACCAAACCAACATAAGGTAAAGCCAGAAATAAACAGAACCGAAAGCAAGTGGAAAGCCAAAGCCCCACAAGAGGAGAAAAGATTAAAAGCTTCTAACATAAGGCAAACCTATTTTATCAAGATTTACTAGACCCTTTAAAAGAAAAGGGATGTCATCATAAGAAAACATTTGCATAGAAGAAAACTTGGCTCCTAAATTGGAAAGAAATTCAATGCAGGAATTGGATTCCCTATAGATATGAGAAATTTGAAAATCTAGGTTAGCAAGAAGCCATCTATTATGATTAAGTAAATAAAACACTTCAACATTACCATGAGCATCAGAATTGATTAAGTGTAAAAGGAGGAGGGTATCAACTTCAAACTAGATCTTATGAAAACCTAGTTGTAAACAAATAGAAAACCATGATAAAACCCTTTAGCTTAGCAAAATAACATAGACCAAGGCTCTAAAGGGGTGCAAAGTAGAGATAACCTTCCCACTAAAATCTCTCAAAATTCCACCACATCCATGATAACCATTAGAGCCATCGTGTTAATAATTAATTGAGCATTAGGTTTAATCCGATATAATTTTAAGGGTGGGAGAGACATTACAGAAGGAAGGTTAATCCCAAAAATAAAGGCCATAGACTTACACCCTTTAAGACTATAATGAGTAAGAAGATTAGCTTTAAAAGATACATAATTTTATATTTGGCCCCTAATAATGATGATAGTTTATAGGAATACTATGATGCTTAGCATCATTTCTATCCATCCAAATATACCAAAGAATAGTAGTTGCTAAAAAAAATTTATCTTGACACTCAGAAGTATAAGACAAGCAAGCTTCAAGAAGTTGCATAATAGAAAATGAACTATTAAAGTGGAAAGAGTTAAAAATATTATCATACCAATTCTACACTCTAGGAGCAATAGGGCCATTCACAAAAAACATGATCCACTATTTCAATGTTATGGCAACAATAGCATTTAGAGGTGAGATGAAAGCCTTTTTTTCAAGAGTAGCATCCAGGGGATATAATGCTTAATATGCCAAGTTAAAACTGAGAATGAAGTAGGAACAAAATAATTCTAGATTTTAGTAAAAACCAAAGACTATTGATATTTAAATATGATGAAATGCCAAACATCCTTAAAAATAAATTCTCCAGAGGAAGAATATTTAAAGTGAAATTGGTTGGGTTTATTAGGGAAAGGGAAAATATTAAGGATTTTGTTAATTATCACCTTAGGAATAAGGGTATTTAATTGATCCACATCCCATTTATTATGAGTAATTAACTGATTAATCTTAAGCATCATAGTGGAATGCATATTGAGTAAGGAATCAATAGAACCTGGTCTCAGCCAATTCTCTTGCTAGAAGAAAGAGAAACCTGAATTGACACCCAAAGAAATAAGGTTATCAGCATGCCATTTGATACTACAAAGTCTTCTCCACGGGGAATAAATTTGAAAGCACCAATGATGGGATGTTTTTTGACAATATTTAGCACCACAAATAGTTAAAATAATATCCTCTGATATTTCACCTTATTTTGTAATAGTTACAAATAAATCATTTTAGTTTTCAAATAAAAAATTATTAAAATATTAATAAGTAGAGATATAGACAAAAAATAAAATTTTGATCAAGAGATCGGGAAGGAAATAGAAGGAGTAATAAAAAACTTTCTGATTATATTCAAAACTTTCTAAATAAAAGTAAGACTTTTTTCTTCTATATAAGTAGAAATTTGATGCAAAATATAATATAATATTGATAAAATAGGAAAAATGGGTAATATACAACTTTTCATGAAATAATGTTACATTTACTAAACATCTTTAAGACCACAGAAAGATATTCCATTAAAATAATAAAAAAGGGCCAGGAGAAAGGTTCCCCTTGCCTTGACCATGAGGAGAAGAAGAACCCATGAACTTCACCATTGAGAAGAAGAAAAAAAAGAATGCTCAATCCCATTCTTAATTAAAATAATAAATTGATTAGAGAATCCAAATAAAGCCAAGATTCTATAAAGGAAAACCCAACAAATATTATCATAAGCTTTGTAAATGTCAAGCTTAAAAGCAGGTTTTCACTACGAACTTTGGAATTTAAATCATGGATTATCTCTTGGGAAAAAAGAACATTATCAGAGATGGATCTCCATTTAAGAAACCCAGTATAATTTGGGGAGATATTTTTAGGAAGTAGGATACCCAACCTTTTAGCCCAAATTTTAGGGATAAGTTATTAAAAAAAGAGCAAAGGCTAATCGGCCTAAAATCACTCCAAATTTTAGGATTATCTTTATTAAGAATTGTGTTGTTTATTTCTCTAACTTTTGAATTTGAAAAATAAATGTATATTATGTTGGGACATCACGTAGATCTGCAGATGTACTCATTAGAGTGATCAGGTGTGACATTGAAGAATGATGTACTATCTCGAGAGACAGAAGTCATCATCTTACAATGGACCTAATCACCTAATGAGGACTCCTAAGGACAATGGGTCTTCAAAATGTACCGAGATCTTTCCACTACTTTATAGAAAAGTAAAGTAGGGTTTATTTTAAATCGGGTTCATTAAGTTCCCTATGGAGGCAAGCCTCCATAGTTAATTACATCTTAAGGAGATTCCTTAAGAATACTCTTGATTAAGGTAAATGATCATTATCTCTTAAGATTTCCAAGATAGGACTATCAATAAATTGGTTATTTTTAGAAAATCAAATTGGATTGATCTAGAGGAAAGAGATATTAACATAGCCAAAGAGAGATGAGTAATGGATGCTCATGATGTTAGGAAACCTAGCAAGCATCCCAAACTATCGTATGGTTGGCCTTTATATTTTTGAAATTTGAAGAGGATTATACATTTGAGTAGAATTTTTATTAGAAATCTAGGGCTTAAAATCCATAACACAAGATCATGGAAATGCCTAAGAGGTGAGGATTTATGCTTGTAGCCTACAAAGGGAAACAATAACCTCGGATCCTAAATCTAGGGAGCTTTGGAAAGGGCCAAGGCATGACCTAAATCTAAGGAGAAAATGGGTATATGGTTTATCTCCATAAGAGAGGATAAACCTGATTTGGAGTTACAACCTCCGGGGTGGCCAACTAACTCCTCCTATGATTTTAAAAAACATGTAGGCATGTCTTATGCTTTGCAAGATGGCTAAGTTGTTGTTTATTTATAAAGGATACTAAATCCTTAAACACACTCCCTAAGAGACTAGATCATGAAGGGCATGAATAAATGACTTAATCTAATGCAAATTTTGTTAAGTTTTATTTTCATTTTTGGACATTTCTATTTGACACAGGCTATGGGATTTCATATGCCTAATGCATGAGAAATTGGTTATGGTCTAAAATTAGAAAGAAGGAGGTGTGTTTCCACCATAACTCTCAAAAGTTAAGCCATTTTCTATGGCAAACGTGGAAGCCATCTATTAGCAAGAGTGAAGCAATATGTTTTATGCATGATGTGAGACATACAACATCTAGCTAAGTGGTTGCTAAATATTTTATTATCATTCTTTATGTCGTATGCTTTAGGTGAGGTTACAAGTTATTTAATTTAATTTTGAATTGATTAATTGGATAGAAAAATTTTTCCCTAAGAGTCTAATCACATCCGATTCCATCGCAATTAAGAAACTAGAAAAATCATGCCATCCTAATTGTGCAATCATAAACAAAATATCAATTAATTTATAAAATTATCACAAAAGAAAAAGAGGTCGATGTGGTCGGGCTCCACCACACAAACCCAAAAAGGAATGTGGGTAGTTAGGCTCTACCCTTATATAGCCAAGATTACAAATGAATAATTACAATAAAAAAGGAATTCATGGTATGGGGGTCTTCATTCTACATTTCTTCCTTTCTTTATTTCTTCATTTCTTTCTTTCTTCCTTCTTTTTGATTTGGGATGTAGTTTACTGCAAAGCTTCACATGGTACATAAGACATGGTCTTATGACCATTATTCATCCTAATCCACCATAACATTCATTCCAAATCTTAATTGCAAAATTTATATTAAAATGGGATAGATAAATCTAACTAAACCTACAAAATAGAGATTAGTTAAACATACCACACAACCCCAACAATTATATGAATAATTTGGACTTAGCACCACACATGGGTAACCAAGTCCACTGTCTAGTTTGGATCATCGATATAAGCAACCACAATAAAAGCATTTATATTTTTTTATTATAGTGAGCATAATCTCTTGTAGAAGACATGATTAGACTATGATTGTCCTATCATCCGTCTACACATATGCACCCTAACATCCTCTAAAACATTACATCACAAAACAAAATCAAGCATCAAACCATGCACCTAACATAGAGCTAGAAATGATGACTTAGCATAATGTGTGCCATTTAAGGCTTCTGGTATGTCTTAGCTAAACTTTAAGGTTAAGATTTTCTAAGTGTGAAAGGTTTAATTTAGAGTGTGGTTTTAGTTTAAGTGAATTAGTTGATTTATCAATTTTAGTTGGTGATTTGATTTGGTTTGAAAAAACCTACATTTAGTTACTAAATGTTGTAAAGAGAAGAAAAGAGAAGAGAACTTCTCTTTCATCCCTACCTTAAGTAATTTCTAAAGTAGATTCATTAATGATTTTTCTTTAGTGAATGTTTTATTATGTGTTTTAATTAACCCTAAGTTTAGATTTACTCTAAATATCCCTATTCAATAAGAAAGGCATCTTAGGATTAATTAAGGTGAATTACTATCACAGAATACACAACCCTTTATTTCTTTCCACCATGTATACCATGCATATTAATAAATCCTAAGCATACCTTTACATGCAATGCAAATTTTAGCATACCTTGATGATGAATGCTAAGAGATATAATTTGGAAATTTTGATATTCCATGAATACATGTCTTTATTATGTAGAAAAGGGGGATTTTTCATCCATTAACAAAATGTGCATTCACATGTATAAAAGATATAAGAGAGTACGATGTCATTGTTCTCTACACCAAGGCATATTACAATGATACTATTTGGGGCTACTTAAAGCCTCACACACAGGATGTCCGGACTAATATACTTTTTTTAAATACATGAAATGTACAAAAGAAACAAATGGATGAAGAATCATGCAAAAGATTTTTTTTATTTTATTTGGTTTTATAATTTACATGTGAAAATGTGAGGATCCTTCATAAGTCATAACATAGAAATGCTTAGGAATAGATTTAAGCAAGTGTTTTGTTCTTTTCAAATGAACTATACACTTTGCAAATCCTATTCAAATCCATGTTAAGAGAAGAGAAGAAAACAACATAAAGCACATCTTATGCTATAACCACATGCAAGCTTATAAGTATTTATAAGTAGCATCACTTCACTCATAATCTTTGATTTATAGGTTCTAAAAATAATTTTTGGTTTAATGGTGATAATAGCCACTCATATTCTTCTTTATCCAAAACATGCTATTTGACATAAAAAAACATCTTATTATATTGATTTTGAAAGACATGAATGCATGATTTCATATGGAAAATAATAATTAGCATGCTTGGAAAGAAATAAAGTAATGTAAGCATATGAATTCATTCAGCATAATTAATTCTGGAAGACATTCCTATGAAAATAAGATCATTTAAAGTGAATCAAAATTCTTTAAAGAGATTTTTTTAATTTTATTTGACTTAGGAAATGTGAGAGAGTTTGTTGGTCCCTAACCCGCTTCCCCATGTGTGAATTGGTTTAGTTTAATTTGAGAAAAATAAGTTGATTTTATGTTTTGTTTAGGTTTAGGTGTGAATTAAATCCATTAATTACCCCTTACCTACACCACTTAAACATAATTAAATAAGTAATTATGAGCCAACATATGATATACAGCCACATGGAATTTAAATAAGAAATTCACCTAAGAAATAAAGGGGCCTAATGTAATTGGCTCACAATTATTGATTAATTAAGCTAAATGGTTTAATTAAATACTTTCATAACCATCCTACACATGTAGTTTGATTATAATTTCCTTTGAAGCCTCTCAGGTTATTGAACACCTAAGAATCTACCAAAGATTAACTGATTAAGTTATGGAATAATTTGGTTTTGAGTTTAGTTAATTAAGACATTTAAAGAAGTAATTAAGTCATTAATTAATTTGTACATTTAATTAAGTGCTTATCCAAATGAAATAAACTTAGAGGAAAAGATTGGAAAAAAATCCTAATCTCATTCCCTAAGTCAATTCACTATTTCAAGATGATTAACAAGCTTAACTAATGAATTTATCACTATTTAATTGGTTAATTAATCATTTATTTAGTTAGGAGAGGGATGAACTAAGCAATACCCCAATTAATCCAATAATAAATTCCAAGAAAACCATGGAGGATGTCATCCCACAAATCAATCCTAGGAAGTTTGGAATTAATTGCTAAAGTAATTAAGGAGTGATTAGCCTAATTACATTTCCAATAAAATCCAAATTGAGTGAAGGTTCGCTCAAAATCAATTGATTTTAATTATATATTATTCCTCACTTAATTATCTTTAAAATGAATTTGAGATTGTATTTTTTTATTTTTCTATAATTAGTTATGAATTTTAGAAATTCCATGATTAAAATCATATTAATTAAGCTAATAAAACCCCCTAATCTCATCGGGCCATGTGGCGGCTAACGCGATGCGATGTAACTTTCCATGTGGCATGATGAGATAGGTTATATAAGTTGTTACCGTCATTACTGAGTCAGCTGATGGTGGACGCACTTTCTCCATAGGCCATCTGATCTAAGATCGAATGGTTGTGATTAATCCTGTTGTTTAAACTTAAATTAAAAGGAGAACTAACGAGATTCAATCATAACCTCTATTCTAATCATGCATAACATACGGTGTGTGATTTTCCTACTCCTGAGCTACATGAGATGAATGTCATCTATTGATCGTTGCTCAATCTAAGCTCACCCAAGCTCAGATGGAGCTCAAACTCACCCCACACCTTCGAGGAGGCATATGCAATGAATCTGATGGCCAAGATCTAATGGGATTATAATTCCCTTCATAGAAGACCAAGAAATTTTTATCTTAGGATCGATTTTCAGCAATACCTTTCCAGAGGCTATCACCTGCACTTTCAACCAAGGAGGCAGCTTTGTTTAGTAGAGATGAAGCCCTGTTGAAGGTATCAAACTTTGATTTGAAGTTGATGGCTCAGTTGATCAAGCTCCCCTTCAATGGAAATTGGCTTTGATCGAAGTCCTCCTTCCTGTGGCTTGGTGACTTGGGAAAAAACTTGATTGAGCTCACGAGGTGCTTTGATGGTGCTTGCAAGTATAATTTGGGTTTGGTGGAGAATTGGATAAGTTGGAATTGATTTGGATCTCCCCTATTTTGACTTGAGCAAAAACTGAGAAGGAGAAAATGGGGGGAGCTCAGGAATGCTTGCCAAGGTTTGGAGAAGCTTGATTTCTATTCCTAGAGCTCAATTGAATTCAGTGTGTGTGGTTTTAGTGGGAATGAAGGGGAGTATATCTCCCCCTCCTTGGATCGGACAGTCGATACTAGCTTTGCCATTTTTGATCAATTGCTGAGATTGATTGATCATTTTGGGTTGTTAGACACTCCATGTGATTCATTTTAGGCAGAGGAGTGGAGGAGAGGGAGTGCTCATGTGCTTGGTGAGTGTATGTGGTGATCCAAGTGCCCAATTCCCATTGGAGGGGTCAGTTTGGCCTTGGGTTAGGTCATGGCTGACCCAAGGTGATTGGGTCATGTTCACCGCCCTCCTTGATGTCCATGTGGACCAGAAGGATGTCAAGTGGCTTTGAGAAAGAATATGAACAAATTCCAAGTTAATTTGGTCATTGGATACCCTTTGACCTAGGGGTAAAGTGGTTATTTGGCCTTGATTTTGATTTGGACAGATTTAAAATGAGTCAAAGTGGGTTGGGCCAAATTTCAAGTGATTTGGAGTTCATTTGGTTTGAATTGGTTCAATTTGACCCATTTAGGTCAAAATGGGTCAATTTGGGTTAGGCTGACCAATTGGTCAAATTGGGTCAAATCATGGGTTAGGTCAAGTTAAAATGATCATTTGGAGCCTATGTGTATCATTGGTTTAGTTCAAATTGGTTTAGATTTGGTTTTGGTTCATTTAGGTTCATTTAGGTCAAATGGGTCAAGTTGACTAATTTGACCCATTTTACCTAATTAGTTAAGTCGGGTTGGTTTATGCTTGGTTGATCATTTGAAATGTTTTGCAATCTTTGGTTTCAATCAATTTTGGTTTGGTTTGATTTCAAGTTGATTTGACCTTTTAGGTCAAGTTGGGTTCATGGTTAATTGGGTTAGGTTGGAATTGATCAAAAGGGTAGTGATTCATGATTTGGATTATGAAAGATTTTGGTTTTGGAATTGATCATGGGTTTCAATCATTTGGAATTGATTCATGATTTGGATTTTGGAATTAATTTATGATTTGAGAAAATCAATTGAGTTGGAATTGATTTAAGATTCAATTTTGAAGTTTGGTTTGAAATAAGGAAACAAGGATTTGGGTTTAGCTATGTAGGCAAGTCTTCCTAAAACCCCTAAGGTATAGCCTATTCCTATGGCTAACTCTTCAAAGTCTCTAGGGTTAGGTTAAGTGTTCACCTAATCACTAGAAGTGTCTTAAGACTAAGGAACTCTTAGTGTTTAGAGGAGTTATGTCTAGGATGGAGAAGTTGAAATCTCACTCCAAAAGTGAGGTTAATAAGAATTAAAATAATAGAGGTGCTAGCAAAGTATTTGGGGAGAGTACTACCCTTAAAGAAATTAAGAATAGATTTAACCAAGTTCTCTTTAATGATAAACTCACATTTTTGGGAAAATAGGGTAGTGTAACCATTAGGGCCAGCCATAGAGTTTGTATTCATACTTTGCAAAATGTTAGTAATTTCAGATTCAGAAAGTGATGAAGAAAGCATCTTATTATCTTCATCAAAAATGATATTAGGGATAACTTCAGGCCAAGAAATATCATCATAAGAAACATTTTTATTAAGAAACTCTTTAACAAAAGAGACAACAGAATCAGTAAGCTCCTTATTATCCGAACTCCAAATAACATCATTAGTTTTAATTTTATGAATGTGATTTAATGCTTTTTTTCTTTTTAACCATGACATGAAAATATTTAGTATTATGATCACCATTAGAGATTCATTTCATAGAGGCTTTTTTTTCCAATAAGTCTCTTCCATGTCTTCATAACATGTTAACCTATTTTAGTTTGAGCCAACAAATGAATTTTAGAAGGGTCATTAGCAACATCATCTTCCAAAACTATAACCACATTCTCCATTTCTTTGATATGGACAAAAAGGTTTTTAAAATAATGTTTATTCCACCAATGAAGGCATTATTTGAATCTTTTTAATTTGAATCACAATCTCCTCATCCCAAAAATAGAATCATCAAGATGGAGAGGTTGACCCCAGTTACTGGCAACAGCATCCAAAAATATCTCATCCATGAGCCACATATTTTAAAAGCGAGAGGGAATAGGAGAGGAGGGTTTAGTAGCATTCAAATTCACAGAGATAAGTAAGGGAGAATGGTCTGAAAGGGTTCTACTTAAATGCTCCATAAAAGTACTAGGAAGAAGCTTAATTCACAAATGGCTAAAAAGAACCCGATCTAATCTTTGCCATAGTCTATAATTATTCCAAGTAAATTGAGACCCACTAAAGCCAATGTCAGTCAGATGATAATCAAGGATCATGTTATTATAAAATTCCAGTGAAAATAAGTTCAGTGCATTACCACCAACCCGTTCAGGAGATATTATTAAAATCCCCACCCACAAGCCAAGGAGCATTAACAAATAAAGAAAAATTAATAAGATCATCCCAATGAAACTCTCTACTATTTACAAGCGATAAATAAATGAACCAAAATAATACCAATTATCAAATGTCTTCTTAACATTCACAACTTGGGAAAACTCATCCAAAACTTGCAAAACAAAAGGACAATTCAAAATAATCTAAATTTTATTGCTCGAATTAGCAAAAAAAATTAGCAAAAATAATTACCAAAAATAATCATTCTAGCAACAAAAGGAATGTTAGAAGGAAGAATAAAATGTTCTAAAATAGCCAAAAAAGAAATGATATGAGAATGAACTATATTTCTAATTATATTTCTAATAGAAAGGGTACCAATCCTCATATATTCCAAATTAAGAAAGAAACCATCTATTTTTGGGCAGAAGAGCTAGATCTAGTAACTCTGGCAAAGTTAATAAATTTAGATATAAGTGTTTTATTTATCTTACTAAAAACTGTTTGAAATTTCTTAGTCATATCCACAACATCACCATCAAATAGAGATTATTCAAGGATATGCTTGGGATAAGGTTGCATCTTTAAAACATAATTGCAGGCCAATTCACCTTCTTCCAAATCATTATTATTTTGCAAAATCAGTTAAAAGATAGTGCAACATTAGATGAAGAAGCAGAAGTAGGATTAGAACCGTTTAAAGTACAAGTGCCTAAATCAGGATTAGAAAATTTATCCATAGTAAGCTCACCAATCAGACCCTCATGAGGGATCACATGTTTTTCTATTAAAGGTGTCAAAGAAGTAGGAATAGAATCATTTGGAATCGAATCATCATCCACAAGTTTTGAAAACATATTATTGTCCATATTAATACCAATATTAGTGTGATGCAAATGGATAGGTTCATTAGAAGGTAAAGCATCCTTATTCACAAGAGTGACATCCAAAAGCTGATCAAGCTGAATAATCATAGCCTTGTCGAAGAGAGCAATGGGAGGATCAAGGTAATGACCCTCGGCTTCAGGTAATGAGTTATCCATTGGATCAACTTTATGAGGTTTAATCGATGGAACTTGAAGATTGAGATCCATATTAATATGCACAGGTTTGGGTTTCTTAAGGTGAGGATGAACCACAAAGGAATCTGGAACCCCATGACCATGAATTTTGCAATGGGAACAAAAAATAGAAAAATTCTCAAAATCTACTTTTGCAAATATCCTTATATCTCATCCTAGCCAAATTTCTTTTAGAAATTTTATAATTATATCCAACTCGACTAGGATCGAGCAATAGTCGGGTTAGAAGTTGCTTGATCAACTTGAAGAAGACAACAATAACGCACAGAAACTTCGATTAATGAATTGAACACATAAATTGGGAAGAGATCCATCTGGAACTATGGGAGATTCCTCTTAATATCAAAATGAGGCATCCATTTCAATAATGGGACCCAACCATTGAAAACAAAATACGAACATCGAGAGAAAACCCGAGAATAATCTAAATCATTTGAAAGTTCAATCAAGACATGTTGTGAATCGATCGATAGAAAATGCCGAGAATTCCAAGCTATAAAAAATGATCAAATATTCTCCAATGTAGGATGGCATAATGCAAATTTACCCACCAATGTGAATTTAAAGGTTTCATAACCCATTTCACAACCAAATCAGAACACATTATCATGGGTACACCCTAGAAGGAGGTAGAGATAAGCTCGAGAGACTCACCAGTGCATTTGGCCTTACCAACAAGAACATCCTTTAAGGATTTTGAAGCTAGAGACCCCCCAAGGAGTCAGAAGTTTTCACGGGAGCAGCCAAAATGCCAGGATTTCCCCACAAGGAACTAAAGATCGAAGCCATGATCAGCAGTAGCACTTGATGGGAAAAGCCAAGAGCCAAGCTAAGCCAACAAAATGGAGAACCAACCAAGATGTCAACAAGAGAAAGCACAAAAGAGATGCGCCTCCATAGATGAATTGAAATTCACCAGAGCACCCAAAAAATGGATAGAAAATATGCTCAAGAAAATGAGTTTTTGGTTTTTATGGTTTAGGATTAGGTTTTAGGGTTTAGGGCTTAGGATTTAGGGTTTAGGATTTAGCATTTTTTATGGTTTAGGGTTTAGGGTTTAGGATTTAGGGTTTAGGGTTTTTTTTTAAATTAAGTAAACTTGTAGGTTTAGGTTTATTTAGTTTATTTTTATTTATTTTATTTTTTATTTTTATTTAGGTTTACTTTTTATTTTTATTTAGTTTAGTTTATTTATTTTAGGTTTATTTATTATAGTTTAGGTTATTTATTTTAGTTTATTATTTAGGTTTAGGTTTATTATTTAGTTAAGTTTTATTTTTATTTTATTTTTTAGGTTTATGTTTTACTTTTTATTTTTAGGTTTATGTTTTACTTTTTATTTTTTGGTTTAGGTTTTGGTTTTTATTTTATTTTTTTAGGTTTAGGTTCTAGGTTTTTATTTTTGGTTTATTTTTAAGTTTTATTTTTTAGTTTATTTTATTTTATTTAGTTTAGGTTTAGGTTTAGTTTATTTTAGGATTAGGTTTAGGTTTAGTTTATTTTAGTTTAGGTTTAGTTACATTTTATTTTATTTATTTTAATTTTATTGTTGGTTTTGGATTTTTTAGGTCATGGTTTAGGTTTTATTTTTTATTTATTTTTAGGTTTATTTTTTAGGTTTAGGTTTTCATTTAGTTTTTATTTTAAGTTATTTTAGGTTTATTTAATTTTTATTTTATGTTTAGTTTTTATTTTATGAAGGTTTTTTATTCTTAGGTTTATTTTATTTTTTAATTTTATTTAGGATTTTCTTTATTTTATTTTAGTTAATTTATTTTTTTATATTATTTTATTTTATGGTTTAGGTTTAGGTTTTAGCTTACAATTTTATTTTATTTTATTATTTTATTTTACTTATGTTTAGGTTTTATTTATTTATTTTATTTGAAGGTTTTATTTAGCATAGGTTTAGGTTTTTAGGTTTTTAGGATTTACTGTTTATGATTTAGGGATTAGGATTTAGGATTTTAGGGTTTAGGGTTTTAGGGTTTAGGTTTAGTGTTTAAGGTTTAAGGTTAAAGGTTTAGTGTTTAAGCTTTAGGTTTTAGGGTTTTTAGGGTTTAGGGTTAGTTAAGGTTTAGGGTTTAGGGTTTAGGGTTTATGCTTTAGGGTTTAGGGTTTTTAGGGTTTAGGGTTTAGGGTTTAGGGTTAGTTTAAGTATAGAATTTAGGGTTTTATGATTTAGGGTTTAGGGTTTAATGTTTTTTAGGGATTAGGGTTGTAGGTTTAGTGTTAGTTTTAGGGTTTAGGGTTTAGGATTTAAGGTTTTGGGTATAGGGTTTAGGGTTTATGGTTTAAAAAAAAAGAAGTAAACTAATAAGTTTAGGTTTATTTAGCTTATTTTTAATCTATTTTAGTTTATTTTCTTTTATATTTTTATATAGGTTTATGTTTTATTTTTATTTAGTTCGGTTTATTTATTTTAGTTTATTTTTTAGGTTTATGTTTTGGTTTATATTTACTTTTTAGTTTAGTTTTATTTTTATTTAATATTTAGGTTTATGTTTTATTTTTTACTTTTATGTTTAGGATTAGGTTTAGGATTTAGGTTTTATTTAAGGAATATTTTTAGGTTTAATTATTTAGTTTAGGTGTTGGTTTATTTTTAGCTTATTTAATTTTATTTAGGGTTTAGGTTTAGGTTTAGGTTTAGGTTTAGTTTATTTTAGGTTTAGGTTTAGGTTTTATTTAGTTTAGTTTAGGTTTAGGTTTATTTTATTTTTATTATAGCTTTAGTTTTTTTTATAGTTTAAGGTTTAGGTTTTTTTTTAGGTTTTATTTTTAGGCTTATCTTTTAGGTTTAGTTTTTTATTTAGTTTTTATTATATTTAATTTTAGGTTTATTTTATTTTTATTTTAGGTTTAGTTTTTATTTTATTAAAATTTTAATTTTTTAGTTTAGTTTAGGTTTTTATTTATTTTATTTTACTTTAGTTTTTATTTTCTTTCTTTTTAGGTTTAGGTTTAGGTTTTAGTTTTGGTTTTTATTTTATTTTATTTTAATTTTTTATTTTATTTTATTTTAGGTTGTATTTATTTATTTTAGTTTTAGGTTTTATTTAGTTTAGGTTTAGGTTTTTATCTTTTATGGTTTAGGGTTTAGGGTTTAGGGTTAGTTGAGGGTTTAGTGTTTAGGGTTTGGGGTATAGGGTTTAGGGTTTAGGGTTTAGGGTTTAGGGTTTAGGGTTTAGGGTTTAGGGTTTAGGGTTTAGGTTTAGGGTTTAGGGTTTTAGGTTTATGGTTTAGGGTTTTTAGGTTTTAAGGTTTAAGGTATTGGTTTTAAGTCTTGGGTTTAGGTTTAAGTTTAGGGTTTAGGGTTTTTTTTTATAATAGCAGAGAACAAATTAAGATTCAATATTTCTTTTTTGGTTTCATCAACTAAGTAACACCCTAAGTTTTCTAAGACACAAGCGATGACATAGATAAAAAATGAGCACCCATAGAGCAAATCAAAACCAGATAACTAGAATAGTCTCTTATAAAGACACAATTTATTTTAACTTAGGTTTTTTATTTTTTTATTATTGGTTTTGGTTTATGTTTAGGTTTATTTTTAGTTTTATATTTTTAGGTTTAGGTTTAGGTTTTATTTTATTTTATTTTATTTTATCTTTTACTTTTAGGTTTATTATTTTAGGTTTAGGTTTAGATTTTTATTTTATTTTTTTATGTTTAGGGTTTAGGTTTTTATTTTTAGTTTATTTTTATGTTTTATTTTTTAGTTTATTTTTTCTATTTAGTTTAGGTTTAGGTTTAGGTTTTATTTAATTTAGTTTAGTTTATTTTAGTTTATGTTTAGGTTTATTTTACTTTATTTATTTTATTTTTATATTAGGTTTAGGTTCTTTTTTAGGTTAGGGTTTAGGTTTTATTTTTTATTTATTTTTGGGTTTTATTTTTAGGTTTATTTATTAGGTTTAGGATTTTATATAATTTTTATTTTATTTTATTTTTATGTTTATTTTATTTTTATTTTATTTAGGTTTTTTATTTTTAGGTTTATTTTATTTTATAGTTTAGTTTAGCTTTTATTTATTTTTGTTTAGTTTTTACATTTTATTTTATTTTATTTATTTTATTTTTCGGTTTAAGTTTAAGTTTTAGTTTAGGTTTTTATTTGATTTGATTTTATTTTGTTATTTTATTTAGGTTTAGGTTTTTTTTATTTATTTTCTTTTTAGGTTTTATTTAGTTTAGGTTTTGGCTTTTAGGTTTTTATGGTTTAGGGTTTAGGTTTTAAGGTTTAGGGTTTGGGATTTATCTTATAGGGTTGGTATTTTAGGGTTTAGGGTTTAGGGTTTGGGATTTATGTTTTAGGGTTTGGGGTTGTAGATTTTATCATTTTGTGTTTATGATTTATGGTTTAGATTTAGGGTTTAGGTTTTAAGGTTTTAGGGTTTAGGGTTTAGGGTTTAGGGTTTTGGTTTTATGGTTTAAAGTTCACAGTTTTTTTATTAGATTCAAATTTTTAAAAAAAAATTTTTATATTTTTTAAATTAAGTAAACTCATAGGTTTAGGTTTATTTAGTTTATTTTTTTATTTATTTTAGTTTTTTTAATTAGATTTATTTTATCTTTATTTAGTTTAGTTTATTGATTTTATGTTTATTTATTTTAGTTTATTTTATAGGTTTAGGTTTAGGTTTAGGTTTAGGTTTATTCTTTTAGTTTAGTTCTATTTTTATTTTCTTTGTTGGGTTCAAGCTTTAATTTTTATTTTTAGGTTTAGGTTTAGGTTTTTATTTTAATTATTGAGAATTAGGTTTTAGGTTTTTATATCAGGTTTATTTTTAGGTATTATTTTTTTTAGTTTAGGTTTTGGTTTATTTTTAGTTTATTTATTTTATTTAGTTTAGGTTTAGGTTTAGGTTTCCATTATTTTAGGTTTAGGTTTTATTTATTTTTAGTTTATTTCATCTTAGTTTAGGTTTATGTTTATATTATTATTAATTTTTATTTTTAGTTTATTTGTTTATTTTTTAGGTTTATTTATTAGTTTAGTTTTACTTTTTTTTATTATTTAGATTTAGGTTTTTTTTTTTTTTTTTTTAGGTTTAGGTTTAGGTTTTATTTTTTTCTTTTAGGTTTAGGTTTTAGGTTTTATTTTATGTTTATTTTAGGTTTTACTTTTAGTTTTGGTTTATGTTTATTTTTTTGTTTATTTTATTTTATTTATTTTAGGTTTAGGTTTAAGTTTAGTTTATTTTAGGTTTAGGTTTAGGTTTTATCTATTTTAGTTTACTATATTTTAGTTTTTGTTTAGGTTTATTTTATTTTTTTTATTTTATTTTTATTTTAGGTTTTGTTTTTTTGTAGTTTAGGGTTTAGGTTTTATTTATTTTATTTATTTTTAGGTTTTAACATTATGTTTATTTTTTAAGTTTAAGTTTTTATTTAGTTTTTATTTTATTTTATATTTATTTTATTTAGGTTTTTTATTCTTAGGTTTATTTATCTTTTAGTTTAATTTAGGTTTTTATTTAATTTATTTAAGTTCATTTTTTATTTATATTTTATTTTATTTTTAGGTTTAGGTTTAGGTTTAGGGTTTAGTTTAAAATTTTATTTTATTTAATTTTTTTATTTTATTTAGGTTTAGGTTTTTAAGTTTATAGGGTTTAGGGCTTAGGTTTAGGGTTTAAGGTTGTAACTTTTAGGGTTGTAAGTTTAGCTTTTTAGGGTTTAAGGTTTAGGGTTTTATGATTTAGGGTTTAGGGTTTAGGGTTTAAGGTTTAGGGTCTTATGGTTTACGATTTTTAATTTAAAATTTAGGGTTTAGGGTTTAGGGTTTTAGGGTTTAAGGTTAAGGATTTCGAATTGTAGGTCTAGGGTTTAGGATTAAAATTAATTTTCTAATTTTTTAAATTTTTTATAATTTTTTTAAATTAAGTAAACACATAAATTTATATTTATTTAGTTTATTTTTTATTTATTTTAGTTTATTTTATTTTTATTTTTAGTTAGGTTAATTTTTATTTTTATTTAGTTTAGTTTTATTTTAGGTTGATTTATTTTAGCTTAGGTTTTTTATTTTAGTTTATTTTTTAGTTTTATGTTTAGGTTTACTTTTATTTTATTTTATTTTTTTAGGTTTATTTTTTTTATTTTTTTTGGTTTAGGTTATTTTATTTTATTTTTATAGGTTTAGGTTTTAGATTTCTTTTTATATGTTTATTTTTAGGTGTAACTTTTTAGTTTAGGTTTAGGTTTATTTTTAGTTTATTTAATTTTATTTAGTTTAGGTTTAGGTTTAGGTTTTATTTATTTTAGTTTACATTCTTTTTTTTAGGTTCAAGTTTATTTTATTTTGTTTATTTTAGATTTTGTTTTTTTAAAGTTTAGGTTTAGGTTTTATTATTTATTTATTTTTAAGTTTTATTGTTAGTTTTTTTTAGGTTTAGATTTTATTTAGTTTTATTTTATTTTATTTTAGGTTTATTTTATTTCAAATTTATGTTTAGTTTAATTTTATTTAGGTTTATTATTCTCAAGTTTATTTTATATTTTTACTTTAGTTTAGGTTTTTCTTTATTTTATTTTAGTTTATTATTATTATTATTTTTTTAGGTTTAGGTTTAAGTTTTAGTTTAAGTATTTATATTATTTTATTTTATTATTTTATTTAGGTTTATGTTTTGTAATTTTTTTTATTTTTTAGGTTTATTTAGTTTAGGTTTAGGTTTTAGGTTTTAGGGTTTAACGTTTAGGGTTTAGGGTTTAGGGTTTTAAGGTTTAGGGTTTTAGGGTTAGGGTTCAGGGGAGTCTTGTGTTTAGGCTTTAGGGTTTAGGGTTTAGGGTTTTTAGAGTTTAGGGTTTAGGGTTTAGGGTTTTAGGGTTTAGAGTTTAGGGCTTAGGATTTGTTTTAGGGTTTATGATTTTGGGTTAGGGCTCTTTTTTATTTTTTTATTTTTTTATGTTTAGGGTTTAGGGTTTAGGGTTTAGTATTTAGGTTTAGGGTTTTTGGATTTATTTTAACAAAGAACAATTTTAGATTCAACATTTCTTCTTTTCAATTTTATCAACCAAGTAACACACCAAGTTCTCTAAGACATGAGAGATGACATAGATAAAAAATGGGCATGGATAGAGCAAATCAAAACCCTACATAATTAGACTCTTACTATAAAGACTTGATTCTATAAGCATAGATCGGTCGTTAGTTCTTGATTTCTAGTTCCCATCGAACCACCGGCCTCTGTAGCGAGGTCCACCATCATATCACCGATCTCTCCCACCACGCGATGATTGTATCCTTTATCACTTCACGACTCCATAAGCACCATTGCTCGACCACTAGCTACATATCCACCAACACCACGGATCCCCACCACCGTGATAGCCCACCTGCCTTTGCCTCAACCTCCGGATCTGACTTGGTTGTGGTGATGTTTTGCCATCAAGGTTTTTCCCATTCTTAGGGTTTAGGTATATGTTTATTAGGTTTTAGGGTCTAGGTTTATTTTTTAATTTATTTAGTTACTTTAGGTTTAGGTTTTTGGTTTGGGGTTTAGGGTTTAGGGTTTAGGATTAGGATTTAGGGTTTAACATTTTTTTTCCCAAATGATTTCATAATAAATAAGAAATTACCAAATCAAATAGGACATTATCCTCTAACAATTAATAAAATAATATAAAATAAAATGAAATTAAAAATTCACAAAATTAGTATCTCACAAAATGATTTAACTCCTAGAGACAATAAAATTTGATTTAATAGAAGGCCAACAAAGTTTAGCTGAACAAGATGAAACCCATATCATCATCGATTCCTCAAGGCTCTTCCTTCTTCTCTTCCACTTGTAGTAGCAGGCAAGACTAGCAAAGCATCGGGGACAAAATTTAGGATCCTTTAAATACTCCTTAAGCTTCTCATCTGGGTATGTATAATCAATGGCAATCGTGATGGTCAAGACATTATTGTAAGTGTTGATTAACATGTAGGGTGATGTAGTAAGGGTGGGATAAGAGAGGTGAGAAGTGATCATTGAAAGGCTATCGAAAACTTCTTGATGAGATCATTTTCAGTTAGGTCAAGCACCTCAGGGCTGAACATTGAACCATCATCATACACAGACAAGATGGCAAGGCTATAAGAAAATGGCCTAATCCCGAGCTTATTGAGGAGAAGCGGTCTCACGAGGATCCCACCTTATCTCCTTTTTCAATCGGTTCAAGGGGTGATAATTTGACAATACCCTATTGATCTTTGTTGGGATGTTGAGAACTTGGAAGAAAGAAGTCTGTGAAGCATCCAGACCAGTGTTGCTTGGAGGAACCACAACATCAATAGGTGCAACAAGACCAACACAGGTAGGAGAACTAATTTTTTATTTCACAACCTCTTCATTGACTTCTTTAAGGTCACCTTTCATAAAAATTAGCACAATTGGGGTTTAGGGTTTAGGCTTTAGGCTTTACTTTTAGGTTTAGGGATTAGGTTTAGGGTTTAGGATTTAGGGTTAGTTGGGTTAGTTTAGTGTTTAGGTTTAGGGTTTAGGGTTTAGGGTTTTATTGTTTAGGGTTTAGTTAGTTTAGGCTTAGGGTTTTAGCGTTTAGGGTGGTTAGTTAGTTTAGGTTTAGGGTTTAGGGCTTAAGTTTAGGGTTTAGGTTTAGGGTTTAGGGTTTTATTAGTTTAGGTTTAGGTTTAGGTTTAGGTTTAGGATTTAGGGTATAGGGTTTAGGTTTAGGTTTAAAAAGTAAACTAGGTTTAGATTTATTTAGTTTATGTATTTTATTTTTTATTTTATTTTAGTTTATTTATTTTTTAATTTTATTTAGGTTTATTTTATATTTAAAATTAATTTAATTTATTTATTTTAGGTTTATTATTTTAGTTTAGATTTTTTATTTTAGTTTATTTTTTAGGTCTAGGTTTAGGTTTAGGTTTATTTTTTAGTTTAGTTTTATTTTTATTTTATTTTAGGTTTAGGTTCTTTTTTTTTTTTTTAGGTTTAAGTTTAGGTTTTTATTTTATTGTTTATGGTTTAGGTTTTAGGTTTTTTTTTAGGTTTATTTTAAGTTTAATTTTTAGTTTAGGTTTAGGTTTATTTTAGTTTATGGTTAAGGTTTATTATATTTTAGGATTAGGTTTAGGTTTTATTTATTTTAGTTTAATTTATTTTAGTTTAGGTTTAGGTTTATTTTATTTTGTTCATTTTATGTTTAGTTTTCTTTTTAGTTTAGAGTATAGGTATTATTTTTATTTATTTTTAAGTTTTTTTAATGTTTATTTTTTAGGTTTAGATTTTTATTTAGTTTTCATTTTATTTTATTTTAGGTTTATTTTTGTTTTATTTAGGTTTAATTTTTATTTTATTTAGGTTTTTATTTTTTTAGTTTAGTTTAGGTTTTTATTTATTTTAGTTTAGTTTATTTTTTATTTTTTATTTTCTTTTTATGTTTATGTTTAGGTTTAGGTTTTAGTTTATGTTTTTATTTTATTTTGGTTTAGGTTTTTTATTTATATTATTTTTTGGTTTTATTTAGTTTAGGTTTACATTTTTAGCTTTTTAGGGTTTAGGGTTTAGGGTTAGTTTAGGGTTTAGGGTTTAGGGTTTAGGGTTTAGGGTTTAGGCTTCGGGGTTTAGGGTTTAGGGTTTAGGGTTTAGGGATTATGGTTTAGGATTTAGGGTTTAGGGTTTAGGGTTTAGGTTTTAGGATTTAGGTTTAGGTTTAGGATTTGGGGTTGAGTTTAGGTTTAGGGTTCAAGTTTTAGTTTAGGGTTTAGGGTTTTGTTTGTTTTTTTAGTGAGAACAAATTCATATTTAACATTTATTTTCAATTTCATAACACACCAAGTTTTCTAAGACACAAGTGAGGACATAGATAAAATGAGCATGCATAGAGCAAATCAAAATCCCTAGATAATTAGGACCCTCTCTATTATGAAGACACAGTTCCATAAGAAGCAGATTAGATCAACCATTCTTCAATTTTTCTAGCTCCCATCAAAACCACCCCAGCTTCTGGAGTAGTGGGATCCACCATCATATCCCCGATCTCTCCCTCTGCCACCACCATGGCTATAACCTCTATCGCTCCTCCTACCTCTATAACCACCACTGCTCTGACCACTCCCTTGATATCCACCAGCAGCTCTAGATCCCCCACCACCACTGCAATAATCGTTGCCTCCCCCTTCACCTCTACCGCCAGATCTAGACTAAGCTTGGTTGATGGTGATGTTCCTGCCATCAAGGTTCTCATTCTTAGGGTTTTGGTTTTTTTTAACAAAAGTTAGAATTTTATTACCTTAAAATAAAGGATATTATATCCTTAAAAGGGGTAAGGTTCAAAATTCTATTGCTCACAGAGCTACAAGAAACCTAAAGAGCTAAAGCCCCATCTAAGTACAATGGAAAAAAAGGAAATAAAAGAGTAAAAGTGACAACATAAAAGCAATTGAGAAATGACACAGAAAGGACTAATATAACTTAAGAAAATAGTTAAAGGACTAGTCAGCAACAACTCATGATCCCTTTGAGAAGGCAAGGTAAGCAAGATCCACCTCAACAACACTTAAGTTGGCTAAGTAAAGATCGTTCCATCTGTGAAGTTCCAACCTGCAAAAGAAATCTGCAAAACACTACAAAGGTAATGGTCATAGCTCATGGAAAAATTATAAAGTAAACAATTTAGAAAAGAACTAAGAAAGAAGTGATCAAACTCGGTTAAGATCATCTAATGGGGCAACAATACATATGAGCATCCAAACTTCATGAGAAGGGCTACAATCATATGCATTCTACCAAACAGAGAAGATATGGGAAACATTAAGGCCATCATAGCGGGATACCTAATATAAGCAACCATCCAAGGTAAAAGCAGTCCATAGTGATCCAGTTCCTACACCAAAAATAGAATTAGTAGCGTGTAACCCACCACTAACCAAAACCCACAAAACACATAAAGCATCCAGTTATAGCATGGTCATTGGTGAGAATAACCCACAACTATCTCTATAGAAATAGCAATCAAATCCAAAGGAAAAACCTCCACCCAAACAACAAAATAGTAGAAGATAAGCGACCAGAGAGGAAAGCATAGAGAGACCAAGGGCAACCATAAATCACCATCAAAACCACCACCAATGGCCAAAAGGAAAACAAATCCACCATCACCAACTAATAAAAAATATTAGGAAACAAGGAGAGACCAAAAGGAGTCAATACTAGCAACATAAAGCCCAAAACACCAAGCCATGACATCCAAGGAAAGATAGCGACCAAAAAAACCCTCAAGCAAACCCCCCAACAACAAGTCCTAAAATAGGACCAAATACCACGCTCATATCCTCCAAAATAGACAATAAAACCACCCAGGCTAGCAGCCAATAAAATAACTAGTAGAAGAAGTCAGAGTAGCAGGAAAACCAACACCCAAATCAGGAAGCATAAATAAAGAAAATATAAGAGAGGATAACCAACCCAGGGGCGGACAGAAACCCAAACCAACCCTAAAACCAACCATCAAACATAGCCAACACATCCATAAACCAATAACCAATTACCAAGCCTAGTTAACCAACAAAACCAACCAGAGATAGAGCCAATGAGCCCAAAGAGGAAAAAAAATAACAATACAAATCCACAACCCACACAGAGATCTCCAAAATAACCAAGAAATAAAGATGGTAGTCACCCAACCAAACTAGAAAAGGCCAAGGAAGACCACCCAACCATAAGCGACAAATTGTAAGGAAAGGAGCAAAGAGGAAAACAAAACCACTTCCAAATCCAGAAGTCACTATGAAGGAGAAAATAGGGTGACAACAACCATAAAATAACTAACTCCAATTCATAAGGTAGATGGAACCAACCAGTAGAATCCTCCAAGCCAAACCAAGAAAGGAGAACAGCAACCACCAAAAAATCCAAAACTAATCTAAGCTAGAAGAGTCCAACAAAACCCATGAAAAAATAACCATCCAAAATAGCTAGGAAGATGAAAGAAATAAATAGTAGTAACCAGCAAAACCAACTATAGCATCCGTAAATCCAATTCAAAAATAGCCACAACCATCCAAAACTATAGGCATACCCAACATTCATTGGTAAAAGGGGTAAGCCAAAAAATCAACAACCCAACAGACACAAAGAATTAAAGAAAGAAAACCATCGGGCTCAAAGATAGGGAAACCAATTAAAAATAGCACCACAAAGACCCAAAAAGGATAGGCAAGTATAGAATGGGGTAAGAAGGGGTGTAAGTATAGAAATAAACTCAACAAAACCATTTCCTAGAAAGGGGAGCACAAAGACAACAAAAAATAGGCGAATAAAATCACCATAGCAAAAAACATCAACAAAGAGCATAAGGTTAAAATCGTGGTAAGGTACGTCGGTGTTATCTAGATTGACGGACCATGTAGATGCTTAGGTAAGCTATGGTTATCAAATAAAGCGAGCTTATTTAATTCCCCTCCCAAATTAGAAATTAGCACATTTCCTTCATGAAGAATGTGAGAAATTTTGTACCAAACTTGAGAAAGAAGCTTTTTAGTGTGATTAAGAAGATAAAATAAGTCGGCATTTCCCATTTTAGTATTATTGAGCATATCAAGTAAAAGATTAGCATCAACTTCAATCAAATATTAAAGAGGCATTTGCTTAAACAAATATCAATATCTTTGTTAACAACATGAGTTTAGCATAAATAAAAGAACATGCTTTGAGGGGTAGGTAAAAGCACAAATGTGATTGCATTTACAATCCCTAAGAATTCCACCACATATTTGTTTGGGAATCGAACCATCGAGTATTGATCATAATAAATTTTTTCTTTAGGCTTAATCCAATGTATAATCCTAATACTCTTGTAGGAAAGATCGTCATGCAAAGTGATACCTAGCTTTTTAGCCACAAATTTATAACCTCTAAAGTGAAATTGCTAATTAAATTTACTCTTACAGGTAAATTAATGGAATTAATAGACATTATGGTTCATAGAAAGATAAATATTTTATGTGTTAAGAAACTAAATGGGTTGGGGAGAAGGCTAAGGAGATTGATAGTTTAGGTTTTAAACTTTGGTATTAAAAGTCGAACTAGAAATGGTGTAGGTGTGATTATAGATAAAAGTTTAAAGGATAATGTTATAAGTATTAATAGATGTGGAGATAGAATTATAGCTTTAAAGATTATTGTTGATACTAAGATTATCAATGTTATAAGTGTCTATGCTCCTCAAGTAGGTTTGGAGGTAAGCTCAAAAGAAAATTTTGGAATGAATTAGAGGGATTAATACAAAAGATACCTCTTGAAGAAAAAATATTTATTGGGGGAGATTTAAATGGACATGTTGGTAGAGTGAAGAAGATTTTAAAAGTATTCATGGTGGTTATGGTTTTGGAGTGACTAATGAAGAAGGTAGGACTATATTAGATTTTGCCTTAGCTTATAATTTTGTAGTTGCTAATACTTTATTTAAGAAAAGAGATGAACATATTATTACTTATAAAATGGATCTAGTAAAACACGATTGATTATTTTTTGATAAGAAAAATAGATCGCTTTAGATTGTAAAGATTGTAAGGTCATTCCAAGTGAAATTTTAAGTACCCAACATCGACTATTAGTTTTAGATTTTAAGATGAAAGGTTGTAGAGAGAAAAATAAACTTAATTATTATCCTAGGATTAGATGGGGACACTTAAAGAACACAAATAAAAATATTTTAAGAGCAAGCTACAAGAAATTAAAGTTTGGGATGTTCATAAGGAAGCTAACGTTATGTGGGAAAAGTATCAAGTGCTATTAAACAAGTTGCTAAAGATGTGCTTGGCGAATCAAAAGGAAAAGCTTCTTTTAATAAGAATAGTTGGTGGTGGAGTCAGAGTGTGCAAGAAAAGATAAGAAATAAGAAGCATTGTTATAAAACTTGGTTTAGATGTAAAACTGGAGAATTGGGAAAGATATAAAATGGCAGAGATTCTAAGAAAGCAATATATGATGCAAAAAATTTAGCTTTTAGTGATTTATACAATAGATTAGATACTAAAGAAGGTGAAAGATGTATGTATAAGTTAGCCAACCAAAGAGATAAGAGAAGTAAAGAAAGACATAGGAGTATTAAGGATGAAAATAATAAAGTGCTTTTCTTAGAAAAGATATTGAAAATAGGTGGATGAGGTATTTTAATAAACTTTTCAATGAAGGATCTGAAAGTACGATTGATTTTAGTAACCTTAATACCCTAAACAAAAAATAGAGAATTTCATTTTATCGTCATTAGTAAATGAAGTTTAAAGAAAATGAAATGTGGAAGTGAAATGTATTATTCCAATAAGTGTGGAAATGTTTAGAAGATCAAGGAATTTCTTGGCTTACAAATCTTTTTAATGTTATTTTAAAGACTAAAAAGATGCCAGATGAGTGGAGAAAGAGTTTGTTGGTTCCTATATTTAAGAATAAAGGTGATGCACAAGATTGTGCAAATTATAGAGGAATTAAGTTAATATGCCATACATTAAAATTATGGGAGAGAGTAATTGAGCATAGGTTACGATGTGATGTAAGTTTCAGTTTGGTTTCATGCCGTAGGTATCTACTATGGATGCTATACATTTGTTAAGAGGTTTGATGGAGAAGCATAGAAAATACATATGATATTTATTTTAGAGAAAGCTTATGATAAAGTCTCAAGAGATGTTCTTTGGAGAGTTCTAGAACAAAAAGAAGTTAATATTGGTTATATTCAAGTCATTAAAGATATGTATACTAGAGCTGTCCAAACACAAGGAGGATTGACAAACTATTTTCCTATTTCAGCTTGGATTACATCAAGGATCAACATTAAGCCCTTATCTTTTACTTTAGTTATGGATGTTCTTACGAGGCATTTACAAGAAGATGTACCGGTGTATGCTTTCTGATGACATTCTTCTTGTTGATAAGACTAGAGAGGGAGTCCAACGAAACTTGAATTATGGAGGTCAACTTTAGAGTCTAAAGGTTTTCGTTTAAGCATCTAAACCGAATATATGGAGTGTAATTTTAGTTGTAGAAATTTTAGTGTTGTGACTTTAGTGATATCAAGTCATTAATAAGAGTGAGTTTATTGAGATTTAGGCTCTATTGTTCAAAATGATGGTGAAATAGATGGAGATATTATTAGTAGAATTCAAGTTGGATGGTTGAAGTGGAGGAATGCATCGGCCTATTATGTGATAGAAAAGTTCCACTTAAACTTAAGGGAAAATTTTATAAGATGGTGGTAAGACCTGCAATGACTTATGGTGCGAATGTTGGCCAATAAAAGAGAAACATAAGACTAAGTGAGATGAGATGATGTGTGGATGAGTGGCTTTACCCTTAGAGATAGAAATGAGTATGTTGGGAAAAGTTGGAGTAGTTCCGGTGGTAGATAAGATTAGGGAGAGTCGCCTGGTTTGGCCACATAAAGCGTCGGCCGTCATGACCGATTAGGAGAGTAGATGCATTAGATTTTCCTTATGTTAAGAAAGGTAGAGGTAGACCTAAAAGACTTGGTTAAGATGTATAAAAATGATCTTAGTATACTCGAATTAAATGAGAATTTGACACATAACACAATGGAGACGAAGGATTCATGTACCACCACCTAGTGGGATTAAGGCTTATTGTTGTTGTTGTATTTCTAGCCAAGATCCTTTTTATTGTTCATAGGGATGCCACGATATTTAGCATCATTTCTATCCAACCAAATGAACCAAATAAGGGTAATAATAATTAAAACTTTAATATGACCTTTCACAATTTTATGGAAACAAACTTCAAGAAGTTGATATAATTAAAGAGAGCCATGAAAATAGTTAGTGTTAAATAAATGAGGATACCATATCAAAATTTTGGAAGTAATAGTGCCATTGACAAAAACATGATTAACATTTTCAATATGAAAGCAATAATAACACTTAGAAGGTAAGTAAAACCCTTTAATTCAGAGCAAGGAATCATTCGGGATTAAGTTATTCAAAATACTCCAAGCTAAAAATAAATAAGAAATGGGAATGATATTGTTCCAAAGTTTAATGAAAACATTAGAGGTGTTCTGTTTATTTCAAATAAAATTTCATACCTCTTTAAGAAAGAAATCACCAATATAGGAGAGCTTGAAAAGGATTTGATTTGGTTTATTAGAAAAGATAACGATGTTACAAAACTTGCCAAAAATAGAAATAGGAATGTAGTTCTCAAGTTTTTAGGGTTTAGGGTCTAAGGTTTAGGATTTTGGGTTTAAGGTTTTTTTTTAAAAAAAATTAAATAAACTAGTAGGTCTTGGTTTATTTAGTATATTTAGTTTCTTTATTTATTGATTTAAGGTTTAGGGTTTAGGTTATAGGGTTTAAGGTTTAGGGTTTAGGTTTTAGGATTTAGGGTTTAGGGTTTATGCTCTAGGGTTCAGGATTTAGGGTTTTTAGGGTTTAGGATTTAGAGTCTAGGGTTTAAGATTTAGGTTTTAGGTTTAGGGTTCAGGTTTTAGTTTAGGGTTTAGGGTTTTTGGGCTTTATTTTAACATAGAACAAATTAAGATTCAACATTTCTTCTTTTGTATTTCATCAACCAAGTAACACACCAAGTTTTCTAAGACATAAGTGATAACATAGTTAAGAAATGTGCACACATAGAGAAAATGAAAACCCTAGATAACTAGAACCATCTCTACTATAAAGACAAAGTTCCATAAGTAGTAGATCTGATTAGGTGTTCTTCAGTTTCTCCAGTTCCCATCAAAACCACCCTGGCCTCTCGAGTAGAGGGATCCACCATCATATCCCCGATCTCTCCCTCCACCGCCACCACGGTTGTAAGCTCCATCGCTCCTCCCTCCTCAACAACCACCACTGCTCTGACCACCACCTCCATATCCACCAGTGCCTCTAGATCCCCCACCACCACTACAATAATCACCGCCTCCGCCTTCACCTCCATGGCCAGATCTAGACTAAGCCTGATTGATAGTGATGTTCCTGCTGTCAAGGTTCTGCCCATTCTTAGGGATTAGGTTTTGGTTTAGGTTGATTAGGTTTTAGGGTTTAGGTTTTTTTTAATATATTTAGTTTCTTTAGGTTTTGGTTTATGGTTTATGGTTTAGGGTTTACAGTTTATGATTTAGGGTTTAGAGTTTAGGGTTATAGGGTTTATGATCTTAGGGTTTAGGGTTTAACATTAGGGATTAGGGTTTATGGTTTTTTAGTGTTTAGGGTTTAGGGTTTAGGGTTGCAGGTTTAGGGTTCAGGGTTTAAGGTTTAGGATTTATTGTTTAAATTTTTTTTTTGAAAAAAATAAACTAAATCGGTAGGTTGAGTTTCATAAGTTTATTTAATTTATTTTTTATTTATTTTATTTTTTTAAGTTTATTTTTTATTTTTATTTAGTTTAGTTTATTTTATTTGAAGTTTCTTTATTTTCAGTTTAGGGTTTTATTTTAGTTTATTTTTTTTAGGATTAGGTTTATTTCTTTGTTGAATTTTATTTTTTAAGTTTAGGTATTATTTTTTATTTTAGGTTCAGGTTTAAGTTTTTATATTATTTTCTTAAGTTTAGGTTTTAGGTTTTTATTTTAGGTTTATTTTAGGTTTTATTTTTTAGTTTAGGTTTAGGTTTATTTTAGGTTTATTTTTTAGTTTAGGTTTAGATTTATTAGGTTCAAGTTTAGGTTTTATATATTTTAGATTAGGTTTAGGTTTATGTTTATTTTATTTTATTTCAAGTTTAGTTTTTTTTTATAGTTTAGGGTTTATGTTTTTTATTTATTTTTTAGGTTTATTTTTATATTTTACATTTTATTTTGTTTTATTTTAGGTTTATTTTATTTTTACGTTATGTTTTATTTTATTTTGGTTTCCATTCTTAAGTTTGTTTATCTTTTAATTTAGTTTAGGTTTTTATTTATTTTATTTTAGATTATTATTACATTTTATTTTATTATATTTTTAGGTTTAGCTTTAAATTTTAGTTTAGCTTTTTATATTATTTTATTTTATTATTTTATATAGGTTTAGGTTTTTTATTTTTTTTTATTTTAGCTTTATTTAGTTTAGGTTTAGGTTTTAGGTTTTAGGGTTTAGGGTTTAGGGCATAGGTTTAGGGTTTAAGGCTTTAGTTTAGGGTTTAGGGTTTAGGTTTAAGTTTAGAGAGGTTTAAGTTTAGTTTAGTGGTTTAGGGGTTAATTTTAGAAGGTTAAGTTAGGGTTTAATGTAGGGTTTAGGAGGTTTAGGTAGGGTTTAAGGTTTAGTTTAGGAGTTTAGTTTAGTAAGTTTAGGTTGAGGTTAGGGTTTAGGGTTTAGGGTTTAGTAGGTTTAAAGTTTTGGAAGTTTAGGGTTTTAGGTTTAGGTTTAGGTTTAGGTTTAGGGTGGGGTTTTAGGACTTTTAGGTTTAGGGTTTTAACATTTGGGAGTTTAGGGACAGGAGTTTAGGAACAGGTTTAGGCCTGGGAGAGGTTTAGGGATTTAAAATTTAGGAGTTTTAGGTTAGGTTTAGTTTAAATAGGGTTTAAGTGGTTAGGTCAGTTTAAGGTTTTAGGTTTATAGTTTAGGGTTTAGGTTTATGGTTTAAGGTTTAGTGCTTAGGGTTAGGGTTTAGGGGTTTAGGGTTGGTTAGTTTAGGTTTAGGATTTAGGGTTAGTTTTAGAGTTTAAGGTTTAGTGTTAGTTTAGAGTTAAGGGTTTTTTTTAAATTGTGTAATTCGATAGGTTTAGGTTTATTTAATTTATCTAGTTTTAGTTTTATTTTATTTTTTATAGTTTAGGTTTTATTTTTTATTTTTATGTTTAGGTTTTATTTTATTTTTTCAGGGTTTAGGTTTTTTATTTAAGATTATTTTAGTTTTATTTTTTAGTTTAGGTTTAGGTTTATTTTTAGATTATTTTATTTTATTTAGTTTAGGGTTTAGGTTTAGTTTATTTTAGGTTTAGGTTTAGGTTTATTTATTTTAGTTTAGGTTTAAGTTTATTTTATTTTGTTTATTTTAGGCTTAGGGTTTTTTATTTAGTTTAGGGGTTTGGTTTTATTTTTTATTTATTTTTTAGGTTTTTTTATTTTAATTTTAGGTTTTTAGTTTATTGAGTTTTATTTTGTTTTATTTTAGGTTTATTTTATTTTTATTTTCTTCATTTATTTATTTTATTTAGGTTTATTTATATTATATATATTTAGTTTAGTTTAGGTTTTATTTATTTTATTTTAGTTCAATTTTATTTTTTATTTTACTTTATTTTTCTTAGGTTTAGGTATATGTTTAGGTTTTAGTTTGGTATTTTTTATTTTTTTATTTTATTTTATTTTGGTTTAGGTTTTTTACTTATTTTATTTTTTAGGTTTATATAGTTTAGGTTTTATTTATAGGTTTAGATCAGTGGGTTTAGAGGTTTAGGTTTAGTTTAGGTTTAGGTTGTAACTTTTATGGTTTAGGGTTTAGGGTTTAGTGTGGGTCAGTTTAGGGTTTAGGGTTTAGGTTTAGGGTATAGGGTTTAGGAGTTTAGGGTTTAGGAGTTTAGGGTGTGAGTTTAGCGATGCAAGTGTTTGGGTTTTTTGGTGGGTGGGTTTAGGTTTTAGGTTTAGGGTTTAAGTTTATGGTTTCTCAGAGAGTTTAACATTTAGGATTTAGTGTTTTAGTGTTTATAGTTTAGGATTTAGGGTTTAGTTTAGAGATTTAATTTTCTTTGTTTTATTTTAGGTTTAGGATTTGGTTGGGTTTTAGGGTTATCTCATTTATTTTGGGTTTAGGGTTTAGGGTTTAAGATGAGGGCCTAGGGTTTAGGGTTTAGTGTTTAGGTTTTATTAAGTAAACCATTAGGTTTAGTTTATTTAGTTTAGTTTATTTTGTTTTATTTTTATTTAAGTTTACTTTTTTATTTTATTTTGTTTAGTTTATTAATTTTAGTTTTGGTTTTTTTAGTTTATTTTCCATGTTTAGGTTTAGGTTTATGTTTCTTTTTAGTTTAGTTTTATTTTTTATTTTATTTTCATTTAAGTTTTATTTTTTATTTTTTTAGTGTATTTTTTATTTTTTTACAATTTTGGTTTTATTTAGGTTTATTTTTAGATTTATTTTTTAGTTTAGGTTTAGGTTTGTTTTAGTTTACTTTATTTTATTTAGTTTAAGATTTAGGTTTAGTATATTTTAGGTTTAGGTTTAGGTTTAGGTTTTATTTATTTTAATTTAGGTTTTAGGTTTTAGGTTAGTTTATTTAGGGTTTAGGGTTTAGGGTTGTAGGGTTTAGAGTTTAGTTGGCCCAGTAGTAGGTTTGAGTTTAGGAGTTTAGGAGTTTTAGGTTTAGGTTTAGGGTTTAGGGTTTAGGCTTTAGGGAGGGTTTAGAGTTTAGGTTTAGGGTTGAGTTTAAGTGATAGGGTTTAGGTTTATTTTATTTAGGCTTAAGTTTTTTTTTTCATTTAGGATTTAAGTTTTATTTTTTTTTTTTATTTTGGTTTTATTTTAGGTTTTATTTTTTATTTTAGGTTTTATTTTATTTCATTTTTTATTTGTAGGTTTATTTTTTTTAGTTAGTTTATTTTATTTTTTCTTAGTTTTAGTTTTTTTTGGGTTTAGGTTTAGGTTTTAGTTTAGGTTTTATTTTTTAATTTTATTATTATATTTAGATTTTATTTTTTATTTATTAGAATTTATCATTCATTTAGGTTTTATTGAAGGTTTAGGAGCTTATGTTGGATTTAAGAATTAGCTTTATTTAGGGTTTTTAGGGTTAGGGTTTTAGGGTTTAAGGGTTTTAGGGTTTAGGGTTTAGGGGAGTTTAGGGTTAGATTAAGGAGGATTTAGCCTGGGTTTAGGGTTTGAAGGTTGGTTGAGGTTTAGGGTTTTAGGGTTTAGGTGAGTAGGTGTAGGGTTTAGTTTAGGGTTAGTTTTAGATTTAGGGTTTAGGGTTGAGCATTTTTTTAAATGAGTAACCCAGGTTAGGATTTAATTTATTTAGTATATTTATATATGTATTTGGAGTTTATTTTAAGTTTATTTATTTTATTTAGGTCTTTTATTTTAGTTTAAGTTTATCTTTTAAGTTTAGTTTAGGTTTAAGTTTATTTTTAGTTTAGTTTTATTTTTTTATTTTATTTTTAGATTTAAGTTTCATTTTATTTTAGGTTTAGTTTAGGTTTTATTTAGGTCTTTGTGTTTTATTTTTTAGTTTTATTTTAGTTTAGCTTTAGGTTTATTTTAATTTATTTTATTTTATTTAGTTTAGGGTTTAGGTTTAGTATATTTTAGGTTTAGGTTTGGTTTAGGTTTTATTTGTGTTATTTTTATGCTTTTTTTAGTTTAGGTTTAGGTTTTTAGGTTTTTAGGGTTTAGGGTTTAAGGTTTAGGGTTTCGGGTTTAGGGTTTTTGTTTTTGGGTTTTGGGTTTAGGATTGTAGTTTTCAGGGTTTAGGGTTTTCGGTTTAGGGTTTAGGGTTTTAGGATTTAAGCTTTAGGTTTAGGGTTTAGGGTTTTAGGGTTTGGATTGTATGTTTAGTGTTTAGAGTTAGTTTTAGGGATTAGGGTTAGGTGTTATTTTATTTGTTTTATTTTTTTGTTTTCTTAAATTAAGTGAACTTGTTGGTTTAGGTTTATTTAGTTTATTTAGTTTTTTTGATAAATTTTAGTTTATTTCCTTTTTTATTTTTATCTAGGTTTATTTTTATTTTTATTTAATTTTTTATTTAATTTAAGTTTCTTATTTTAGTTTATTTTTAATTATAGGTTTAGTTTAGGTTATTTTGTAATTTTGCTTTATATTTATTTTCTTCTTTTTAGGCTTAGGTTTATTTTTTATTTTTAGGTTTAGTTTTAGGTTTTCTTTATTTTATTTTTTGTTTTG
This sequence comes from Cymbidium sinense, assembly GCA_021442155.1. Lineage (NCBI taxonomy): Eukaryota > Viridiplantae > Streptophyta > Magnoliopsida > Asparagales > Orchidaceae > Cymbidium > Cymbidium sinense. The sequence goes on from CM038214.1 coordinate 34,309,451, forward strand.
GTTTAAGCTTTTATTTTGGTTAATTTTAGTTTTATTTTTTTTATTTTAGGTTTAGGTTTAGGTATAGTTTATTTTAGGTTTAGGTTTATTTAGTTTAGTTTAGGTTTTGTATTTTGGTTATTTTATTTTTTATTTTTTATTTTTTTAGTAGTTTAGGTTTTTTAATTTCTATTTAGGTTTTATTATTACTTATTTTTAGGTTTAGTTTTATTTAGTTTTATTTTATTTTATTTTAGGTTTACTTTTTTTGTTTTACATTTAGTTTTTATTTTATTTAGGTTTTTTATTCTTAAGTTTATTTTATTTTTTAGTTTAGTTTAGGTTTTATTTATTTTATTTAGTTCATTTTGATTTTATTTTATTTTATTTTCAGGTTTAGGTTTCAATTTAAGTTTAAGGTTTAGTTTAGATCTTTTATTTAATTTAACTTTAATTTTTTAAGTTTTAGGATTTAGGGTTTAAGTTTAGGGTTTAGGGTTTAGGGTTTAGGTTTTAGGTTTAGGCTTAGGTTTAGGGATATTTAGGGTTTAGTTTCAGCTAGTTTTTAGGGTTTTGGGTTTAGGTTTTAGGGGTTGGTTTAGTGTTTAGGTTTAGGTTTAGTGTTTAGGATCTAGGGTTTAGGTGGTTGGGTTTATGGCGCCATTTAAGCATTTTTGGGTTTAAGGTTTAGGGGGGTTTAGAGTTTGTTTAGGTGAGTATAGCGGACATTGTGGGTTACATTTTATTTTATTTATTATTATTTTTTTAAATAAAACAAACTCAAAGGTTATGTTTATTTTGTTTATTTTTATCTTTTAGTTTATTTTATTTTAATTTTATTTTAGCTTATTTTAATTTTCATTTTAAGTTTAGTTTTATTTTAGGTTTTATTTTAGCTTAGGTTTTATTTTAGTTTATTTTGTATTTAGGTTAGGTTTATTTTTTAGTTTTATTTGTATTTTATTTTATTTGGTTTTAGGTTTTATTTTTTATTTTAGGTTTAGGTTTAGGTTTTTATTTTATTTCTTTTGGTTAAGGTTTTAGGTTTTCATTTTCGGTATTTTTTATGTTTTAGTTTTTAGTTTATGTTAAGGTTTATTTAGTTTATTTTATGTTTTATTTAGTTTAGGTTTATTAGGGTTGTATTTAGTTTAGTTTACTTTATTTTTGTTTAGGTTTAGGTTTATTTTATTTTATTTATTTGATTTTTATATTAGGTTTATTTTTCTTTTTTTAGTTTAATGTTTAGGTTTTATTTTTTATTTATTTTTAGGTTTTATTATTAGATTTATTTTTAGGTTTAGATTTTTTTTGTTTTATTTTATTTTATTTTATGTTAGGTTTATTTATTTTTATTTTAAGTTTAGTTTTTATTTTATTTAAATTTTTTATTTTTTTAGTTTAGTTTAGGTTTTTATTTATTTTATTTTAGTTTAGTTATATTTTCTTTTTTAGGTTTAGGTTTAGGTTTAGGTTCATGTTTAGGTTTATTTTTAGTTTTTATCTTTTTTATTTTATTTTATTTTTTATTTTATTTTGTTTTAAGATTTTTTATTTATTTTATTTTATGTTTAGGTATTTGGTTTTTTTTTATGGTTTAGGTTTAGGGTTTATGGTTTATTATTTAGGGCTTGGAGTTTAGGGTTTAGTTTTGTGGTTTAGGTTTTGGGGTTTAGGTTAGGGTTTTTTAGGGTTTTAGGGTTTAGGGTTTATAGGGTTTAATATTTGTTTAGGATTTAGACGGATTTAGGTTTATGTTCTGAGTTGAGGTTTAGGGTTTAGGGTTATGAGTTAGTGTTAGGGTTTAGGGTTTTGGGTTAGAGTTTTTTATTTTTTATTTATTTTTATTTTAGTTTTTAGGGTTTAGGGTTAAGGTTTTAGTTTTGGATTTTAGGATTTTGGGTTTTTTTAATAGAATAAATTCATATTTAACATTTCTTCTTCACCGATTATGTCAACCAAGTAACACACCAAGTTCTACGACACAATGACATAGATCAAATATGAACATGCATAGCAAATCAAAATCTAGAATATTTATAACTATCTCTACTTATAAATATAAAGTTCCATAATGAGATCGAATCGGTCATTCTTTAGTTTCTCTAGTATCAACCACCGGCTCTCAGTAGGGAACCACCATCAAATCGATATCTCCTCCTCCACCACCACGCTGTAACGTCCCTCATGCCTCCATAACCACAGTTCCCACCACCTCCATATCCATCAGATCTCCATCCTTCACTATGGTAGTCGTATTTGCCCCTTAGCCTCCATGCTAGATCTAGACTAAACCTTGGGTTGTTCATGCCATCAAGGTTTTCCAATTCTTGGGTTTAGGTTTATTTTTTAATTTTATTTAGTTAGTTTAGGTTTAGGTTTAGGGTTTGGGGTTTAGGGTTTAGGGTTTAGGGTTTAGGGTTTAGGGTTTAGTGTTTTAGGTTTTATGCTTTTAGGGTTTAGGTTTTATGGTTTAGCATTATGGGTTTTTTAGGGTTTAGAGTTTAGGGTTGTATGTTTAGGGTTTAAGGTTTAGGCTTTTAGGGTTTAGACTTTAGGGTTAGGGTTTAGGGTTTAGTGTTTAGGATTTTAGGGTTTAGTTTAGGGTTTAAAGGTTGTAGGTTTAGTGTTTGTAGGGTTTGTGGGTTTAGGGTTTAGGGTTTAGGGTTTAGGATTTAGGGTTTATGGTTTTTTTTAAGATAAGTTTAGATTTATCTAGTATATTTAGTTTATATTTTTTTATTTTAGTTTAGTTTATATATTTTTATTTAGTTTAGTTTATTTATTTTAGGTTTATTATTTTTGTTTATTTTTTAGGTTTAGATTTATTTTTTAATTGAGTTTTATTTTTATTTTATCTTTTAGGTTTAAGTTTTATTTTTTATTTCTAGGTTTAGGTTTAGGTTTTTATTTTATTTTTTTAGGTTTAGGTTTTAGGTTTTTATTTTAGGTTTATTTTTAGGTTTAATTTTTTATTAGTTTAGGTTTAGGTTTATTTTAGTTTATTTTATTTTATTTAGTTTAGGTTTAGGTTTAGATTTAGTTTATTTTAGGTTTAGGTTAAGGTTTATTTATTTTAGTTTAGTTTATTTTAGTTTAGGTTTAGGTTTATTTTTTATTTTATTTTTACTTTAGGCTTAGTTTTTTTTTTGGTTTAGGGTTTAGGTTTTATTTTTTATTTATTTTTAGGTTTTATTTTTAGGTTTATTTTTTAAGTTTAGGTTTTCATTTTGTTTTTATTTTATTTTAATTTAAGTTTATTTTATTTGTTATTTTTTGTTTATTTTTTATTTTGGTTTTCTATTTGTAGGTTTATTTTCTTTTTTTTAGTTTAGTTTAGGTTTTTATTTATTTTATTTTAGTTTTCTTAATTTTTTAATTATATTTTTTAGGTTTAGGTTTAGGTTTTAGTTTAGGTTTTCATTTATTTTATTTTATATTTAGATTTTTTATTTATTTTCTTTTTAGGTTTTATTAAATTTGGGTTTAGGTTTTAGGGTTTAGGGTTTAGGGTTACGGTTTAGGGTTTAGGGTTTAGGGTTTAGTGTTTAGGCTTTAGGGTTTAGGGTTTAGGGTTTAAGGTTTAAGGTTTAGGTTTAAGTTTAGCGGGTTTAGGTTAGATTAGGGTTTAAGATTTAGCTTAGGGTTTATGGTTTTAGGGTTTAGGGTTTAGGGTTTTTTGGTTTTATGGTTTAAGGTTTAGGGTTTTAGGGTTTAAGGTTAGTTTGGTGTTTAAGGCTTGTGGTTAAGAGTTGTAGGTGTAGGGTTTAGGGTTTGAGGTTAGTTTTAGGGTTTAGGGCTTAGCGTTTAGGATTTTTTTCTAAATTAAATAAATTGACAGGTTTAAGTTTATTTATTTAATTTTATATATTTATTTAGGTTTATTTTTTTTTATTTAATTTAGTTTATTTATTTTAGTTTAGGTCTTTTATTTTAGTTTATTCTTTAGGTTTAGGTTTAACTTTAGGTTTAGGTTTATTTTTAGTTTAGTTTTATTTTATTTTATTTTATTTAGGTTTAGGTTTATTTTCTTCTTTTAGGTTTAGGTTTAGGTTTTATTTTTCTTTTTTTAGTTTTAGGTTTATGCTTTTCTTTAAGTTTGTTTTTTAGGTTTTATTTTTTAGTTTTATTTAGGTTTATTTTTTATTTTTTTTTATTTATTTTAGGGTTTAGGTTTAGTTTATTTTAGGTTTAGGTTTAGGTATTATTTATTTTAGTTTAGTTTAGGGTTTAGTTTATTTTAGTTTAGGTTTAATTTATTTTATTTTATTTATTTTATTTTTATTTTAGGTTTAGGTTTTTTTTTAGTTTAAGGTTTAGGATTTATTTTTTATTTATTTTTAAATTTATTTTTTTAAGTTTAGGTTTTTATTTAGTTTTTATTTTATTTTACATTATGCTTATTTTATTTTTATTTTACGTTTACATTTTATTTTATTTACATTTTTTATTTTTAGGTTTATTTTAATTTTTTTATTTAGTTTAGGTTTTTATTTATTTTATTTTAGTTTAGTTTATATTTTTATTTTATTTTATTTTAGGTTTAGGTTTTAGTTTAGGTTTTTATTTTATTTTATTTATTTATTTTATTTAGGCTTAGTTTTTTATTTATTTTCTTTTTAGGTTTATTTAGTTTAGGTTTAGGTTTTAGGTTTTAGGGTTTAGGGTTTAGGTTTAGGGTTTAGGGTTTGGGTTTAGGGTTTAGTTTAGGGTTTAGGTTTAGTTTATGGTTTAGGGGGGTTTGGGCTTTGGGTTTAGGGTTTTGGGTTTTGGGTTTAGGATTTTATGGTTTAGGGTTTAGGGTTTAGGGTTTAGGGTTTAGGGTTTAAGATTTTTAGGGTTTAGCGTTTAGGGTGTAGGTTTTAGGTTTAGGGTTTAGTTTAGTTTTTATTTAGTTTTTTTTGGTTTTTTTTAAGCACAAATTATTCAACATATCAACCTAACAAGTTTCTAATTAGCGATGAGATAAAAAATTGAGCACTCATAGAGCAAATCAAAATAGATAACTAGAATTATCTTTAAAGACACAATTCCATATTAGGATGATTCTTGAGTTTCTCTAATTCCCTTTAGAACCACCCAGCATCTGTGGCGAGATCCACCATCATATCCCCAATCTCTCCATCCACCACCACCATGGTTGTAACCTGTTGCTCCTCGCCTCAAAAACCACTACTACTCATCCACCTCCATATCCACACCTCCAAATCCCCCACAACCACTTGATAGCGCCACCTCGCCTCTCCCTTGGATCTAGAATGAGCCTAGTTGAGGTGATGTTCTTGCATCAGGTTTATTCTTGGGTTTAAGTTTAGGTTTAGGTTATTAGGTTTTAGGTATAGGTTTATTTTTTTAATTTATTTATTTATTTTATGTTTTGGTTTAGGGTTTGGGGTTTATGGTTTAGGGTTTAGTGTTGGGGTTTAGGGTTTAATTTTGCTTTAGGGTTTAGGGTTTAGGGTATTAGAGTTCATGCTTTTAGGGTTTAGGGGGGTTTAGAGTTTAGGGTTTGGAGGTTTAGGGTTTAGGGTTTGGTTTTAGTTTAGGTTTATGGTTTTAAAAAAAAAATTAATTAGGTTTTGGGTTTATTTAGTTTATTTTTTATTTATTTTAGTTTATTTTATTTTTTATTTTTTATTAGGTTTATTTTTTTATTTATGTTTAGTTTATTTATTTATTTTAATTCAGGTTTTTGTTTATTTTTTTAGGTTTAGGTAAGGGTTTGGGTTTATTTTTTAGTTGAGTTTATTTTTTATTTATTTTTAGGTTTAGGTTTTATTTTATTTTTTTAGGTTTAGGTTTAGGTTTTTTATTTTTTTTAGGTTTAAGTTTAGGTTTATTTTAGGTTTATTATTTAGTTTAGGTTTAGGTTTATTTTTTTTTTATTTTATTTTATTTAGTTTAGGTTTAGGTTTAGTTTATTTTAGGTTTAGGTTCGGGTTTATTTATTTTAGTTTAGATTATTTTAGTTAAGATTTAGGTTTATTTTATTTTGTTCATTCTTTATTTATTTTAAGTTTAGTTTTTTTTAATTTATGGTTTAAGTTTTATTTTTTATTTATTTTTAGGTTTATTTTTTTTTTGGTTTAGGTTTTTATTTAGTTTTTTTATTTTATTTTATTTTAGGTTTATTTTAGTTTTCTTTTACATTTATTTTTATTTTATTTAGGTTTTTATTCTTAGGTTTATTTTATTTTTTTAGTTTAGTTTAGGTTTTTATTTATTTTATTTTAGTTTATTTTTATTTATTTATTTTATTTTATTTTAGGTTTAAGTTTAGGTTTTAGTTTACGTTTATATTTTATTTATATTTTATTTTATTTAGGTTTAGGTTTTTTTAAATATTTTATTTTTAGGTTTTTTAGGTTTTAGGTTTAAGATTTAGGGTTTAAGGTTTAGGGTTTAGGTTTTTTTTAGGGTTTTGGGTTTAGGGTTTAGGGTTTAGGGTTTTGGGTTTAGGGTTTAGGGTGTTTAGGGTTTAGGGTTTAGGTTTTAGGGTTTAGGGTTTTTTTTAAATTAAGTAAACTAGTAGGTTTAGGCTTATTTAGTTTATTTTTTATTTATTTTAGTTTATTTTATTTTTTTATTTATGTTTATTTTTAATTTTTTTAGTTTAATGTATTTATTTTAGGTTTATTTATTTTAGTTTAGGCTTATTTTAGTTTATTTTTTTAGGTTTAGGTTTAGGTTTAGATTTATTTTTTTTTTTTTATTTTATTTTAATTTTAGGTTTAGGTTTATTTTTTTATTTTAGGTTAGGTTTAGGTTTTAATTTTATATTTTTTAGGTTTAGTTTAGGTTTTTATTTTAGGTATATTTTTAGGTTTTATTTTTTTAGTTTAAATTTAGGTTTATTTTAATTTATTTTATATTTAGTTTAGGTTTATGTTTTATTTATTTTATTTAGTTTAGGTTTAGGATTATTTTATTTTGTTTATTTTATTTTTATTTTAGGTTTAGGTTTTTTTTAGTTTAGGGTTTAGGTTTTCATTTTTATTTATTTTTATGTTTTACTTTTAGGTTTCTTTTTTAGGTTTAGGTTTTTATTTAGTTTTTATTTTATTTTATTTTAGGTTATTTATTTTTATTTTACATTTAGTTTTTTATTTTATTTGAGTTTTTTATTATTAGGTTTATCTTCTTTTTTAGTTTAGTTTAGGTTTTTATTTATTTTATTTTTTAATTTTATTTTTAGTTTTAGGTTTAAGTTTTATTTTAGGTTTCTATTTTATTTTTGTTTTGCAGTTTATTTAGGTTTAGCTTTTTTTATTAATTTTATTTTTAGGCATTATTTAGTTTAGGTTTACGATTTTAGATTTTTAGGGTTTAGGGTTTAGGGTTTAGGGTTTAGGGTTTAGCATTTAGGGTATAGGGTTTAGGGTTTAGGTTTGTAGGTTTTGGGGTTTAGGGTTTAATGTTTAGGAGTTTAGGTTTAGGTTTAGTTTAGGGTTTAGGGTTTAAGTTTTAGGTTTAGTTAGTTTAGTGGTGTTTTGGGTTTAGGGTTTGTTTAGAGTTTAGGTTTTAGGGCTTTAGGATTTAGGGTTTAGGATTTAGGGTTTAGTTAAAGGGTAGATTTTAGGTTTAAGGTTTAGGGTTTAGGTTTAGTTTATAGTTTAGTTTTAGGTTTAGGGTTTAGGTTTGGTTTAGGATTTAGGGTTTAGTTTTTTTATATTAGTAAACAGTTTTTTATTAGTTTAATTTTATTTAGTTTAGTTTATTTTAGTATATATATATTTTTTAGGTTTATTTTTTATTTTTTTGTTTATTCATTTTAGGTTTTCTTTATTTTAGTGTAGGTTTTTATTTTAGTTTATTTTTAGGTTTAGGTTTAGGTTTATGTTTATTTTTTTTAGTTTATTTTATTTTATTTTAAATTTAGGTTTTTTTTTATTTTTTAGGTTAATGTTTAGTTTTTATTTTATTTAGTTTTGGGTTTAGGTTTTAATTTAGGTTTATTTTAAGTTTATTTTGTAGTTTAGGTTTATTTTGTTTATTTTATTTTATTTAGTTTAGGTTTAGGTTTAGTTTATTTATTTTAGGTTTAGGTTTAGGTTTATTATTTTAGTTTAGTTTATTTTAGTTTAGGTTTAGGTTTATTTTATTTTGTTTATTTTAGTTTTCATTTTTTTAGTTTAGGATTTAGGTTTTATTTTTTTTTTTTTATTTATTTTAGTTTTTTATTTTTTATTTTTTTTAGGTTTAGGTTTTATTTAGTTTTACTTTATTTTATTTTATTTTAGGTTTATTTTAATTTTATTTTATGTTAGGGTTTTATTTTATTTAGGTTTATTTAATTTTTTTAGTTTAGTTTAGGCTTTTATTTATTTTATTTTAGTTTACTTTTTATTTTTTATTTTATTATATTTTTAGGTTTAGGTTTAGGTTTAGGTTCAAGTTTTATTGTAGGTTTTTATTTTAGTTTATTTTATTTAGGTTATGGTTTTTTTTTTATTTTTTATTTAGTTTAGGTTTAGGTTTTAGGTTTTAGGTTTATGGTTTAGGGTTTAGGGTTTGTTAGGGTTTAGAGTTTAGGGTTTTTAGGGTTGTAGGTTTTAGGTTTTAGGGTTTAGGGATTATGGTTTAGGGTTTAGGGTATTAGGGTTTAGGGTTTATGGTTTAGCATTTAGAGTTTAGGGTTTAGGTTTTGGTTTATGGTTTAGGGTTTTAGTTTTTTTTAATAGAATAAATTGATTCAACATTTCTTCTTTTGATTTCATGTATGTAACAAACCGGAAGTGAGGTAATCAAATGACCTCCTTGGGGCTAGCCTCGTGTTCGGGATGTCCATACTTATATACCCATCACCATTCAATCTTATATAAATCAACACATGATTAGAGGAAAGAGAACTCAACATTCATACACTTAAGTTATAAGCATGCATTTCTTATGTATTTATAACTATCATCACATATTATTATTCATTTATAAGCTTTTGAAAAATACATTTGGATTTAATAATGATAATATGCATATATTAAATTAAATTAACACATACAAACTTACATAAAATCAATTTTATTTTACTTGATTTTGAAAAGATGGCTGCATGAATTCAAATGATATACCAAATTTAACATGATTGAAAAGAGGACAATTAAATATAAGCATGTGATTCATTCAACCAAACTAGTTCTTAAGGACAATCAAATCAAATAAGATTATTTAAAACAAACTAAAGCTTCTTTATTAATTAAGTATGGATTTGATTTGATTTAAAGAGGAGAAGAGAAATCATCACTTGTTTTAAACTATTCCCACATTTAATTTGATTTAATTTAAAGAAATGTAATTAAGTTAATTTTATGGGTTAATTAAGTTGAACCCTTAATTAGATGAATTAATTACCCTTACCTATGTCACCTTAAAGTAATTATCTAAATAATTATGAGAACATGATATGCATGGAAAATAAACTTGCAATGATCTAGAAAATAAAAGGGGCCTAATAATTGGCTCATGGTTAATAGTTGATTAGATTAGACCAACCATAATTTCATTAAACTCTTTTGGGTGCATGATCTAACATCTCACGAGTGAGGAGAATAGTATGCGCCATTGCTCACTTGATCCCAAGCTTGGATCAACTCAAGGATCCCACCTTCCGACATCGATCGAGGGATCCAACAGTCAAGATCACATGATATGTATGTTTTCTTCAAAAAGCTCCGACCCATTTTTTCCTAAGGATCAGTTTTGGAAGCATACCTCCCGAGCTGGCGAGATTGAGGAAGCTTCATCTAGTGGAGAGAAGCCCAATTTGATGTTCCTCAATGTTCTGATGAAGGCTATGAGGATTTGGAGCTCAACTTTGATCAAGTCCCTCTTGCTTGGGAAGCTTGGGAGATGATTTGTTCTGTTGATGAGGCCTATGGAAGGTGCGTGCAAAGTTAATTTGAGTTTGATGGAGAAATGTGGAAGTTGTGGGAAATGGGAGTGTCCTATTTGGGATGGGGAGAATGGCATTTTATTGAGGAATGAGCTTGGGAGCTTAGGAAATGGTAGTTCATCTTAGGTAGAGCTCGATGAATGATTTTTTGTGTTTGAGTGGAAAGCGAGGGGTGTATACCCCTTCATGTATGAATGGTGGGATCAGTTTTGGCTTCTAGTGGTTGTCCGGCCATCTCAGGGAGTCATGGGTGGCAGGGAAGAGGTGAGTTGGCTCAGCTTGGTTGGTTGAAGGTGTGGAGGTGGATGCCAAGGAGGAATCATGGGTGTCTTATGGGTTTCAAATGCTCCAATGGGGGGGGGTGAGGTGATTTCACCTCCCATGGGTCATGCCCCAACCACCCATGGTTAGGTTGGGACTAGGTACCAGGTGGACCATTGGGAGAGTACCAAGTGGCCAAGGAATGAAAATTACCACTTACATAAGTGATTTATCTCATGTGATGCCCTTGACCTAATGATAGAATGATTTTGGCATTAGATTTGATTTGGGTAGATTCTAAATGAGCCAAAGGTTAGCCTAAATTTCAAGTAGAGTTGATTTGGTTGGTTAGGTTTGGCTCAATTTGACTCATTTAGGTCAAATTGGGTTAGGTTGGGTCAAGTTGACCAATGGGAAAAGGTCAAATCAAGTTAGGTCAAGTATATATGATCATTTGGGATGTTTTGGTTCAATTGGTTTGGTTTAGTTTGGCTTAGATTTGATTTTGGCTCATTTGAATTCATTTAGGTCAAATGGGTTAAGTTGAATTTGACAAAAAAATGGTTGGGTGTTGGTTTGGGTTTAGTTGACCAAGTGAAGATGATTGTAGGCTTTGGTTTCAATTAATTTGGATTTGGTTCTGATTTAGGTCAATTTGGGCTAAATAGGTCAAATAGGTTCATTTGGATCCAATCATGGCTTTGCTCAAGTTCAACAATCAATTTGGAATAAACTTGATCCATTGGATGCAATTAATTTGGTTTATATTTTGGGTTGACCCAATTTGGTCTTTTAGGTCAATTTGGATTAACTTAGGTCAAAGCCCAATTGGGTTTGGTTTGACTCAATTGAAGGTCAAGTCATATTCAAATATTGATTTTGATTTGGTATGAATCATTGGTTTCAAGGATTTGGCTTAGGTTTCAATTTGGCTAGTTTGGGTTCATATGGGTTAAGGGTTGACTTGGACAAATGACCAAGTTGACTTGGTTTGACCAATTTGTGCCAATTGATCAACTAAGGTGATCAACAATCATGATGGGAGGTTTTGATAGGCTTGGTTCAATCCAATTTGGGTAGGATTAGAACTTGGCTCAAAGTTCAAATTGGCCACATTGGGTAAAGTGGACCAATTGGGTTTAGTTGCTTGATTTTGGGTTGAGTTTGATTTAGTTGAGTTTATATATGGATTTGGGATTGATATATAAATTTATTGCAATTAACTTGGGTTCAAATGTGTTTTGGTTCATTTGAACATTTCAAGTCAAATAGTTAAGTTGGGTTTGACTTGGGTTGATGGTTTGGCTTAATGATTGTAGATTTCATTTATATTTGTGAATATGATTGAAGGTATGATTGATTCATGAGAAAATCAATTTAATTTGGGTTTTGGAATGAAGGAATTTGTAAGTCCATGGAGTTGGGTCATGTGGCTTAGGTTTGGATTTTGATTTGGTTTGATATAGTTTTGATGATTTAAATGTATATTTCATTTAAATTTGTGAAGATGACTGAAAATATGATTGATTTCTAAGAAAATCAATTGAGTTTGACTTGATTTAGATTAAGATTTGGCTAAGTAGGATAGGTCATATACTTAGGAAGGGTTTTGATTTAATTTGATTTAGTTTGATTTAGTTTTGATCATTTGAATGTAGATTTGATTTATATTTAGGAAGATGATTGAAGATATAAATTTATTATGAAAAATTAAATTATTTGGATTGATTTGGATTAAGATTTGGCTAAGTCAATGGGATATCATATATGGCTTAGGAAGGGTTTCAAGTTTGGATTTGATCATTGACTTCAATCATTTGGTTTTGGAATTTGGGTTTGGATTTGAATTTGAATTTGATAATTGAACTTGAGGTTTGGTTTGAGAAGGTGAACATGGATTGGATTTGGGTTGTAGGGTAGGTGGATTATCAAATCCACAGGCATAACCTAATCTATGGTTAACTCTTAAGTCTTTAGGATTAGGTTAAGTGTTTACCTAATTAGAAGTGCCTTATGACTAGGGAAGTCTTAGTGTCTAGAAGACTCCTAAGTCTAAGATGGGAAGATTGAATCACACTCCAAAGTGAGGTCAATAGGCCTTAGGCTCCATAGTGTTTCCCTTGGAGATAGATGATTGGAAGATCGAGGCCAAGTTTCACATTATAGACTTCGGAACATCTTTCAACGCTTTGCTTGGGAGACCATGGATACATGAGAACAACATAGTTCCATTCTCTCTACATTGTATGGAGTTTATGAAAGGTGGGATGGTCTACTATCAAGGAGATCTCAAGTCATTTACAGTTCACGAGGTTGGCATATATGAGGATGTGGCTTACTACCTCCCTCAAAATCAATAAGTCTATTCTCACAAAATTGGCCAAAGTTTAAAAATAAAAAATAAAAGAAAAAGAAGAGAAAAAAAAAAAAGAAAGAAAAGAGAAAATGAAAAGAAATAAAAGCGGAAATAGACTTGGAGGAGGAAGTGGGCGACATTAGATTCCACCACAGTTCATTACTCCATTCAATATATGGGTAGGGACAACTTACCTCCACCATGCGAGGAAGAGGCCAATTGGGAGGTCTCGGTGAAAACCTCATTATTGGTGTGGTGAAAATATTCTTATACATTTCTTGCCTTCATCTATCCCCCCTCCTTTCGAAAAAGAGAATAAATGAAAATAGAAATATATAAAAAAGTACACCTTATGTTGGGACACCACGTAGAACCGCAGATGTTCTTATTAAGATAATTGGGTATGAGATTGAGGAGAGGTGTAATATCTCATGAGATATAAGTCACCACCCTACAATGGACCTAATCACCAAAATAAGGACTCCTAAAGACAATGGGTCTGCTTATGTACCAGAGATTCTTCCCCTACTTTATATGGAAAAGTAAAGTAAGGTTTATTATAAATCGGGTTCATTAAGTTCCCTGGCAAGCCCATAGTTAATTACATCCTAAGGGATGGGATCCCCTTACTCTATATTAAGGTAAATGATCATTGTCTCCAAAATTTCAATAGGTAGGGACTATCAATGATTATTTTGGAAGATCAAATGGGATTGATCAAAGAGAGGACTTATTATCAAAACCAAAAGAAAGATAAGTAGGAGATGCGATGCTAGGAAACCTAGAGCATCTCAAACTATCTATGGTTGGGCTTTACATTTTGAAATTGATTTAATTTGTTTGAGTTGAATTTTTCAATAGAAATTTTGGGCTTATGATTCCACATGAAGATTATAGAAATGCCTTAAGAGGTGAGGATTTATGATTATAGCCCACAAAGGGGAAAAGCAACCTTAGAACCTAAATCTTGGGAGCTGTGGCGAGGGCCAAAAGTGCAACCTAAATCTAAGGCAAAAATGAGTATTTGGTTTGCCTCCACAAGAGAGGACAAACCACCCACTACAACTTCTGATGGGGTGGCCTAACTAACTCCTCCTATTTTAAATTCATGTAGGTAAGTCATATGCTTTATGCAAGATAGCTGGTATTATTTATTTAGAAGAGACTAAGTCCTTAAACTCACTCCTTAAAGAGACTATATCATGTAAGGACATGCTTCAAATGACCTAAATCTAATTTCAGATTTCATTTAATTTTCATTTTTGGACAATCATTTTGACTATAGGATTCATATGCAATGCATGAGAAATGAGATTATTGGCCAAAATCGGTGAAGGGAGGAGGTATTTCCACCATGGCTCTCAAGGTCAAGCCAAGTTTCTCGGAAAAGGTGGAAGCCCTCAATCAAGAGTGAAAAATATGCATTTGTGCATGATGTTATAAAAAAGTACTCATCCGATAAAGGGTTGCTAATTCTTTTATCTTGATTTTTAACCTAAGCTTTAGGTGAGGTTATGAGTTCCTTATTTTAGTTTTGAATTGCTAAGTTTGGTAAAAGAATTATTTTCTCTAAGAGCCTAATCAACATCCAGGCCACACATAAAGCAAGGAAGAAACTAGGAAAAGGATGTCACTTAATGCACAAGCTAAACAAATCATCAATCAATTTATAAAGCTAATCATAAAAGAATAAGAGGCCATTGTGGTCAGGTACCACCACATAAACCCAAAAAAAATTGGGTAGCCGAGCTCTACCCTTATACAACCCAGATTACAAATGAATTAAATACAATTAGGAATTTATTATATGGGGTCTTCAAGCTTCATTTCTTCATTCTTCTTTTCTTCTTTCTTCTTCTTTTCTTCTTTCTTCTTTGGTTCCTTCTTTTGGATGGTTGGAAGGTGGATGCTCCAAAGGCTTCACATGGTGAATAAGATGAGATCTTATGACCAATGTTCATCCTAATCCCCAAAATAATCATTCCAAAATCCTAATTGCAAAAATTTACATGAAAAGGAAAAGTAAATCTAGCTAACACCTGCAAAACAAAGGTTAGCTAAACAAATCACTAAATCTCAAGCATGTATATTGGACTTATCACCCACACATGGGTGACTTATTCCACCTGGTCTATTGGATTATTCTTTGGGGTATAAGCACCTACACAACCAAAGCATTTATATTTTTATTTATTACAATGCCCCTTAAGCACAATCCCGTGTAGAAGATAATGGTTAGACTAAGATCCCCACCATTCATTCTACATACATCCTAACATCATCAAAACATATATGATAAACAAAAGCAATCATCAAATCATGCACCACCCTAACCTAAACCTAGAAGTGTTGACCTAATCTAATGTGTGTGCTTTGGAGGTTTGTGTGGTATGCTTAGCTATGGCTTTAAGTTAGAATTTCTAAGTGTGAAACATGTTCAACTTAGAGGAGGGTTTCACTTAAGTGATTTAGTTGATTTGGGTTGATTTCATTTCATGGTTTGATTAGGTTCAAGTGAATCATACAATTAATTACTAAGTTATAAAGAGAGGGAAAGAGAAGAGAACTTCTCTTTCCTTCCCTAACCTAAGGAATTTCTAAAGTAGATTCATATTTTGGTTTTGTTTAGTGAATGTTTTAATTAGGTGTTTTAATTAATCTGAAGTTTAGATGAAGTCTAAACAAACCCATTCAAAAAGAAAGGCATTTTAATATTAAATAAAATGAACCAAATTCACAAATCATACATCACTTCATTTCTTTCCCAACACGTATAACATGTGTATGGATGAGTCCTAAGCATATCTATACATTCAAATGAGAATGTTTAACACACTTTATGATGCATGTTGAGCAATTCATTTAAGAAAATTTGAAAGTTTATGATGCATGATTTTCATTAAGTAGAAAAGGGATTTCTTATCCAATTTTCACATGCACGCATGAAAGTAGGAAAGGCTTAAGTGAGTACAGTGCCATTGTTAACCAGAGGTATAAGGTACAAGACCTACTTATAGCTACTGAAAGCCTCACAACCTCGGGGTTGTCCAGGCTAATATACCACTTTCCTTAAATACAAGCATGTGTATAAAAAAATGAATGGAAAAGAAAGAATGCAAAAATTTGTGTAAGTTGATTTTCTTTTGTTTATGCAATTTATATGTGGAAGCATAAGTATCCTTCTTAAGTGATAGTATGGAAATGAATAGGATATGTAATTAGAAACTATTAAGTTCTTTTCAAATGAACCATACACCTTGCCAAATCCTAATCAAAATTATACTAAAAGAGAAGAGAAAGAAGACCTACACTAAGCACATCTTTATATTTTACTCACATGCAAACTTATAATTAAGATATAAGTAACACACTTTCATTTTGATAATTGATTCATATATTTTGAAAATAAATTGGATTTAATAGTGATAATAGCCACTCATATTCTTACTTTAGCCAACACATGCAATTTGACATAAAGGAAACATTTTCATTTTAAATTTGATTTTTGAAAAGCATGGATGTATAAAACCACATGACATACATATTTAGAATATTGGGGAAATAACTAAAGTAATGAAAGCATGTTAACACATTCACTTCAATTAAATCATAAAGACAATCTTACGAAATAAGAGATCTTAAAGTAAATCAAAGTTTATTTAATATGATTTTGTTTTTATTTTAATTTAATCTAATTTTGAAAATGTTGATTGAGTTTGTTGTTCCTAACCCATTCCACATGTGTTTGACTTTTTGTTTAATTTTAGATGATTAGATTCATTTTAGATTTTGATTAGGTTAAGGTATGAATTAAACATATTAATTAACCCTTACCTACACCACCGTAGCATAGTTAACCAAATTATTATGAGCCAATGAGATGACATAAAACCTCACATGGAATTTAAATTTGTAATGCACCTATGAAGAAAGGGGCCTAATGTAATTTGGCTCATGATTAATGGTTAATTAAGCTAAGGGGTTTAACTTAAGTAATTTCAAAACACCCCTTACATATATGAGTTGAGCTTTGTTTTCCTTAATTGAACTTAGGCTCTTGAACACCTAAGCATCTACCCAAAGTAGATTAATTAAGTTCTAGAGAATTTTAGAAATTTTAAGAAATTAATTAAGAGGGTAATTAATGAATTAGCCCTTAATTAAGAGATGATTAGGAAGGAAAAGGGGGTTTATGGAATAGCTTAGGGGAAATGCCCCAAAATTATTCCATAAATCTCCTATTCAGTGGTTCAAACCTTAATCAACTTCAATAAGGGATTAAATACTAATAAAACCATTAATTAACCTTAATTACATAAAGGGGGTAATTAGGAAATGCATTAGTAATTCCCCAATTAAGCAATCAATAAATCCCAGGAAAATTAAAGGAGGCAGAAGTCATCCCCTAAAATATACCCAAGAAGTTTGAGATTAATCAATGGATTAATTAGGGGAGAATTAGGAAATTAATATTTCTGATAAAACTTGAAATCAGAGAAAGATAATATTAAGAATTCATTAAAACCAACTTTAGAATATTCTAGATTGAATTATCTTTCAGTGGAAATTTACGTCATATTTTTTTATTTTTCTTTAAAGAGATATAAATTTTTGAAGTTTAGAGGATTAATTAGAATTATTTAAAACCTAATTAATCCTTTAATCTAATGGCTTGACACACGGGAGTCGATGCACCTTCCATGCGTCAACAGCGGCACTTAAGTGTCACATCATAGCTCCGCGTGTCGGTTATGTGGTTTTATCTGCTGTTTGATCAAGGATTGAACCACCATGAATTAACCCATGATTTTAAAAGATGAAATAGGATTTAAAATGTGTGTTTAATCTCAGTCGTCCATCCAAAATGCGTGGATGGATGGCCAAGATCATCCCTGTTCTTCCTTGAGGGATGATCCGAGCTCGATCAAGCTCGAATTAGAATGAAATTTTGCACACACCATCTAACCCTAATGACAATCACATCTAAAATTGAAATTTCATGCCATTAAACTTTCTTTCACAAAGGACCAACACACATGGAGTTTAGTGGTTGAAAAATGTCTAACCTCATCGGAGGTGATCACCGGTGCTCGATTCCCTTGGAGGAGTTTTGTCTGGTTGAGACAAAGTTGTGGTGAATGTATTAGCTCCTGAGATTGAGTAGATTGCTCTATGGACCAACCCCTCCTTAGCTCCCTTGCATCTTTGATGGAATTAGACCTCCCCTTGCCTTTGGAACTTGAGAGAGAGCTTAGGAAAACTCGACTTGGCCCTCTGGTGGAGTGTGTAAAGGAAATTTAATTGATTTGGAGTGTGGAGAAAGTTTTCCAATCTATGGAGCTCCTCTATTTTCAAAGGATGAAAACCAAGAAATGCCAAATTCAAATCCCTTCTAGAGAGTTTAGGTAGAATAGAAGTGAATTAGCGGGAGTATATCTCCCACTATGGCATTTAGATGGATGAAGCTATGTTTTCCATTTTGATCCAATTGCCAAGATTGAATAGGTTGTTTGAGCTATTAGAAGTTTGCATGTGGTCGGTTTGGGCTAAGGAGTAGAGTGGTAACCTCCCATGTGTTTCAAAATAAGTGGAGGGAAGTTTTCCATATGGCCAATTTGAGCCATGTGCTTGGTTTTGGCCTTGGGTCAATTTGGGCTGACCCAAACCCATTGGGTTGAGTGCACCACCCTCCATAGGGTCTACTTGACCTATTATGAAGGTATCAAGTTGGTATGAAGAGGACTTGACCAAATTCCCCATGGATTTGACCAAAATTTATTCTATGGCCTAGGGGTAGAATGGTCATTTGGCTAATTTTTGAATTTGAATATGTTGGGAATGTTGAGAAAATAGGTTTGGCGAAGTTTAATTAGATTTGGGGTTCATTTGGTATAGTGTGGCTCATGTTGACCCATTTAGGTTAAAATGGGTGAACTTGGGTCAAGTTGACCAATTGGTCAAATTGGATCAAACCAAGGGTTGGGTCAAGTTCATATGACCATTTGAAATATTTTGGTGGCTTTGGTTTGATTTAATTTGGTTTAGGTTTGAATTTGGCTCATATGACTTCATTTAGGTCAAATGCGTCAAGTTGATCAATTTGACCCATTTGACTTATTTGAGCTAGGTCATGGGTAGGTTTAGGGTTAGTTAGTCATATGAAGTGGATTGGTATGTTTATTTCCAATCAATTTTGGTTAAGTTTGAATTTGACTCAATATGACCCCTTTAGGTCTAGTTGGGTTCAAGGCCAATTAGGATAGGTTAGGTCTAGTTGGCCAATTGAGGCTTTGGTCAAGTTCAACAAGTGATTTGGAATGAACTTGACCCATTGGTTTCAATCAATTTGGCTTAGATCAAGTTTTGGCACATTTTAACTTTTAGGTCAAGTTGGGTCAACTTGGGTCAAGTGGAAATTGGGCTATGTTAGGCTCAAATGTTGACTTGGTCAAGTTCAAACATAGGTCATGAATGAACTTAGATCAATGGTTTCAATCAATTTGGCCTATGGTGGATTTTGGCTATGTTAGGTTTCATTTTGGCTGAGTGTTGACTTGGTCAACCCAAAGGTTTGACTTGGTTTGACCTAATATGGGTGATTGATCATCTCATGATGATTGTTGATCATGATGAGAGGCATTGGTGAGTTTGATTCAATCTAATTTGGTTAGGATTAGAATTTGGCTCATAAGGGTACTTTAGGTCACTTTGGGTCAAGTGAGCCTAAATTGATTAAATGGCTTGGTCAAAGCTTGATTTGAGTTTAATTGAACTTGTATATGGACTTATGATTAAAATACAAATCCATTTGCAAGTGGTTTGAAGTAAAATAGGTTTTGATTCATTTGACAATTTCATATTCAAAGGAAGAACATGAATGGATTTTGATTTTGAATTGAGTTTTGATTTAGTGATTGAATTTTGTATTTATATTTGGATTCATGATTGTAGGGTTGATTGAATCATGAAGAAAAATCAAAGTTTAACTTGATTTGAAGTTGATTTGGCTAAGTTCAAGACTTTGACTTGAGAAGCTTAGGTTGGATTTTGAGTGGATTTGAGTTTGATTTTTGGAATTGGTTTTGATTGTTTGAATATATATTTCATTTAGATATGTGAATATAAATGAGAATATAGATGGTTCTTGAGAAAATTTCAAGGATTTGAAGTGATTTGATTATGATCTAGGTTAAGTCTTTTAAGTGGGAATTTGAAGGACTTAGGAAATTTTTAGAGTTTGGACCTTGAATTTTGGATTTAGTTTGATTGATTTATATTTATATTTCATTTATATATGTAAATATAAATGAGAATATAAATGAGTTATGAGAAAATCCCATGAATTTATATATGTTGAAATAATCCAGGGCTTAGTGCAATGTGGCTTAAGTATGTTTGAGAAGTAATAGAGAGGGGAATCCACTAAGAGATAGAATGTGAACCTTCCACTAGGGAAGTAGGTTCAAGTCATCCACAAGGGGATTAAAGGTTTGATTTAATTTGAGTCTCATTGGAAAGAAATTTCCACTGGGATGAGGGTTGAATTTGTTTAATGTTTTTTTAGATTTGGGATTTTTGAGATGGACCCTATTGGTTTGTGATGGACTGCACTAAGTAGGAGCCATGGAGGCCAAGACCTAACTCAAATTTACCAATCAAAGGGTAGTCTACTAAACACATAGTAAGACTAAACCAAAGGGATGCTTTTCAATATAAGCATGGAAGAAAGTGTAAACTTACGACCTCTAAAGTAGACTAGTTGGGTTTGCAAGACAACATATTGAATCAAGGCTTACTATTGAGTGAATGCCGCTGGGGGACTTAGATCAGCTCAAAGATAATCAAGATTAATTTCATTTTTAGATTTGTTTATTTTGATGGATTCCATTGGTTTGAGATGGATCATACCAAGAAGGAGCTTATATTAGCCTAGACTAATCTTAGATTTACTAAACCAAAGGGAGTAGCTTCCCGATGAGAGAACTACCAAAGGAGTTCCTTGGGTTTGCAATGATAAATTGATGGGAAGAAAGCTCGGGACTCACATCTTCCACTAGAAAAGACCACGGGTGATTGCTTTGGGAAATAAATCGAACCCATGAGCGTCAGGTTTGCAAAATCATGCTAGAAAGAATGCATCATAGTATTACTTTCAAATGTCAGGTAACTCCACAAAAAAAAATAGATTGACCTAGGCATGCAGAGTGAGCACCTGATTTATCTTAACTCGTTAGGCAATTCTATTAGGGGTTTCTTGCGCCTAAAGATAAGATGCCTGCTTCAAAAAAGGAGCCCTTTGGGGTCTTGAATTCCTAATCCACAAGTGAATTAATTTATTTGTTTATTTAATTTAGTTTGTTTATCGTGGACCCTGTTAGTTTATGAGGGATCACACTGAAAAAGAGCTTATATCAGCCTAGACCTATCTTAGATTTACTGAACCAAGAGAGATTCTACACATCTGCTAAATAAATTCTCCAACCATAGGGGTGGTTACAAGGAAAGAGGGACTGTCCAATCCAAATAGAATATCCTCATGGGATCGGGCTGCTAGGCACTTAATCCAAAACCCTTGGAGTGGATGACATGGCTAGTCATCTATTCAATAGGTATTTGATGTCCAACTCAAAGAGAAAGCATGGGGACTCACATCTGCCAAGAGTGGTGTATCCCGGGTGAGTCCTATCATAGAGAACATCAACCAACCTAAAGTTCCCATTGGTTTACAATAATTAACCTAGGAAGAAAACTCAGGGACTCAAACCTCTTATAGTAGAATTGTTTTCTAGGATAGTCTATTTTCAGATCAATAGGTGCTATCTGACTAAGGGCGAGTACTGAGTGAATGCCACTGGGGGACTTATATCGACTTAAATATAGTCAAGAGGAAAGGAGCCTCTGGGGACTTATCCTAAACCTCAAATGTATTCAACCTAGTTAGACCATGATGGTTAGTTCAAGAAGAAAGCACGGGGACTCACATCTTCTTAACCAAAGTCAACATGAGGTAGCTTATTGGATGGGCAACAAAGATTGATTGTTTAGATAATCTATGAATGGTTGCCTCCAATCTACCTCTTTGTCCATTTTGGAAATGGCAACCTCCCCTTCAAGAGAAAGCCTCTTGATAAGTTCAACATCAATAAGAGATAGAACTTTTCTATTTTGGACCCTTATTGAAATGGACTCATCTTCCGGACATGCCAACTCTTTGGCAAGTTAGGCCAAAGCATCTACTACTGCGTTCTTTTCTCGGGGAACCTTGTAGATGGTGACTTCAAGAATTTGGGCCAACAGCTTCTTGGTATACTCATAGTAATGACGAAGCTTGGGTTTGAGAACCTTGTACGACCCAACAATTTGATTGATGATAAACTTCGAGATGTTAATGCTCTCGACACTGATAGTGATGGCTAACTCTAGACTGACAATCAAAGCCTCATACTTGGCTTCATTGTTAGTGTAGGGGTTGGCAAGGTAGTATGAAAATCTCATTACATCAGGGTCTGGAGTTAGGAGAACTATTCCTACCTATGCCTTTCCTGGGAGAATAGGTCGTGGTGCTTCCCATTTATGAAAATTACACCATCAAAATACATCTCTCATCAGATGGTTGTTGGCCTCTCTTAAGTTCATCATTTGTTCATCAGGGAGATCATCACTAAGTGGAGTCGTAGGCAATGGGTGTGTCGCTAAAAGTGCTTGTCCTTTTATCGCATGAAAGGATCTGAATGTGATATGAGAGAATCATGGACCATCATGCCAAATGTCCAAATAGCGTTGCCTGTGTCATGAGGTATTGTAATGGATTTGTTCAGGAGATTAAGTTCACTTTATGAAAAAGCATATAATGTTGTAGCTTTTGATAGGCGAAGATTAAAGCTAAGCAATATTTCTCAATGGGTGGATAATTTGCTTCAACATGAATCAGATGATGGCTGAGATAGTAGAGGGCATTCTCATTCCATTCAGCATTGGCTTGGGAAAATAGAGCACCAAGAGAGTCATCCAATCAAGCAATATAGAGGATGAGTGGTGCGGATGAGGGTGCTAGAACTGGTGGATTCACCAAATATTGCCTGATGTCTTCAAAGGCATGTTGGCACTTGCCATCCCACTTGAAATTGGCATCCTTGTTGACAAGTACTGAGAATGGTTTGCATCTCCCTGATAGGTTGGAGATAAAGCATGTTAGATACGCCAGCCATCCTTGATAGGATTTGAGTTGTGTTAAACTCTTAGGAGGTGGCATTTCTAAGATAGCTTTGATCTTTTCAGGATCTATCTCTATCCTCCGGTGTCAGACAACAAACCCAATGAATTTTCTTGAAGCTACTACTAATGCACACTTTAGCAGATTTATTTTGAGGTTATATTATCTTAACCATTTGAAAACTACTCTCAAGTCAAAGAGATGGTCTTCCTTTTCTCTACTCTTGACTATTAGATCATCAACATAGCACTCAACATGATGATGGATGAGTTCATTAAAGATGAGTCATGACCCATTGGTATGTAGACATTTTGAAGGCGAAAGGCATGACCCTATAATAGAAGATTTCGATCGAGGTTCAGAAAGCAGTGTTTCTTTCATCTTCAAGAGACAACTTGATTTGGTTATAGCTAGAAGACCCATCCATGAAAGAATGAGATGAGGCGATGTCCGCAATTAATTCTAGTATAGGAAGAGGAAAATCATCTTTAGGAAATGCCTTATTTAAGTCACTAAAATCAATGCATATGCTAATTTGGCCATTGTTCTTCTTAATTGGGATGACACTGGCCAACCAGGTAGGATATTTTTCATCCCTCATGCAACCAGCATTGATCAATTTCTTGACTTAAAAAATGACCTATTGTTCAATTTCTAATCACATGCATCTTAGAACTTGCTTAATAGGGGTAGTGTTAGGATCTATTGCTAGCTTGAGGACTGCTACATCAAGAGATAATCTGGGTATTTCTTCATAACTTCATGTAAAGCAGTCTTTAAACTCAGTCAATAGCTTAACTAAGTCATTGGTTTCTTCTTCATTCAGCAATGAACTGATGTACGTCAGGCATGAATTTTCTTCTATCTCAAGGTTAATTTGTTTAAACTTATTAACGGTTGAATTTATCTCCTCTTTAAATTTTGGTGGTGCCTCTTTGATTTGGAGATCATCTAGATTATCTGAGGTTTCTAAACACACATCCTCATAAGAGTTAGTGTTGTGTGAAAAGAACTTATCATACTCCAAATGATTGGTAACAACTAAGCAGTAATCATAGTCATCGACTGGACCCACTGTACCGAATCCTAGTCCTACGCTTGATTGTGCTTCCTTTCCTATATTATTCCATAGCTTCTCAAAGTACTGACCTGCACCTGGACCATGTATGAGGAACTAAACCTTTATGTATAAGATTATGAACATAAGGTGAGTAAAAGTAAAATGGTAATTCCATTAATTCTTTAAATATATCCTTCTCAAGTTATACATCAACTTCAAGACTTGAGGATGATGATCCCAAAAGAATCTCTTCTGCTTCATGTCATTGGAAGACTTAGGGACTTCCTTAACTACCAAACCTTCAACTTTCTAAGAGGTGAGTGAGGTTAGAGTTAAGGTTCCCATCTACAGCCTAATAGTTTCACATAAACCTGATTTGAATACTTTGCTTTGTTTGGAGATCATTCTCTCTATCTGATTGAAAGTCACCTCCAATGGAACACTTGAGGGTTGGCTGTACTAATCACATTAAACTCATCCTCTGCTAGATTCTATGTCTATGTGAATAGTAGTGGTACCTTATGAACTAGAACACGACCTCTATTGGTTGATGGCCAACCAAGGGTCTTCCAGGAACTACCTTTCTTTTGCCTCCCTTGCGGTGGAGGTTAAGACATCACCCACATGTCCATGGATCAATTTCTTCTTCATTTCCCTTTCTTGTTCACTTGAATTTTATTTTCTTTTCATATTCTTTTGGCTTTTATTTTCATATTTTTCCTTTGATTTTGAGTTTGAATTTTGTCCAAGTTCATGAGAAAGGGTGTTTTGAGGAAGATAGTAGGTCGCATCTTCATAAATATCAACCACTCTAACTGAAAATGTCTTTTCATCACCATTGACATAGTATTCAATCTCATCTTTCTGAACTTGATACACTGGTGGATGAAGGATGGAATTATCTTTTTCTGATGAATCCAAGGCCTACCGAGAAAATGTGAAGGCTTGAATCAATGATGTTTAGCTTCAGCCTTTCCAATCACCTATCTAAAGGTAACACTATGGAACCTAAAGCCCGCTCACCTTGTTCATTAAATTCTCTCAACATCATCCAATCCTCGAGTGTGTAAATATCAATCCTCAAATAGGCAAGGTCTTTAGACTCATAATTCACCGATGCACTGGATCCACAAACACTCGACAAGTTAGAACTGTATGTCCAATGTGATATGAGGGATTGCTCAAGTCCAAGAAGGTCTTCATCGTGAAGGTGATCCCGAGCATTTTGTGTAATGTGTCTCCTCACCTATAGCTCACCGAAACATATCTCGTGATAAAGGAGAGCCTTGATTAATGATTCCCTCATCTCAAAATACAAGCATCATATATGCTTAGCCAGATGGAAAATTTTAAGAGAGGACATTGTAGTCATGAAGTCCTCCATAAGCATATCCAAGGGTGTGGAGCATCCTTTGGAGGGACTTCATCCTCTATACAAATGACTTGTTCATCTTGGGTGTTGCCCTGGGTAGAACCTACTATGGAGGTTGACTTGATCTCTTATGGCTGGTAATGGAAGGTTCTACCTACATCTGCTAACCTAGCTTCTCCTATGGGACCCTCAATCGATGATTCCAAGCCTATCTCAAGAGACAAACCCATAGATTTGAGTAGAAAGTCCAACTCAATCGAAAGAAGAAGATAATTGTTATAATTTTTTTTGACTTGAAGAGTTATCATTAGGAATGAAGAAGATAACCCATGGTGACACAAATGTAATTCAAGCTAGATTTATTCTTTAATTTCTTGGGTTTGTTTGGAGGTACAAAGTAAATCAAGAAAGTAAGTAAGTGGATTTGATGCCCCATTGATACAAGTGTTCTACTAATAGAAGAAGAAGAGTCAAACCTATGAGGACTATACTTAAAAAGAGACACACCCCAAATATCACATACAATGTGACATTCCTAGGTTACACTATCATTGGTGCAATATCATCTCCTATGAAATAACGCTACCATCTCCATGTTGTGAAGGCAGAGTTGGTGAAGGGATGACCACTGCTTTTTTCTTGCACCACCACTATGGCGTATTTAGAGAGATCTCCTCACCACAATAAAATGATGTAGATCCTCGTAGCCATCACCAATTGCGCTTTTCTTGATATGGCCTTTGCCTTGATGGAACTAGAGATCTGATGTGGATGATGGCATGAGGTAGAGCGGTGCAGACACAATCAACTCTCTATGAATGAGCTTTCCTTGTGATGACTATCCCAATAAGTAAGATGCTAAAAGATGGTTGGCTTAACATCATGAGCTAGAAAAATCAGCGCAAGAGGAGAACTTATGAGTAATAAGATGTATGGGCCTCTCTGGTCTCCTAAGAATATGTTTACATAGGGGATAGGATCTCGTTAAATTAAGATCAACTTTGAACATCCATAAGCTCGAATGCACAAGCATGATGGCATCATGCTTAATTCATACTAGATGGAGGTGATGTATGATTCAACATCCTCTCTATCCACCTGAGAGGATGAAACTAGTCTAAGAGAAGTCAAGATGAAACTCTCAATGTAAGGGTCCATCTTTCTCGCAATCTAGTGTGATATCAGATCATGCAATTTTATTCCTTCAATGTGTTTTAGGTTAAGAGGAGTGATAGATAGACCCCATACTCAAAAGTAGGGGAGGCAAGCCCTGAGATCATAGGAGCCTTACCCTTTGTGGGTATTGATGAGTGGGTGCTCGCTATCACTGGGTCAGCATGAGAGACCATAGGGCATACCAAACTAACTGGTATGATCTCAAACTAGTTGGAGCCATCGCTTCTTCATCAAGAGATGTGAATAAGGTAGATCAATAATGATTTGCAGTGGTCATAAGTGAGGGGAGTGCCCTCACATATAATCCTCACACCTTCAAATCCCCTACCAAAATGGATAAGGTGTGTATGCTCCAAGTTGGCCTAGTCAGCCAAAGCCATTGGAAAGTGAAATCAAAGTTCTAGAGATCTGATCAAGCAAAGACTAAAAATTGAACTGATTTGTACTATAACCGATGGTGAGAATGTCACAGAAATGAGCTTGGATCAAATTTCTATTTTTGTTGACTTTTTTGAATTTAAGTCAAAAAATTGAACCCACATCCAACATCTTGGAAATGTTAAGTGGGGTTCAAATGGATTTGAGGAGATTTAGAAATTTGATTGAAAAGAGGAATTTTGAATATGAATCCAACTTCAACAAATTTGGGTATGTTGAAAAATGGATTCAAATATTTTGAGAAGGATGCTTCCATAGGTTCATATTTTTGATTTTATATATTTTGATTTTAGACCCTTTCCTTTATCAAATTTGAGTATCTTAAAGTAAGGGTCAATTGATTTTATTTTTGATTTGGTTTTTTATTTAGCAAATTTGGGTATGCTAAGTGAAGTGTTTAAATAATTGTTTCTTTTTTGTGAATTGTCTTTGATTTTGAAAATTAGAATTCCCACTTAGCAAATTTATATGCTATGTGAAGAACCCAATGTTTTGTTTGATTTTTGAAAAAAGGATTCTTAGCAAATTTGAGTATGCTAAAAAAATCCTAAAGTGTTTCATTTGTTTTTGGATATTTTGATTTTTGGAAGAGTAGGATCCTTAAAAAATTTTGAAGGCTAAACAATATGCATTTGTGCATGATGTTATAAAAGAAGTACTTATCCAGCCAAAGGGTTGCTAATTCTTTATCTTCATTTTTAACCTAAGCTTTAGGTGAGGTTATGAGTTCCTTATTTTTAGTTTTGAATTGCTAAGTTTTGTAAAAGATTTATTTTTCTCTAAGAGCCTAATCAACATCCAGGCCACACAAAGAGCAATGAAGAAATTAGGAAAAGGATGTCACTTAATGCACAAGCTAAACAAATCATCAATCAATTTATAAAGCTAATCATAAAGAATAAGAGGCCATTGTGGTCGTACCACCACAAAACCTAAAAAAATTGGGTGAGCTCTACCCTTATACAACCCGGATTACAAATGAATTAAATACAATTAAGCAAGGAATTCTATGGGTCTTCAAGCTTCATTTCTTCATTCTTCATTTCTTCTTTCTTCTTCTTTTCTTCTTTCTTCTTGGTTCCTTCTTTTGGATAGTTGGAAGGTGGATGCTCCAAAGGCTTCACATGGTGCATAAGATGAGATCTTATGACCAATGCTCATCCTAATCCCCATAACAATCATTCCAAAATCTAATTGCAAAAAATTTACATGAAAAGGAAAAGTAAATCTAGCTAACACCTGCAAAACAAAGGTTAGCTAAACAAACCACCAAATCTCAAGCATGTATATTGGACTTATCACCCACACATGGGTGATTAAATCCACCTGGCCTATTGGATTATTCTTAGGGGTATAAGCACCTGCACAACCAAAGCATTTATATTTTTATTTATTACAACGCCCCTTAAGCACAATCTCCTATAAAAGATAATGGTTAGACTAAGATTGCCCTACCATTCATTCTACGCACATACATCCTAACATTCAGTACAAAACATATATGATAAAACAAAAGCAATCATCAAATCAAGCACCGCCCTAACCTAAACCTAGAAGTGTTGACCTAATCTAATGTGTGTGCTTTGGAGGTTTGTGTGGTATGCTTAGCTATGGCTTTAAGTTAGAATTTTCTAAGTGTGAAACATGTTCAACTTAGAGGAGGGTTTCATTTAAGTGATTTAGTTGATTTGGGTTGATTTTATTTCATGTTGTGATTAGGTTCAAGTGAATCATACAATTAATTACTAAGTTATAAAGAGAGGGAAAGAGAAGAGAACTTCTCTTCCTTCCCTAACCTAAGGAATTTCTAAAGTAGATTCATATTTTGGTTTTGTTTAGTGAATGTTTTAATTAGGTGTTTTAATTAATCTAAGTTTAGATGACTCTAAACAAACCCATTCAAAAGAAAGGCATTTTAAGATTAAATAAAATGAACCAAATTCACAAATCGTACATCACTGCATTTCTTTCCCAACATGTATAACATGCATTCGGATGAGTCCTAAGCATATCTATACATACAAATGTGAATGTTTACACACTTTATGATGCATACTAAGCAACTCATTTAAGAAAATTTGTAAGTTTATGATGCATGTTTTTAATTAAGTAGAAAAGGGATTTCTTATCCAATTTTCACATGCACATGAAAGTAAGAAAGGCATAAGTGAGTACAACCATTGTTAACCAGTGTAAGGTACAAGACCTACTTAGGGCTACGAAAAGCCTCACAACCTCGGGTTGTCCAGACTAATATCCCACTTTCCTTAAATACAAGCATGTGTATAAAAAATGAATGGAAAAGAAAGAATGCAAAATTTGTGTTAGTTGATTTTTTTTGTTTATGCAATTTATATGTGCAAGCATAAGTATCCTTCTTAAGTGATAGTATGGAATGAATAGGATATGGAATTAGAAAGTGTTAAGTTCTTTTCAAATGAACCATACACCTTGCCAAATCCTAATCAAAATTATACTAAAAGAGAAGAGAAAGAAGACCTACACTAAGCAATCATCTTTATATTTTACTCACATGCAAACTTATAATTAAGATATAAGTAACACACTTTCAGTTTTAATAATTGATTCATATATTTTGAAAATAATTTGGATTTAATAGTGATAATAGCCACTCATATTCTTACTTTAGCCAACACATGCAATTTGACATAAAGAAACATTTTCATTTTAAATTTGATTTTGAAAAGCATGGATGTATGAAACCACATGACATACATATTTAACATATTGGGGAAAGAACTAAAGCAATGAATGCATGTTAACACATTCACTTCAATGAAATCCTAAAGACAATCTTATGAAATAAGAAAGCTTAAAGTAAATCAAAGTTTATTTAATATGATTTTTGTTTTATTTTGAATTTGATTTAATTTTGAAAATGTAGATTGAGTTTGTTGTTCCTAACCCATTCCACATGTGTTTGACTTTTTGTTTAATTTTTTAGATGATTAGATTTATTTTAGATTTTGATTAGGTTAAGGTATGAATTAAACATGTTAATTAACCCTTACCTACACCACAAAGCATAGTTAACCAAATAATTATGAGCCAATGAGATGAAATAAAACCTCACAAGGAATTTAAATTTGTAATGCACCTAGGAAGAAAAGGGGCCTAATGCAATTTGGCTCATAATTAATGGTTAATTAAGCTAAGGGGTTTAACTTAAGTAATTTCAAAACACCCCTCACATATGAGCTTTGTTTTCCTTAATTGAACTTAGGCTCTTGAACACCTAAGCATCTACCCAAAGTAGATTAATTAAGTAGAGAATTTTAGAAATTTTAAGAAATTAATTAAGAGGGTAATTAATGAATTAGCCCTTAATTAAGAGATGATTAGGAAGGAAAAGGGGGTTTATGGAATAGCTTAGGGGAAATGCTCCAAAATTATTCCATAAATCTCCTATTCAGTGGTTCAAACCTTAATCAACTTCAATAAGGGATTAAAATACTAATAAAACCATTAATTAACCTTAATTACATAAAGGGGGTAATTAGGAAATGCATTAGTAATTCCCCAATTAAATCAATAAATCCCAAGAAAATTAGGAGGTAAGTCATCCCCAAAAATATACCCAAGAAGTTTGAGATTAATCAATGGATTAATTAGAGAATTAGAAATTAATATTTCTATAAAACCCAAAATCGAGAAAGATAATATTAAAATCATTAAAACCAATTTTAGAATATTCTAGATTGAATTATCTTTCAAAGGGCAATTTACCTCATATTTTTTTATTTTTCTTTAAAGAGATATAAATTTTGAAGTTTAGAGGATTAATTAGAATTATTTAAAACCTAATTAATCCTTTAATCTAATGGCTTGACACACGCTGAGTCGATGCACCTTTGCACGCGTCAATGAGCGGCCACTTAAGTGTCACATCATAGCGCATGCGTTGCATGCGGTTTCATATCTGCTGTTCGATCAAGGATTGAACCACCATGAATTAACCCATGATTTTAAAAGATGAAATAGGATTTAAAATGTGTGTTTGACCTCCCATCCAAAATGTGGATGGATGGCCAAGATCATCCTCGAGGGATCCGAAATTACTGTCAATTAGAATGAAATTTGCACACACCATCTAACCCTAATGACAATCACATCTAAAATTGAAATTTCATGCCATTAAACTTTCTTTCACAAAGGACCAACACACATGGAGTTTAGTGGTTGAAAAATGTCTAACCTCACGGTGATCACTTGCGATTCCCTTGGAGGAGTTTTGTCTCTGCTGAGACAAAGTTGTGGTGAATGTAGCTCCCCGAGGTTGAGTAAGATTGCTCTATGGACCAACCCCTCCTTAGCTCCCTTGCATCTTTGATGGAATTAGACCTCCCCTTGCCTTTGGAACTTTAGAGAGCTGCTTGACTTCCTCCTGGTGGAGTGTGCAAAGGAAATTTTTGATTTGGAGTGTGGAGAAAGTTTGTCAATCTATGGAGCTCCTCTATTTTCAAAGGATGAAAACCAAGAAATGCCAAATTCAAATCCCTTCTAGAGAGTTTAGGTAGAATAGAAGTGAATTAACGGGAGTATATCTCCCACTATGGAATTTAGATGGATGAAGCTATGTTTTCCATTTTAATCCAATCACCAAATTGAAAGGTTGTTTGAGCTATTAAGTCACATGGTCGGTTTGGGCTAAGGAGAGAGTGGTAACCTCCCATGTGCTTCAAAATAAGTGGAGGGAAGTTTTTCATATGGCCAATTTGAGCCATGTGCTTAGTTTTGGCCTTGGCTCAATTTTGGCTGACCCAAACCCATTGGGTTGAGTGCACCACCCATAGGGTCTACTTGACCTATTAGAAGGTATCAAGTTGGTATGAAGAGGACTTGACTTTGCATGGATTTGACCAAAATTTGTTCTATGGCCTAGGGTAGAATGGTCATTTGGCTAATTTTGAATTTGAATATGTTGGGTATGTTGAGAAAATAGGTTTGGCCAAGTTTCAGATTTGGAGTTCATTTGGTATGTTTGGCTCATGTTGACCCATTTAGGTTAAAATGGGTCAACTTGGGTCAAGTTGACCAATTGGTCAAATTGGATCAAACCAAGGGTCAAGTTCATATGACCATTTGAAATATTTTGGTGGCTTTGGTTTGATTCAATTTGGTTTAGTTTGAATTTGGCTCATATGACTTCATTTAGGTCAAATGGGTCAAGTTGACCAATTTGACCCATTTGACCTATTTGAGCTAGGTCATGGGTAGGGTTAAATTTGGTTAGTCATATGGAGTGGATTGGTATCTTATTTCCAATCAAATTTGGTTAAGTTTGAATTTGGCTCAACATGACCCCTTTAGGTCAAGTTGGGTTCAAGGTCAATTGGGCTAGTTAGGTCTAGTTGGCCAATTGAGGCTTTGATCAAGTTCAACAAGTGATTTGGAATGAACTTGACCCATTGGTTTCAATCAATTTGGCTTAGATCAAGTTTTGGCACATTTTGACTTTTAGGTCAAGTTGGGTCAACTTGGGTCAAGTGGCCAATACATGTTAGGCTCAAATGTTGACTTGGTCAAGTTCAAACATAGGTCATGAATGAACTTAGATTAATGGTTTCAATCAATTTGACCTATGGTGGATTTTGGCTATGTTAGGTTTCATTTTGGCTAAGTGTTGACTTGGTCAACCTTAGGTTTGACTTGGTTTGACCCAATTTGGGTGATTGATCATCTCATGATGATTGTTAATCATGATGAGAGGCATAGGTGAGTTTGATTCAATCCAATTTGGTTAGGATTAGAATTTGGCTCATAAGGGTACTGAACTTGTATATGGACTTATGATTAAAATACAAATCCATTTGCAAGTGGTTTGAAGTAAAATAGGTTTTGATTCATTTGACAATTTCATATTCAAAGGAAGAACATGAATGGATTTTGGCTTTGATTTTTGAATTGAGTTTTGATTTAGTGATTGAATTTTGTATTTATATTTGGATCCATGATTGTAGGGTTGATTCAATCATGAAGAAAAATCAAGAGTTTTCCTTGATTCGAAGTTGATTTGGCTAAGTTCAAGACTTTGACTTGAGAAGCTTAGGTTGGATTTTGAGTGGATTTGAGTGTGATTTTTGGAATTGGTTTTGATTGTTTAAATATATATTTCATTTGTGAATATAAATGAGAATATAGATGGTTCTTGAGAAAATTTCAAGGATTTGAAGTGATTTGATTATGATCTAGGTTAAGTCTTTTAAGTGGGAATTTGAAGGACTTAAGAAATTTTTAGAGTTTGGACCTTGAATTTTTGATTTAGTTTGATTGATTTATATTTATATTTCATTTATATATGTAAATATAAATGAGAATATAAATGAGTTATGAGAAAATCCCATGAATTTATATATATTGAAATAATCCAGGGCTTAGTGTGGCTTAAGTATGTTTGAGAAGTGAGAGGGGAATCCACTAAGAGATAGAATGTGAACCTTCCACTAGGGAAGTAGGTTCAAGTCATCCACAAGGGGATTAGAGGTTTGATTTAATTTGAGTCTCACTGGAAAGAAATTTCCACTGGGAAGAGGGTTGAATTTGTTTAATGTTTTTTTAGATTTGGGATTTTTGAGATGGACCCTATTGGTTTGTGATGGACTGCACTAAGTAGGAGCCATGGAGGCCAAGACCTAACTCAAATTTACCAATCCAAAGGGGTAGTCTACTAAACACATAGTAAGACTAGCTAACCAAAGGGATGCCTTTTCAATATGCAATACTTGGAAGAAAGTGTAGTAAACTTACAGCCTCTAAAGTAGAGACTAGTTGTTGGGGTAATCTATTGGCAAGACAACATATTGAATCCGACCTAGGGCTTACTATTGAGTGAATTCCACTAGGGGACTTAGATTAGCTCAAAGATAGTCAAGATTAATTTCATTTTTAGATTTGTTTATTTTGATGGATTCCATTGGTTTGAGATGGATCATACCAAGAAGGAGCTTATATTGGCCTAGACTAATCTTAGATTTACTAAACCAAAGGGAGTAGCTTCCCCGATGAGAGAACTATCCGACCAAAGGAGTTCCCTTCAGTTTGCAATGATAAATTGATGGGAAGAAAGCTCGGGGACTCACATCTTCCACTAGAAAAGACCACTTGGGTGATCGATTGCTTTGGGAAATAAATCGAACCCGACATAGGGCTGCCCGTCAGTTTGCAAAAATCATGCTAGAAAGAATGCATCATAGTATTACAGCTTTCAAAGCAGAATTATTGCTGGGGTAACATAAAAAAATAGATTGAACGACTAAGGGCGCAGTGAGCACCACCTAGGGATTTATCTCAACTTTTAGGCAATTCTATTAGAGTTTTCGCCTAAAGATAAGATGCACCTTCAAAAAGGAGCCCTTTGGGGTCTTGAATTCCTAATCCAAAAGTGAATTAATTTTTTTGTTTATTTAATTTAGTTTGTTTATCATGGACCCTGTTAGTTTATGAGGGATCACATTGAAAAAGAGCTTATATCAGCCTAGACCTATCTTAGATTTACTGAACCAAGAGAGATTCTACACATCTGCTAAATAAATTCTCCAACCATAGGGGTGGTTACAAGGAAAGAGGGACTGTCCAATCCAAATAGAATATCCTCATGGGATTGGGCCGCTAGGCGCTTAATCAAAAACCCTTGGAGTGGATGACATGGCTAGTCATCTATTCAATAGGTATTTGATGTCCAACTCAAAGAGAAAGCATGGGGACTCACATCTGCCAAGAGTGGTGTATCCCGGGTGAGTCACTATTAGCATAGAGAACATCAACCAACCTAAAGTTCCCATTGGTTTACATAATTAACCTAGGAAGAAAACTCAGGGACTCAAACCTCTTATAGTAGAATTGATTTCTAGGATAGTCTGTCTTCAGATCAATAGGTGCTATCACTAAGGCTACGAGTGAATGCCACGGGGACTTATCAATAAATATAGTCAAGAGGAAAGGAGCCTCGGGACTTATCCTAAACCTCAAATGTATTCAACCTAGTTAGACCATGATGGTTAGTTCAAGAAGAAAGCACGGGGACTCACATCTTCTTAACCAAAGTCAACATGAGGTAGCTTATTGGATGGGCAACAAAGACTACCATACTAACAATGCACTCATTAGTCTGTAATGGTCAAGTTAGGAAGAAAGCGTGGGGACTCACATCCTTTAATAAGTAACCATCGGGGTGACATACAAGCGAGGTAGCATGTAGACCCAACCTAGAGTAGCTAATGAGTGAGTACCACAGGGGGCTTGCTCCCACATCAAATAGCTTGAGATAAAAGATATGTATTTATTTTGTGCATGTGTCAAAAGGAATAGGATGCCTCTGGGTGACTCTTACACCTACCTTAGACACACTAAGGGTTTTAATGAAATGGTGCCATGGATGGCAAACAGGATTCCCACTAAGGATGCGCAGGTTCTCTCACACCTAACTTAGTTGTGCTAATAAAATAAGCCTCTTGGGTTCTCTTACACCTATTCTAATAGCATCGAGAGATTGTGTTTGGGTTGTGAAAGAGGGAAAGGATGCCACTGGGGGACTCTTATACCTACCCTAAAAATGTCAGGACAGATTCACAAGACAAGCAAATAATGCTTCGAAAGAAGAGAAGATTTAATGAATGGAATAAAAATTAGTTTTTTTATTAATAATTATTTTCAAATATGATTTATTTCATGGGTAATATTCCTTTAGATAGAGCCCATTAAATTGAAGCATCGGGTGTTCCCCTTTACAATCAATAAGCTTATAATATCCTCTTTGGTAGGCCTTCTCTATGACATAGGGGCCTTCCTTAGTGGGTTCAAACTTGCCTCCCATCTTTCAAGGGTCAACAATTAGTCTCCTTTGGACTAACACAAGTTCTCCTACTGGAAAAGACCTAGGGCGGACTAGCTTGTTATGAGCTTGAATCATTTTGGCTTTATACAACTCGAGGTTCTAGCAGGCCCGTAGGTGACTCACCTCCAAACCTTCGAGCTCTTCTAATCCTAACATTCCATTCTGCTCTTTAGTGATCTTGCTATCCAATTCTATCCTTAGTGGTGGGAGTTAAATTTAGAAAGGTAGAACGACTTTAGGATAATACACTAAGGAAAATGGGGTAGACTGAGTTGGAGTTTGGTATGTGGTGCGAGGCTTCAACCAACTCACGTTCCACTTTGTTTGTTATCATCAAGAGTTTTCTTTAGTATTTGGATGAGACTTTTGTTGAATGCTTTTGCTAATTCATTTGCTCTGGGGTAGTAGATGGTGGAGTATCTCCAATTTATATCGTGTCTTCTGGTGAAGCTATTAATCTTCGTACTTTTGAATATAGTACCATTATTGGATATAATTCATCTAGGCACCCTGAACCTACATATGATATGGTTCCTGAAAAACTACAGCACACATGCTGACCTGTGACCTCTATGAGTGGGATGGCTTCCATCCACTTGGAAAAGTAGTCGGTGGCACCTAAGATAAATCGATGACCCTTGGAAGAAGGAGGATCGATCGGACCCACAATGTTGGTACCCAACACTCAAATGGCCATGAGGCCAATGTAGAGTGTAGAATATTGGGTGGTTAGTGGAGGACCACACCGTGCACCTGACAATGATGGAATCTCCTAGCTACATCCAAGCAGTCTGTAATCATTGAAGGCCAGTAGTATCCTAGTCTTTAATCTTTGTCTTCATCTTCGGACCAGATTGATGCACTTCATATACCTGAATGTACCTCAATTATAATGCCATGGGCTTCATATTTGTCTAAATAAAGTAACCACATTTGGTCAAAGGATTGATGGTACAGGGTGCCATCAATAAGAGCATAGGAGAGAGCTCTTTGTTTCACCTGATGGGCTTGTAAATTTTTTTGAGGTAGTTTGCTGGTGTTTAGATAATCTATGAATGGTTTCCTCCAATCTACCTCTTTGTCCATTTTGGAAATGGCAACCTCCCCTTCAAGAGAAAGCCTCTTGATGAGTTCAACATCAATAAGAGATAGAACTTTTCTATTTTGGACCCTTATTGAAATGGACTCATCTTCCATACATGCCAACTCTTTGGCAAGTTAGGCCAAAGCATCTGCTACTGCGTACTTTGCTCAGGGAACCTTGTAGATGATGACTTCAAGAATTTGGGCTAACAGCTTCTTGGTATACTCATAGTAATGACAAAGCTTGGGTTTGAGAACCTTGTACGACCCAACAATTTGATTGATGATAAACTCAGAATCCCCAGAGATGTTAATGCTCTTGACACTGATAGTGATGGCTAACTCTAGACTGACAATCAAAGCCTCATACTTGGCTTCATTGTTAGGGGATAGTATGAAAATCTCATTACATCAGGGTCTGGAGTTAGGAGAACTATTCTTACCTATGCCTTTCCAGGGAGAATAGGTCATGGTGCTTCCCATTTATGAAAAGAAATTACACCATCAAAATACATCTCTCATCAGTGGTTGTTGGCCTCTCTTAAGTTCATCATTTGTTCATAAGGGAGATCATCACTAAGTGGAGAGTCAGTAGGCAATGGGTGTGCCGCTAGGAAATTCGCTAGTGCTTGTCCTTTTATCGCATGAAAGGATACGAATGTGATATCGAACTGCGAGAGAATCATGGACCATCATGCCAAATGTCCAAATAGCGTTGCCCGTGTCATGAGGTATTGTAATGGATTTGTTCAGGAGATTAAGTTCACCTTATGAAAAAGCATATAATGTTGTAGCTTTTGATAGGTGAAGATTAAAGCTAAGCAATATTTCTCAATGGGTGGATAATTTGCTTCAACATGAATCAGATGATGGCTGAGATAGTAGAGGGCATTCTCATTCCATTCGGCATTGGCTTGGGAAAATAGAGCACCAAGAGAGTCATCCAATCAAGCAATATAGAGGATGAGTGGTCTGCCCGGGATAGGGGCTGCTAGAACTGGTGGATTCACCAAATACTGCCTGATGTCTTCAAAGGCATGTTGGCACTTGCCATCCCACTTGAAATTGGCATCCTTGGTGACAAGTACTGAGAATGGTTTGCATCTCCCTGATAGGTTGGAGATAAAGCGTATATACCATCCTTGAAAGGATTTGAGTTGTGTTAAACTCTTAGGTGGCATTTCTAAGATAGCTTTGATCTTTTAGATCTATCTCTATCCTCCGTGTCGACAAACCCAATGAATTTCCTTGAAGCTACTACTAATGCACACTTTAGCGGATTCATTTTGAGGTTATATTATCTTAACCATTTGAAAACTACTCTCAAGTCAAAGAGATGGTCTTCCTTTTCTCTACTCTTGACTATTAGATCATCAACATAGCACTCAACATGATGATGGATGAGTTCATTGAAGATCTGAGTCATGACCCATTGGTATGTAGCACCAGCATTTTGAAGGCCGAAAGGCATGACCCTATAATAGAAGATTTCGATCGAGGTTTAGAAAGCAGTGTTTCTTTCATCTTCAAGAGACAACTTGATTTGGTTATAGCTAGAAGACCCATCCATGAAAGAGAAGACTGCATGAGATGAGGCGATGTCCACGAATTAATTCTAGTATAGGAAGAGGAAAATCATCTTTAGGAAATGCCTTATTTAAGTCACTAAAATCAATGCATATGCTAATTTGGCCATTGTTCTTCTTAATTGGGATGACACCAACCGTGATATTTTTATCCCTCATGCAACCAGCATTGATCAATTTCTTGACTTAAAAAATGACCTATTGTTCAATTTCTAATCACATGCATCTTAGAACTTGCTTAATAGGGGTAGTGTTAGGATCTATTGCTAGCTTGAGGACTGCTACATCAAGAGATAATCTGGGTATTTCTTCATAACTTCATGCAAAGCAGTCTTTAAACTCAGTCAATAGCTTAACTAAGTCATTGGTTTCTTCTTCATTCAGCAATGAACTGATGTACGTCAGGCATGGATTTTCTTCTATCTCAAGGTTAATTTGTTTAAACTTATTAACGGTTGAATTTATCTCCTCTTTAAATTTTGGTGGTGCCTCTTTGATTTGGAGATCATCTGGATTCGAGGTTTCTAAACACACATCCTCATAAGAGTTAGTGTTGTGTGAAAAGAACTTATCATACTCTAAATGATTGGTAACAACTAAGCGATTCATAGTCATCATTTGGACCCATGCAATCCTAGTCGCTTGATTGTGCTTCCTTTCATATTATTCCATAGCTTCTCAGTCGACCGCACTGACCATGTATGAGGAACTAAACCTTTATGTATAAGATTATGAACATAAGGTGAGTAAAAGTAAAATGGTAATTCCATTAATTCTTTAAATATATCCTTCTTAAGTTATACATCAACTTCAAGACTTGAGGATGATGATCCCAAAAAGAATCTCTTCTGCTTCATGTCATTGGAAGACTTCCAACTACCAAACCTTCAACTTTCTAAGAGGTGAGTGAGGTTAGAGTTAAGGTTCCCATCTACAGCCTAATAGTTTCACATAAACCTGATTTGAATACTTTGCTTTGTTTGGAGACCTGGTCTTCATCTCTATCTGGATTGAAAGTCACCTCCAATGGAACACATTGAGAGGGGTTGGCTGGTGTACTAATCACATTAAACTCATCCTCTAAGCTAGATTCTATGTCTATGTGAATAGTAGTGGTACTCTTATGAACTAGAACACGACCTCTATTGGTTGATGGCCAACCAAGGGGTCTTCCACCTCTGGAACTACCTTTCTTTTTGCCTCTCCCTTTGCCTGGTGGAGGTTAAGACATCCTACCCACATGTCCACGGATCAATTTCTTCTTCATTTCCCCTTTCTTGTTTACTTGAATTTTTATTTTTCTTTTCATATTCTTTTGGCTTTTATTTTCCTTCATTTTTTTCCTTTGATTTTGAGTTTGAATTTTGTCCAAGTTCATGAGAAAGGGTGTTTTGAGGAAGATAGTAGGTCGCATCTTCATAAATATCAACCACTCTAACTGAAAATGTCTTTTCATCACCATTGACATAGTATTCAATCTCATCTTTCTGAACTTGATACACTGATGGATGAAGGATGGAATTATCTTTTTCTGATGAATCCAAGGCCTACCGAGAAAACTAGTGAATGAAGTATTTGAATCAATGATGTAAAACTTAGCTTCAGTCTTCCAATCACCTATCTCTAAAGGTAACACTATGGAACCTAAAGCCCGCTCACCTTGTTCATTAAATTCTCTCAACATCATCCAATCTCCTCAGAGTGTGTAAATATCAATCCTCAAATAGGCAAGGGTCTTTAGACTCATAATATTCACTGATGCACCTGGATCCACAAACACTCTGACAAGTTAGAACCTGTACATGTCCACTGTGATATTGAGGGGACAGTTGTGCTCCAAGTCCCCCAGAAGAAGGTCTTCATCTGTGAAGGTGATCCCCTGAGCATTTTTGTGTAATGTGTCTCCTCACCTATAGCAGTCAGCTGAGCTAAACATATCTCAGGATAAAGGAGAGCCTTGATTAATGATTCCCTCATCTCTTTAGAAAATACAAGCGCATCATATATGCTTAGCTTAGATGGAAACTTCCTTAGATGAGAGAGGACATTGTAGTCCACCATGGGCTAGTCCTCCATAAGCATATCCAAGGGTGGAGCATCCTTTGGAGGGACTTCTCAATCCTCTATACAAATGACTTGTTTCCCTCTATCTTGAGGTGTTGCCCTTGGAGGTAGAACCTTGCCACTATGGAGGTTGACTTCGATGATCTCTTATGGTAGGGTAATGGAAGGTTCTACCTATACATCAGGCTCACCTACAGCTTCTCCTATGGGACCCTCAGAATCGATGATTCCAAGCCTATCTCAAGAGACAAACCCATAGTATTTAGAGTAGGAAAGTCCAACTCTGAATCAGAAAGAAGAAGATCAGAATTGTTATAATTTTTTTGACTTGAAGAGTTATCATTAGGAATAGAAGAAGATAACCCATCAGAAGTGACACAAATGTAATTCAAGCTAGATTTATTCTTTAATTTCTTGGGTTTGTTTGGAGGTACAAAGTAGAAATCAAGTAAAGTAAGTGGTAAGGGATTTGATGCCCTTATCCGTCGATACAAGTGTTCTACTAATAGAAGAAGAAGAGTCAAACCTATGAGGACTATACTCACTAAAAGAGACACACTCCCAAATATCACTAGTAATAGTGACATTCCTGGTTACACTATCATTGGTGCACTATCATCTCCTACCTCACAATAGCTCTTGCCATCTCCATGTTCTTGACTCGAGTTGGTGAAGGGATGACCACTATGCTTTGGGGTTTTCCACTCAAGCACCACCACTATGGCGAAAGGTTTTGAGAGCTGTCTCACCACATCTGTAATGTAGATCCTCATAGGATCACCAACAATGTTTTCTGATATGGCCTTTCCCTTTGATGGAACTAGAATCCGTGATGTGGGTGGTGATCATGGGAGGTAGCGGTGGTGGAGACAATCAACTCTCTATGAGCAGAGCTTTCCTTCTTGATGACTAGTCCATAAGATCTTCTGAGGTATGGTTAAAACTAAGAGCTAGAAAATCACAAGTGGGCTTCATTGGCAACCTCTCGCTCTCTAGGTATGGCAATGTATGGGCCTCACCTCTCTCTAACGAATATGTTTCCCCACACTGTAGGGGATAATGGATCTCAGATCAAATTAAGATCTGAACTTTGAACATCCATAAGCTCTTCCAGGCAAAGTCGAAGGACCTCACCTCCTACTCACTTGTAATTGATTCGATACTAGACCCTAGTGGAGGTGATGTATGATCCTCTAACATCCTCTTAGACTAGAGAGGGATGAAGTTCTTGTAACTGGTGAAGTCAATAGGAAACTCCTAATAGTTGAGCAGCTCCTCCCTCTTCGCAATCTAGTGTGATATCACTTGATCATGCAATTTTATTCCTTCAATGTGTCGTGGGATAAGAAGTGATATAGACCCCATACTCAAAAGTAGAGGCAAGCCAAGATCATAGGAGCCTTACCCTTTGTGGTATGATGAGAGGGTGCTTTCATCGTCGCATGAGAGACCATAGCATACCAAACTAGGGCACTTTCTGGGTACTACCTTCTCTAAACTAGTTGGGCGCCTCTTTCCTCTTCAACAAGATGTTAGAATCAAGGTAGATCAATCAATGATGAGCACCTCTGGTCCTACTAATAGTTGTGATGCCTCACATATAATCACACCTTAATCCCCACCAAAATGGATAAGGTGTGTATGATGATCTGGAAGTTGGCCTAGTCCAAAGCCAAATCAATGCCATCAGGGAAAGTGAAATCAAAGTTCTATGAGTCTGCCATCTCAGATCAACTGCAAAGACTAAAAAAATTGAACTGTATTTGTACTATAACTGATGGTGAGAATGTGCAATAGGAAATGAGCTTGGATCAAATTTCTATTTTTGTTGACTTTTTTGAATTTAAGTCAAAAAATTGAACCCACATCCAACATCTTGGAAGTGTTAAGTGGGGTTCAAATGGATTTGAGGAGATTTAGAAATTTGATTGAAAAGAGAATTTTGAATATGAATCAACTTCAACAAATTTGGGTATGTTTGGATTCAAATATTTTGAGAAGGATGCTTCCATAGGTTCATATTTGTTTGATTTTATATATTTTGATTTTAGGACCCTTTCCTTTATCAAATTTGAGTATCTTAAAGTATGGGTCAATTGATTTTTATTTTTGATTTGGTTTTTTTATTTAGCAAATTTGGGTATGCTAAGTGAAGTGTTTGGAAATAATTGTTTCTTTTTTGTGAATTGCTGTTTGATTTTGAAAATTAGAATTCCCTCTTAGCAAATTTAGGTATGCTGAAGAACCAAGTGTGTTTTGTTTGATTTTTGAAAAAAGGATTCTTAGCTTGAGTATGCTAAAAAATCCTAAAGTGTTTCATTTGTTTTGGATATTTTGATTTTTGGAAGAGTAGGATCCTTAAAAAATTTTGGTATGCTAAGGAAATCCTAATGTGTTTCATTTTTTTTTTGATTTAGTTTTGATTAAAGTGGAGACTATAGTTTAATATGGTATGCTAAATGAAGTTCCAATTTTTTTGAAATGGAGATTTCACTTAGAAAATTTGAGTATGCTAAATGAGATTCCCAAAAGATGTGTTTAAAATTTTGATTTGGTTTTGAAATGGAAACTTCTCTTTAGCAAATTTGGTATGCTAAAGTATAAAGTTCCAAAGGTGCTTAAAATATTTTTATTTATTTTGATTTTGGAGACTTTACTTAGCAACTTTGAATATGCTAAATGAAGTTCCAAATATGTTTGAAAATTTTTTATTTAAAATTTTTAGACTTCACTTAGCAAATTTGAGTATACTAAATGAAGTTCCAAATGTGCTTGAAAATTTTGGATTTTGAATTTGGAAATTTTACTTAGAAAATTTGAGTATGCTAAATGATGTTCTAAATGTGTTTAAATTATTTTATTTTTATTTAGAATTTGGAGACTTCACTTAGCGAATTTGAGTATGCTAAATGAAGTTCTAAATGTGTTTGAATATTTTTTATTTTGAATTTAGAGATTCACCTAAAATTTGAGTATGCTAAATGAAGTTCCAAATGTGTTTGAAAATGTTTGATTTTGACTTTGGACTTCAAGCAAATTTGGGTATGCTAAATGAAGTTCCAAATGTGTTTGAAAATTTTTGGTTTTGAGTTTGAGACTTGACTTAAAAATTATAGTATGCAAAATTAAATTCAAATGTGTTTGAATTTTAAAAAAA
The DNA here is from genome assembly GCA_021442155.1 of Cymbidium sinense. NCBI lineage: Eukaryota > Viridiplantae > Streptophyta > Magnoliopsida > Asparagales > Orchidaceae > Cymbidium > Cymbidium sinense. Next base: position 34,352,939 of record CM038214.1, read on the forward strand.
GGACTATTCAACAAATTTGGGTATGTAGGAATAGAGGTCAATCTTATTTTGGAATGTAAGAAAATTTTGTTTTGTGTGTGATTATTGCTTTTGAAGAGGGAATTCAACTTAATCATATGTGGATATGTATAGTGGGATTTCCAAATTATGTTATTTTATTTAGGAATGAAATCTTCACTAAAAATTTTTTGTATATTAGATGAAGATGTTCATATGTGCTTTGAAAATTTAACTTTATTTGAAAATGAAACTTCCATTCAATAGGTGTAATATTGAATGGAAAAGTTCATATGTGATTTTTGAATTTTTTATTTTTGATTTTAATTTTGACTTTTGGAAAGATGATTGTTCATTTTATTTTGAAAATGAAATCTTCATCAAAATAAATTGAAAGAAGATGTTCCTTTGTGCTTGGAAAAGATTGTTAATTTTATTTTGAAGATTCCTACATGTAATTATGAGAATTGTTAGATTAGGTGATTTAAGAAAATTTGTGGAAAATATATTAAATGTGCACTTTTGAAAGAGTGCTTTTGAAAAGAAAGATTCTCATAAAACTTTATTTTTTTTATTTTTTAGAATGAACATTTCCATATCATAAAAAATGACAAAGGAAGTCTTTAAATGTTTTCTTTTATTTAAATCTTTTTCTATTTTACCCATTGGAAAAATTTTAAGATCGACATAGTGAGATCTTGAAACTTAAAGATGTTTTTACCTCAACTTAAACTGAAATATGCTAAATGCCTATAGAAAGAAAGATAGTCTTGATTTCATACCAAAATACAAACCCACTATCGATACTGAAGTCAATGATCATTTACCAAAGATGGAGAGGAACCATCCCAATGAATGCTAAAAAAATATGTGATCAAAATTTTTTATACATTTCTTTCCTTCATTCCTCCTTTAGAAATGAGGATAAATAAAACAAAAATATATAAATATAGTATTGGCATGCCCTAGATGATGTTCTTATTAAGATAATCTTTTTGAGGAGAGGTGTACTATCTCGAGAGATAGAAGTCACCACTACAATGGATAATCACAGAATAAGGACTCCAGGATAATTCTTATGTAAGATTCTTCCCCTACATGGAAAAGTAAGTAAGGTTTATTTTAAATCGATTCGTTAAGTTTTGGAAAGATAGTTAATTACATCTTAAGGAGATCAAAGAATACTCTATTAAGGTAAATGATCTGTCTCCAAAAATTTCAATATAGACTATCAATGATTAGTTTATTTTGGAAGATAAAATGAGATTGGTCAAGAGGGACTTATAAACCAAAATAAAGATAGGAGATGTCCACTATGCTAGAAACTAGAGCATCTCAAACAATCCTATGGTTGGGCTTTACATTTTTGAAATTGATTTAATTTGTTGAGTTGAATTTTTCATTAAGAATTTAAGGCTTATGATTCCACGATAAAAGATTATAGAATGCCTAAGAGGTGAGGATTTATGCTTATGGCCACAAAGAAAAAGCACGAGAACCTAAATCTAAGGAGCTTTGGCAGATGAGAAAGCATAACCTAAATAAGGCAAAAATGTATTTGGTTTGCCTATAAAACAAACCACCCAATTTTAGACACAACCACCTAGGGTGGCCACAACTTACTCTTCATATGGTTTTAAATTCATGTAGGCAAGTCATATGCTTTATGCAAGATAGATTGTTATTAGAAAGAGATTAAGTCCTTAAACTCACTCTAAAGAGACTAGATCATGTTAGGACATGCCTCAAATGACCTAAATCTAATGTTATTCATATTTCATTTTATTTTCATTTTGGAAAATCATTTTGACTAAGGCTAATAATTCATATGCATGCATGACAAATGAGATTATTGGACAAAATCAAATAAGAAGGGAGGAGGTGTGTTTCCACCATGGATCTCAAGGTCAAGCCAAGTTTCTGAAATGGTGGAAGCCCTCCAATCAAGAGAAAATAATATGTATTTCATGATGTTATAAAATAAGTACTCATCTAGCTAAGGTTGCTAATTCTTTTATCTTGATTTTAACCTAAGCTTTAGGTGAGGTTATGAGTTCTTATTTTAAAATTGAATTGTTAAGTTGGGTAAAAGATTTATTTTTCCCTAAGAGCCTAATCCACATCAAGGCCATACATAAAGCAAGGAAGAAACAAGGAAAAAGATGCCACTTAATGTACAAGCTAAACAAATCATCAATCAATTTATAAAGTTAATTGAAAAATCATAAGAGGCCATTGTGGTTGGGTACCCGACAAACTTGAAAATAAATTGAATTTAGCTCTACCCTTAATGGATTACAAATGAATTAAATACAATTAAGCAAGTAATTCAATGTTATGAGGGTCTTCAAGCTTCATTTCTTCATATTACTTTTCTTCTATCAAAAATGTTTTCAAGAGACTTTTGCTTGACTATTAAAGACTTGAATACCTTAAACCCTAACTCTAAATCATATTATAATACCATATATTATAGTATAATGTAGCATCATATATTTGAGCACATAGTGATGTGTTTTTGGCTATTATAAGATGTTTTGAAATTTCTTTGTATATTATGGTATTATGACCTAGTCTATATTATCATAAATCATAAAATATTGATTTAATAAATCGATGCTGAAATTTATTAAATTTGGCATGGAATTAGGTTGTAGTACCAAAGGTGTGCTTTATACTTGTTGTCTAAAAGTAAGATTTTATGTTCAAAATAAATATTATATGTTGTAGCATAGTATAACACCATATATCATAATATATTATTTTGTGCATTTTAAATTATTTTAGTGTTATACAATCATGTAGTCAAGCCTACACTAGCATTATTTATAGAAATGTTAATTTAGACTTTAAAATGGTGGAATTTGGCCAAATTCATAATAGGTAGAGCATGACATCATAATGTATTATTTCAATTTAAAATATGTAAGTGATACGACTAAAATATATAGTTTTTTATTGTTTAGATGAATTTTATAATTTTTTATCTTAAGCAATCCCTTGTGATGTGATATGCAATATAATATAATCTAATATGTTATAGTGTATAGGTTGCCATAACTTAGTGTAGCATCATGCATTATAACATACTATTGTGTATTACTACTTATTGTTTGGCAAATTTTAGTTTGTTATAGTATGAGGTAGTAGAGTTTATCGGTATAATTCATAAAATCTTGATTATAGGCGAGATGATGGCATTTGGCCAAATTTTTTTTAAGCTTTAGAACATCATTGGGGGTGTGTTATGGTGTGTCATTTAATCAAAGGAATGGAAATTTGCATCCAAAATAAATGTTCATTTTTCAAACAAATTTTATAAATTTTTTGTTTAAAGTGATTCATTTTAAGGTGTAATGTAAGATAATATATAATATAAAAGTGCATTAAAATATAATGTACATAATAATATAAGTTCACAAATATATGAATGTGGTGGAGTGTTACTAAATGTTATTGTACATTTTAGTATGTTTTACTTTTGTTATAATACATTTGGTCAAAACTCACAAAAAATGTTAATTTGAAGGTTGTGATGGAAGAAGTTTGCCAAATTCATGGCACACACACCAAGAACAAATTATGCTATTTTGTAGCATTTCTAATGAAAAATAATAATTTTACATCCAAAATAAACATTATTCATATTTTGAGAAAATTTTGTTATTTGTTCCTTTAAGCGATTCTAATGATGCTTAGTCTTAGATAATATATATTATATTATAGTAAATTATAATATAACATATATATAATATAATATAATATATGTTAATTCATACCATAATATGTTTAGCATGATATTGTATAGTTAAATTGCACCATCATAAATCATATAAAGTATTGATTACAATGTTAAGATGATGTAATTTGAATGAATACATTGTTAGGCTTTTGGTTAAATTATTAAAGGAGTGCATAAGAGAAGAAATAAGATTTGATGAGAATTCCATGTGGAGGAGATTTAGGGATCACACATGCATTGGACATAATGTGAAGGGTCTATGTTGAGGGCATAGAAGAATAAAATTTGCTAGGGATAAGGTTTGAATTTGATTTGATTATATGATTTATGGAAAAAAGAGCTGATAGGTATAAAAATTTATAATCCACCAAAGATTAAGATTGAATCAACTTTAATTTGTTTTATTTTAATTGATGTGGAGGCATATCTACTAGAGATATGGCTCGAGTTTGCTAGGGATCAGGTATATGAACACTAGGAAGAAGGTTGAGCTATCCATTTAATTGGGATTTGAGTTTGATTTCATAGTTTTTTTTGGGGATATACTAGAAATAATAGTTTGGTTGGATTTCTTTGATTTAGGCTCTCTTGGGCAAGTTGGTTTAGCTCCATTAGGAGGTTGGTTTTGAATTTGATTTATTTGACTTGTTTATATATGATTTGGGGCTCCACTGGGAGAAGTGTGATTTAACTCCGGGAAAATCAAATTGGGTTTAATTTAATTTGAGTTATTTTATGAACCTTGTCAGTGTGCGATGGACCCACAGAGAAAGGGCTATATCAGCCTTAACCTACCTCAAGTTTACAAATCCAAAGGGATAGTCTACTGATTGTAGGGTAGAGCTAGCCAACCTAAGGGTTTCCTTTGATACTTGTGCTAGGAAAAGGCATAGTAGACTTAATTCTTTTAAAGCTAAGAATAAATGTTGGTGACCCATTGGATGCACAATAAATCAAACGACCAAGGGAAAATGCTAAGTGAATGCCGCTAGGGACTTCTATCAACCCAAAAGTTATCAGGGTTAATTTTATTTTAGTTTCATGTGATTTGATATGGTTTGTTTGGTTTAGTTTGCTTTAGAATTGAGGGCATGTTTATTGGGGATGTGAGCTCGGTCAAATTTGATATATTTAATTTATGGACCATGTCGGTGTGCGATGGACCCACTGAGAAGGGGCTATATCACTTGTCTATAAGATTTACAAATCCAAATTGATAGTCTCGGTGTGGGGTAGAGCCAACCTAAGGGGTTTTCTTTGTTGTGCAATGACTATGCTAGAAGGCATAGCGACTTACATCTTCTAAGTAGTGAACAACCCACAGTGACTGTTGAGCACAATAAATCAAACTCGACTTAGGGGCGACTATTGAGTGAATGTCACTAAGGACTTATATCAACCCAAGAGTAGTCAAACAATTCTTATAGGGGGTTTTGCTGACACTGCCCTAATGATAGGATTCCTACTTGGGAAAAGGTATAGTTAGGGGTGTCCCTCTAATCCATAAGTTCATATATATATTTTTCTTATATATTTGCTTGGACCCTATTGGTATATGAGGGACCACACTAAGAAGGGGTTATATTAGCCTTGACCTATCTCAGATTTACTAGATCAAGGGAGAATCTACACATCCACATGATGGATTCTCCAATCACAGGAGTGTTTACTAGGAAAGGAGAATTGTCCAATCTGATAGTAACCCGGGAAGTGTTTAAATGGGTTCACAAAGGACATGATCCAAATATAAGCTCATAAGGGAGGTGTTGCTAGGGGCATTATATTGATCCCTAGAAAAGAAAGCTTATAGGTTTTACGGTGGCCAACACAAGAAAGTGTAGCAGACTTACATCGCCATGAGTGGTGTATGTATCTAAGGAACTAAACAACCTAAGTTGTATCTATCGGAGTGGTGTATCCGTTAGCATAGTGAGAACCAACCAATCTAAGGTTCCTATTGGTGTCTAACGATGAATCGGGAAAAGCAAGTAGGCTTACTATTGACCTAGAGAGACTACTATGCGGGAGCCAGGAAGGAAGGACAGCTTAAGCGTCAGGAGGGAAGGACCAGGGACTTATCCTAAACCTAAATATATGACCCGATTCATGCAGAAGGCTAATCCAAGAAGAAAGAATAGTAGACTCATATCCTCTTAAATGAAGCCAACATGAGGTAGCTTATCCCGCTGCTACCAAACTAAAAAGGCACTCATCCGTGTGCAGTGGCCATGTAAAGAAGGAAATCTTAGCCGACTTACATCCTCAAAAGCAAGAACACCACTGGAGTGACACACTAGCAGGGTAGCACATTAGCCTGACCTAGAGCACCTATTGATTGGGTACCATTGGGCATGTTATCTCAACTCAGAGTAGTCTCAGATAAAAGATATGTGTTTATTTTATATGTTTGTGTGTAGTTTATGTTTGTGTTATGTCGATGAAGGATAGGATGCTGCTCAAGTTTTTACATCTATCCTAAACACATCATGGCAGATTCCCAAATAGGAATACTTTCAACATGAAAGAGATTGAATTCAAAATGGAATTTTCATTGATGGTAATTATTTTCAAACATGATTTATAATATTTCCTTAAGTAGAGCCCATTGATTAGAAGAATTGGGAACTCTCCATTATGATTAATAAGCTGATAAGATCCACCCTAGTATGCCTTCTCTATGGCAAAAGGGCCTTCCCAAGTGGGTTCAAACTTGCCTCCCATCTTATGATGGATAACAATCGATCTCCTTAGAACTAAAATAGGCTCTCCTACCTTAAAATATCTAACACAAACAATTTATTGTGAGCTTAAATCATTTTAGCTTTGTACAACTCGAGGTTTTGGCATGCTCACAACCATCTCTCCTCCAAACCTTCAAGTTCTAACCAACAGCATTCTACTCTATTATGATCTTGTTATGCATAGCTATCATTAGTAATGGGAGTTGAACTTAATGGTAGAATGGCTTTAGACCCACTAAGAAAAAAAGGAGTAGGCGAGTTGAAGTTCTATATGTGGCAATAGGCCCAAGGCTCAACTAATTGCTCATACCACTATCACTTGTTATTGTCTAGTGTCTTCTTTATTATTTGGATGATACTTTTGTTGAAGGATTCTGCTAAACTATTTTCCCTTAGATAGTTGATGGTAGAATATAATTCATTGAATCAAATTTATTGATGTTAGGCATAGTTATTGTGTCTTCAAGCAAATTTGTTGATCTCGATGATATTGAATGCAGTACCATTATCAGATATAATTCATCGAGGCACTCTGAACCTATATACGATATGATTCCTAAAAACTTGGAGCACATGTTGATATATGACCTCTTTGAGAAAAATTTCCTTTGCCCATTTGGAAAAGTACTTAGTATATAAGATGAATAATTGACCCTGGAAAGAAGTAGGATTAGTCATACCCACTTTGGACCCCAACACTGAATGGCCATGAGGCCAATGTATGATATAGAATTTTGGGTGTTGGTGTAGGACCACACCGTGTATTTGACATTGGTGGCATCACCTAGCCATATCCATGCAATCTTTGATTATCGATGGCCACTAGTATCCTAGTCTCTTAATCTTGGTTTTCATCTTCAGATCAGATTGGTTGGCTCCACATAATCCTAAGTGTACCTTGGTCATGATCTTACGTGCTTCATGCTTGTCTAAACAATGTAACCACATATGATCGAAAGACCATCGGTATAAGACACCATCCAAAAGAGCATATGAAAGTGCTTTCAGCTTCATCTGATGGGTTTGGGACTTCTCTTATGGTAATTTGCCTTTATTTAAGTAATCCATGAATGGTTGCCTCCAGTCTAACTCCTCGTCCTTCTTAGTAATGGTAAACTCCCCTTCAAGAGTGTACTTTTTGATGAGTTCAATATCAATAAGGGATAAGACTTGTCTATTTTGGACCTTTATTAATTTTGACTCATCCTCCGGACATGCCAACTCCTTAGCAAGCATGGCTAAAGCATACACTACAGTGTTCTCTCCTTGAGGAATCTTACAATTGGCAACCTCTCAGATTTGAGTCAATAACTCCATGGTGTACTTATGGTAGTGATGGATCTTGGCCTTTATAAGTATAGGACTGGTTTGCAAACTAGCTCAGAATCCCAAGATGTTGATGTTATGGATGCTTAGAGTAATAATACTCTGGGCGGTAATAAGAGCCTCATATTTGGCTTCGTTGTTGGTGCAAGGATTGGATAGATGATATGAGAATCTCTTAAGATTACAGTCTAGAGTTAAGAGATATATTCCTTCCCCTGCCTTTCCTAGAATAGTAGATTGTGGTTCTTCTCCTCTTTGAGAGGAAGCTGCACCATCAAAGTACATCTCCAAGTGGTGAATGCTAGTATCCCTATGTTCATTGTTTTTCATCGGGAGATCATCACTAAGTGGAGAGATAGCAAGAAGTGGGTGTCGCTAGTATACGCTTTCCTTTCATCGCATGGAGAAACGAAGGTAATGTCAAACTATGAGAGGATCATGAACCATCATGCCAACGGATAGCATCATTAATGAGATACTATAATGGATTGATCCTAGAGATTAAGTTCACCTTATGAGGAAGCATGTAGTCTTTGTAGTTTTAGGATGCAAAGATTAATGCTAGGCAATGCTTCTCAATGAATGGATAATTAGCCTCAATAGAGATTAGATGACGACTGAGGTAGTAGAGTGTATTTTCCTTCCCTTCATCTTTGGCTTGGGCCAACAAAGCACCAAGGGAGTCATCTAATGCAGCAATGTAAAGTATGAGCGGCTTGCGGGAAAGGCGCTAGAACCGTGAGGCATCATCGTAATGCTTGATGTCTTTGAAGGCATGCTTACACTTATCATCCCACTTGAACTTGGCATCCTTTTGACAAGTCTTGAGAATGACATCTTCCCAAAGGTTGGATATAAAGCATCTTAGATATGCCAATTGCCCATGGAATGATGAGTTGAGTTAAACTTTTAGGGTGGCATTTCTAATATTGCCTTATTCTCAAAATAGATTTCAATTCCATGGTGTTGGACAACAAACCCAAGGAATTTCTCTAAAGCTACTCTGAATAAACACTTCAGGGGGTTCATTTTGAGGTTAATTTGTTTTAACTATTTAAAAATTACTCTCAAGTAAAAGAGATTATCTTCCTTTTCTCTACTTTTTATCAAGAGATCATCGACATAACACTCGACCTGATGATGAATGAGTTCATCGAAGATTTGAGCCATAGCCCATTGGTATGTAGCATCGACAATTTTAAGGTTGAAAGGCATGACCTTATAATAATAGATTTTGATCATGAGTTCTAAAAGTAGTGTTTCTTTCATCTTCTGTGGCCATCTTTATTTGGTTATATCTAGATGAGCCATCCATGAAAGGAAAAACTGCATGAGATGAGGCAATGTCCACCATCGACAAGATTAGTAGTGAAAATTCATGTTTTGGACATGCCTTATTTAAATCCCTAAAATCGAAGCATATATGAAATTGGCCATTCTTTTTCTTAACTGGGATGATGCTGGCTAACCATGTAGGGTATCTTTCTTTCAAGCATCGATCAATTTCTTGACTTCATAAATGACCTATTATTCTATGTCTAATTGCATGCGTCTAGGAGCTTGCTTGATTGTTTTAGCAGTAGACTCTTTTGCTAATTAATGGATTATTATGTCAGGAGCCAATCCAAGCATCTCTTTATAACTCCATGCAAAGTAGTCCTTAAGCTCAATCAATAGCATAACTAAGTCATTGGTTTCAATTTCATTCAACAAAGAACTGATGTATGTTAGGCACGGATCTTCTTCAGTTCTTAAGTTGATATCCTTGAGCTTGTCGATGGTTTACTTGATCTCTTCTTTAAACTCTAGTGATTCATCTTTAACTTCAAAGTCATCTGGATCATCTAATGTTTCTAAGCACAGCTCCTCATATCAGTTAATGTGATTGAAAAGAACCCATCAGATTTTAGATAATTGATGATGACTAAGCAGTAATCGTCATCATTAACTGGACCTACTATGTCAAATTCTAGTCCTGGTCTTGATGGAGAGCTTTTGTTTTTATTCTTCCATATTCTTTTGAAGTAGTCTGACCTATGCTTTGACCAAGTATGTGGGATTAACCCTTTCTTTGCTAAATTATGAACACAAGACAAGTACCAATCAGAAGGTAATTCTATTAAATCTTTATATGAATCATCCTAAAGTTCTACATCAACTTCTTGACTTGAGGATGATGCTCCCAGAAAGAACCTCTGAGTCTTCACAACTGTGGATGACTTAAGGGCTTCCTTATATACCAAACCCTTAGCTTTTTCAGAGGAAAGTGGGGTTAGAGCTAAGGTTCCCAACTAATGCCTAACTATATAGCATATAGACTTGGATACACTTATGCTTTTCTTTAGAGCCCAAACTTAATCGCTATCTAGCTCAAGTGTCACCTCTAAGGGAATCTACTGCTGAGAAGAGCTGGCTAGTGTGCTAACCATATAAGACTCATCCTATGAACTAGATTCAAAGTCTATATGAATAGGAGGTGTACTCTTGGTAGCTGGGACAGATCTCTATTAGGTGGATTTTAAAGAGGATTTTCACCCACGAGCCTCATCTGGCCTCTTCCTCTACACGTGGTGGAGGTCATCATCCATCCATATTGAATGGATAATTGTGGGTGTAATTTAATGTCAGGCTCAACTTCCTCCTCCAAGTCTATTTCGCTCCCTTTTATTTTCTTTTTCACTTTCTCTTTTCTTTTCTTTTTCTTTTTCTCTGTCCTTTTTTCTTTCTACTTTTTTCTTTTATTTTTAAACTTTGGTCAAGTTTACGATAATAGATTTGTTGATTTTGACGGAGGAAGTAAGCCGCATCCTCAGATATGCCGACCTCGTGAACTATAAATGGCTTGAGATCTTCTTTGACACAGTAAACCATCCCACCTCTCATGAACTTCATACACTAATGTAGAGAGGATGAAACTATGTTATTCTCATGTATCCATGGTTTCCCAAGCAAAGTATTGAAAGATGTATCGAAGTCTATAATGTGAAACTTTGCTTCGGTCTTCCAATCATCTATATCTAAGGGCAACACTATGGAGCCTAAGGCCTGTTGACCTCACTTTTGAAGTGCGGATTCAATCTTCCCATCTTAGACTTAGGAGTCTTCTAGACACTAAGACTTCCCTAGTCATAAGACACTTTATTAGGTAAACACTTAACCTAAAGACTTAGAAGGGTTAACCATAGGATTAGAGTTATGCCTTGAGGTAGGATAATCCACCTACCCTACAACCCAAATCCAATCCATATTTGCCTTCTCAAACCAAACCTCAAGTTCAATTTAAACATCAAATTCAAATCCAAATCCAAGCCTCAATTTCAAAACCAAATGATTGAAGCCCATGATTAAAGCCAAACTTGAAACCCTTCCTAAGCCATGACCTATCCATGGACTTAGCAAATCTTAATCAAATCAATCCAAAATCAATTGATTTTCTCATAATCAATTTATATCTTCAACCATCTTCCAATTTAAATCAAATCTACATTCAAATGATCAAAATTAAATCAAATTAAATCAAAACCCTTCTAAGCCATATGACCTATCCATGGACTTAGCCAAATCTTAATCCAAATCCGTCAAACTCAATTGATTTTCTCAAAAATCAATCATATTTTCAATCATCTTTACAAATTTAAATAAAATACATTTAAATCATCAAACCAAATCAAAACTAATCTTAAGCCACTTGACCCAACTCCATGGACTTAGCCAAACTCCTTCATTCCAAATCCCAAATTCAAATTATTTTCTCATGAATCAATCATACCTTCAATCATATTCACAAATATAAATGAAATCTACAATCATCAAACCAAACCAAAATCTACCAAAGTCAAACCCAACTTAACCCTTTTGACTTGAATTGTTAAAATGAACCAAAACCCATTTGAACCCAAGTCAATTGCAATTATATATATATATATATATATATATATATATCCAAATATATATATATCAATCAAATCCAACTCAAATCAAACTCAACCCAAAATCAAACCCAATTGGTCCACTTCACCCAAAGTCCAATTTGACCTATTTGAGCCAAGTTCTAATCCTACCCAAATTGGATTGAAAAGCCCATCAAAACCTCCCATCATGATTGTTGATCACCCTATGTTGATTAATTGTCCCAAATTGAAATCAGTCAACTTGATGAAGTCCACCCTTATATATGAACCCAAACTAGCTAAATAACAAAGCCAAATCCAAAACCAATGATTCATACCAAATAAAAATTAATATTTGAATATGACTTGACCTTCAATTGAGTCAAACCAAACCCAATTGGCCCTCTTGACCAAATTTGACCCAAATTAACCTAAAAAATTAAATTGGGTGAAATTAAAATATAAACCAAATTGATTGCAACAAATGACTCAAGTTTATTCCAAATTGATTGTTGAACTTGACCAGAGCCATGATTGGACCCAATTGAATCCAATTGACCTACTTAGCCCAAATTGACCTAAAGGTTCAAGTTGGCCTAAAGCAAAACCAAATCCAAATTAATTTAAACTAAAGCCTACAATCATCATCAATTGGTCAACTAAACCCAAACCAACACCCATGCCAATTTGGCCAATTCTGTCAAATTGGTCAACTTAACCCATTTGACCCAAATGAATTCAAATGAGCCAGAATCAAATCTAAGCCAAACTAAACCAAACTAATTGAAACAAAATATCCCAAATGATCATATGAACTTGACCCAACCTTTGGTTTGACCTGATTTGACCAATTGCTAAACTTGACCCAACTTAACCAAATTTGACTTAAATGATTCAAATTGAGCCAAACCTAACCAAATCAACTCCAATTGACTTGAAATTTGGGAAAATCCACCTTTGGCTCATTTCAAATCTACCCAAATCAAATCCAATGCCAAATAATCATTCTACCCTTGGGTCAAGGGCTTCACATGAGACAAATCACCCATGTAAGTTGTCATTTCCATTCCTTGGCCACTTAGTACTCTCCCAATGGTCCACCTAAGCACCTAAGACACTGCCCAACCTAACCCAAGGGGAGATTGGGTTGGCCATGACCCATGGGAGGTGAAATCACTTCACCCTCCCCATTGAAGCATTTGAAACCCATAACACACCCATGATTCCTCCTTGGCAGCCACCTCCACACTTTCGACCAAACATGCCGAGCTAACTCACATCCTCTCTGCCAGCCACATCTCCCTGAGATGGCCGGACAATCACTAGAAGCCATTCCTGAACTGACCATCTGATGAAGATAAAAGGGTACAAACCCCCTTATTTCCACCCAAACACTCACAAAAATCATTCCTCATAGCTCTAGCTACCCAAGAGTAGCTACTGAAGACATTCCTTAAGCTCCCAAGCTCATTCGTCGATCAAAAAATGTAATTCCCATCCTTCCCAAAATAGGACACTCCCATTTCTAACCTTCCTTTCCCATTTATCCATCAAACTCTAATTAACTTTGCACAAACCTTCCTTAAGCCTTGTTCAACAAGAACAATTCATCTCCCAAGCTTCGTGAGCACCGAAGGTGGGACTTCGATCATAGCCAAGCTTCAAATCATTAATTCATGGCCTTCTGAGCAAACATCGAGCAATTAATCCAATTGTTAGTCAACAGGGCATCATCTCCACTAGATGAAGCTTCCTCAATCATTTGAGTGGTCATTCTTGATCAGGTTTTCTTCCAAAATTGATCCTTAGGAAAAATTGGGTTGGAGCTTTTTGATGAAAACTTGCATCTCATGTGATCTTGACTATTGGATCCCCTCTAATTGATGTTGTGAAGGTGTGGGATCTTTTTGGAGTTGATCAGAGTCAGGGTAAGCTTGGATCAAGTGAGCAATGCCGAATGAACTCCATTCTCCCTCACTCGTGTGATGTTAAATTATGCACCATCTTTCGCGGTCAATACATGGTGATTTGATCCTAGATCGATCTAATTTAATCTTATTAAACTGTGGGATGAATTGTAACCATCTAACCTTAGATCAGATGGTAGACAAGAAAGTACCCTTGCCAGTAAAGCGTGTCATAAGTTTTAAGTAGCCAATCTTATAATGTGGAAAGTGTGCGTAGCACCATGGCCAGGCTAGGCTTAATTAATCATTTTTAATGGCAGAAACTTTTAAAAATAATAAAAAATCATAGAGAAATAAAAAAAATGTAAATAAATACATATTTTAATGATATTTCAGAGGAGAATTAATTAAAAATGGTCTTAACTAATTTTGAGCAGTAATTAAAATTTTATTACAAAATTTATTAGTTTAATTACTTAATTAATTAATGCCAAATTTTGTGGGATTATTTAATGGGATGACCTCTACCTCTCTTGATTTTCTTGGGATTTATTACTCACTTAATTAGAAAAATTGACTAATTAAACCTTAACTACTCTTTTAAATTAATTAATGATTAATTAATCTCATGAATTATAATAAATTAGTTAATTAAGTTTATTAATCATTGTTCAACTTTAAGTGAACTAAGGAATAGGGTTTGGACCCCTTTCCTAAGTTCATTTCACCCTTTTTTAAAAATGAAAATAATTAAGATTTAACTAATTAATTAAATCACTTAATCAAATTGAAATCATAATCACATCAGACCTTAATTAATTAAATCATGGGGTAGATCTTTTGGTGTTTAATAACCTAAAGGAGTTTAATGAAATTATGGTTAGTCCATATGTGTGGAAAACCATAAGAGTAATTAATTAAGTCCCCAATCTAATTAACTATTAATCATAAGCCAATTGCATTAGGCCCTTTTATTTCTAGGATCATTGCAAGTTTATTTTCCATGCATATCATGTTGGCTCATAATTATTTAGTTAATTACTTTAAGGTGACATAGGTAACTGTAATTAATTCATCTAATTAAGGGTTCAACTTAATTAACCCATAAAATCAACTTAATTACATTTCCTTAAATTAAATTAAATCACTATTGTGGAAATGGGTTTAAAACAATTAGTGATGATTTCTCTTCTCCTCTTTAAATCAAATCAAATCCAAAACTTAATTAATAAAGAAGCTTTGCTTTGCTTTAAATAATCTTATTTATGTTGATAATCCTTAAGAACTAGTTTGGTTGAATGAATCACATGCTTATATTTGATTGTCCTCTTTCCAATCAAGTTAAATTTGGTATGTCATTTGAATTCATGCATCCATATTTCAAAATCAAGTAAAATAAAATGGATTTCCTTTATGTAAGCTTGCATGTGTTGATTTAATTTAATATATGCATGGTTATTATCACTATTAAATCCAAATGTATTTTTTGAAAGCTTATAAATTAATAATAATATGTGTTATGATGATAATTATAAATGCATAAGAAAGCATGTGCTTATAGCTTAAGTGTATGAATGTTGAGTTCTCTTTCCTCTATTCATGTGTTGATTTATATAAGATTGAATGGTAATGGGTATATAGTTTGGACATCATCCCGAACACGAGGCTTTTAGCTTAAGGAGGCCATTTGATTACCTCAATTCCATGGTTCAACAAGAGCATGTATCCATTTGATTTCAATCTTATGTGTTTCAACATTAGAATTTGGATAAAGCTTTAATTCATATATATAAATGATTCAATCAAAAAATATACAATATTTGCATGGTTTTCTTTCCCTCATTTATGTATACATCCATGTGTCCAAAAGTAGTATACGGACATCCACGAGAATATGAGGCTTTAGTTAGCCCCAAAGAGGTCATTTGATTACCTCACCTCTTTGGTTTTAACACATGTACTTTATATCTTTGTACATGTATATGTATATGTGATTAGTGAATGAAAATCACATTTTACATTAAAATTGCATGCATTCATATTTGACTAAGTGGTTGAATTAATTATCCATATGATTTGGAGCTTACTTTCTACATTCATGTATATGAATTTACATATGTTTGAATACAAATGGGTATATAGTCTGGACATCCTGAGAATAGAATGCTTTAACAAGCTCCAAGGAGGTCATTTGATTACCTCATTTCTCTGATTTAACAATGGCACGTGTCTATTTAATTTTATTCTTATGTCTATTTTGTATAATAATTTGGACAAAGTTTTTAGTTAATATGTTTAAATTATTCAATCAAATAAAATATAAATTTTAACCATACACATACATTCCTCATTTAAGTGTGCTAAAATATGTTTCATGTATAGATACACTTAGGATTAAATCATATGCATGTTACATGTGATGGAAAGGAATGATTTAATATATGTCATGTGGTAGTAATTCAATTAAAATTAATCTTAAGATGCCTTTCATTTTGAATAGGATAATTTAAGTGAACCTAAACTTAGAATTAATTAAATCATTTAATAAGCCATTCACTAAAGAGAACTAAATCAAATTAATATACTTTAGAAAGTGACTTAAGGTATGGATGAAAGAGGGAAATCCTCTTTTTCTCTTTATAACACTTAGTTACTAAGTGTAATCAAATGAAACAAAAGAAAACAAAAATTAAAATTCACAAATCAATTAAACTAAACTAATTTAAGTGAAATCAACATTTCATGTTAAATTGAATCCTTCTACACTTAGAAAATGTAACCTAATGCTTAAGCCAATATATACACATAGAATTAATTAGCACCACTTGTATAGTTGTATGGTTTATATGATGATATTTTTTTTTATGATATTATTTCATGATAGGATGTTCTTATGAGGGATGTTAGGGTAAAAATATGTTTTCTATAAGGGATTATGCTTAAGGGATGCTTAAAAATAAATGTGAATACTCTTTGCAAGTTGCTTAAATCCTTAAGCATAATCCAAGTTAGATTTTAGAGGGTGCTAAGTCCAAATTAAAAATACAACTACTTGGGATTATACGTATATTTAGCTAACCTCTATTTTGTAGGTGTAGTTAGATTTACTTTTCTGACATAATTGTAATATTTGTAATAGGAATTAGGATTAGTGCTATGGGGGATTAGGATGAGCAGTGGCCAGAAGGCTTTTGTCTTGGGGTGCCCTGTGATGCCTTTGAAGCAAGCACCGTCCAAATAAAAGATGGAACCAAATTAGAAATGGAGATATGAAGAAAGAAGACCCCCATGGCATTTAATACAATTATAATTATTCTTTCATATTCGAGGTTGTATAAGGGTAGAGCTCGGCTAACCATCTTTTCTCCTTTCAGGTTGTATGGTGGTACCCGACCGCACTGACCTTTTATTATTTTATGATATTTTATATAATTGTTTGATGTTATGTTTACATTGTGCATTAGGATGGCATGCTTTTTATAGTTTCTTAGATGATTTATGCTTTAATGTGTGGCTTGGATATATTAAGCTCTTAGGAAAAAATAACTTTTCTACCGAACTAATCACTCATAACTAAATTTTAAACAACTCATAACCTCATCATAAAGCCTAATATATAAATAAGATAATTAAAGGATTTAGCATCCCCTTAGCTATATGGTTGTATGTTTCACATCATGCATGCATAATCTTTTTTTCTTGAACATGAAGGATATCCATCCTTGCATGATAAAGGAATGCTTGACTTATGAGGGCATCCCTTGTGGTGAAGAACACCTTCATCTAGTTGATTTGATCCAAACCTATTTCATCATGCATTTAGGCATAAGAAATCCTAAAGCCTCTGTCAAAATGATGTGTCTAAAATGAAAAAAAATTTAAAAAGATTTTGTATCTATAGATTAAGTCATATGCTCATACCACTCATGCTCTAATCTCTTAGAGAGTGTGTTTAAGACTTTAATCTCTTTCTAATTAAATAACTACCCTAGCTATCTTGCAATTCACAAGATCAGACTACATTATTTTAAAATCATGAGAGTTAGTGGCCACTGTGATTATAAGTCTAGAAGTCGGACAATTTATTCTCTCTTGTAGAGGTAAATCCTTATGTCCACTTGTCACTTAGATTTAGGTCGTGTTTTAGCTCATACTAAAGCTCCCTAGATTTAGGATCCAAAGTAGCTATTTCCTTCAAGCTACAAGCATAAATCCTTACCTCTTAGGCATTCCCACAATCTTGTGTTGGTGCATTAAAAGCACTTGTAATCTAATTAAATTTCAACTCAAAATATATAAATCTCAACAACTTCAAAATTATAAAGCCCAACCATAGGATAGATTGGAATGCTCACTAGGCTTCCTAGTATCGTGAGAATTTCCTACTTATTTCATTTGGATTTTAAAAATAAGTCTTCACCTTGAACTTTCCCAATTGATTTTCCAAATACAACCAATCCTTTGATAGTCTAACCTTGAAATCTTTGGAGATGATAGTTGTCTTCTTTAATCGAGAGTATTCTTAAGAAGTTTCATTTCCTAAAATGTAATTAATTATGGAGGCTTGCCTCCATAGGGAACTTAAGAACATGGTTTAATATAAACCCTGCTTTATTTATCCATGTAAAGTAGGGTAAAAATCTCTCGTACATTCATTAACCCATCATGCCTTAGGAGTATTTATTATGTGATTAGGTCCATTGTAGGGTGATGTCTCTATCTTTCTATATAGTACATCATACCTTAATGTTGTACCCAATCACCTCAAAAAGTACCCCCCTCCCTCCTATGATCTGTGTGGTGTCCCCCCTCCCCCCACATAAATCCAAAAATAAACACCACAAGGCTCTCTCCCCTTGTTCATTGAATCCTCTCAACATTATCCTTTCTTTTTGGAGTTTGGAGATGTCGATACTCAAGTAGGAAATGGTTCTTAAAATCATAATGTTGATTGATACACCTTGGTCAATCAAAACTCGAGATAGCCTATATCTACCAACATCCACTATAATGTAAAGAGGTGATTGTGCTCGGTCATCCCTAGGAGTAGGTCTTCATCACTGAATGTAACTTATAAAATGTCCTTCGAGTGACATGCCTCCCCTTTAGTAGCGATCAGCTAAGCTAAGCATATCTCTAGATCAAGTAAAGCCTTGATTAATGGTTCCCTCATCTCTTTGGATAAGACAAGGGCATCATATATGCTTAACTTAGCTAGAAACTTTCTAAGGTGAGCTAGGACATTATAATCAAGTCTGGCTTGGTCCTCCACAAGCAAATCCATGGGTGGAGCATCCTATGGAGGGGCTATCTTCTCATTGAAACCAATGACTTGCTTATCTTTATCCTGAGGTGCTACACTAGGAGGTAGAACTTTGCCACAGATAGGTTGACTTCAATGACTTCTTGGAATGATGAGCTTGTTATAAGTTCTACCTTCTGATCGGGCATACCTACAGCTTCTCCTATTGGATCCTCAGAGTTAGTTGTCTCTAAGTCAATCTTAAGAGGTGAACCTAATTAATTCATAGAAGGATAGTCTGACTCTAAATCAGAAAGGAAAGGATCAGAACTACTTGAGCTATTATTTTTATTTAGACTCGGAGCAATCAATAGGAATAAAATTAAGAGCATCAAAAGTAAACAATATATAATTAGAATCGACTTTCTTCATTAATTTCTTCTTGGGTGGAGGTAAATGATGGAAATCAAATAAAGTAAACAGAGTAAGGGATTTAGTGCCCTTATCCACAAATACAACGCTTCTGCCAATAGAAGAGGAGCTAGCAGAAGAGGTTGTAGTTATAACGGTGGAGGGAGTACTGGACTCAGACGGTGGCTGTGCTATTAGACTATCCAGGGCAAGTATAATGAGCTGCTGCTGCTGCTGCTAGGCCGTCACCTTCCTTGAGTTATCCTTTGCAACTAGCAAAACTTCCTTGGTGTTGGAGGTTTGAGCTACTTCAAGCACCTGCAAGGAAAGCTTCTTGATCTTAGAAATAATCTTCTTAGAGGTTCGGGGTAGGGAGATATACTAACCTTCTTTGATCTTAAGAGGATCAAAAGTATCCCTAATGATTACTCTAATAATTGATGGTTATTTTAATAAGTATTCTTAGGGATAACTATGGCTCTCAAATTGTTGCTACAATCAAGCTAGTCCTTAAAAGTGATATAATCCTCTAAGATGTCAACATGTGATGGTAGCAATAGCTAGATCATTGCCCACTTCCCACCTCTTAGGCTTTGTAACCGAAAGTCAAGTTTCTTCAAGAGATTCTTAAGGATTTTCCTAGAATATGGCTTGTTCAATCTATCGACAAGAGTAGGTGGAAAGTAGTTACCGGTGATGGATATGAATTCCGTTATTGGGTAGGCTACTGAGGTGGTGGAAATGGTCATTGGTGGTGCGGCAGATGATGGTGGTGGTGGAAGAGGAGGAAAAGAGGTTGAGCTCATAGTCTCTCATATCAACTCACTTCCTCGTCTAATGACACAATTTTCCTTAGTTTTTTCTCAAACACCTTTTGTGGCTTGGGCCTAGATGATTGGTCGGGAAAGATTTGGCTTTCTCTTATAGGATAACAACCTTGTTGATTAATTTCTCAAATGTTTTGATGGAAAAGTTTTTAGGCATGAAGCTGACTTGGCCATGGATATTCTTGAGAAGAATCTCAATGGCATGTTATTCAAACAGCTGTGGTTCGCATTTCATGCTCAGGTTGCACCACCTGAGAATATAATCAACAAGGAACTGAGTTTCTACTTCTATAATGATGTCACCTACCACCCTCTACTAAGCTCTAAAGCTTTGATGAAGAGGTGCTCTAACTCAAAGTCTCACCAAACCGTTGGATACATACCAAATACAACACCTGACAAACTGCTAACGAAAAGGCGAAAGAGGAGTGCATTGCTGTCACTAGTGTTGCAAAAGATAGATCTAAAGTATGTAATGTGTTATCGTGGGCTCCTAATGGCATCAAAGATCTTGAAGGATGGTGGCACAAAACCCTAAATAAAATAAAAACTAAATATAAACCTAAACCTAAAAAATAAAACCTAAACCCAAAACTAAAATAAAAAACCTAAACCTAAAATAAACAAAATAAACATAAACATAAACCTAGTCTAAAATAAACTAAACTAAAATAAATAAAACCTAAACCTAAACCTAAACCTAAAATAAACTAAATCTAAACCCTAAACTAAATAAAATAAAATAAATTAAAAATAAACCTAAACCTAAATTAAAAAAAAAACTAAAAATAAATCTAAAATAAAAACCTAAAACCTAAACCAAAAAAATAAAAAATAAAAATTTAAACATATACCTAAAATTAAAAAATAAAACCTAAACCTAAAAATAAAATAAAAATAAAACTAAACATAAACCTAAACCTAAACCTAAATAATAAACTGAAAAAAATTAAACTAAAATAAAATACAAAATAAATAAACTAAACTAAATAAACTAAAAAAAATAAAATAAACTAAAATAAATAAAACATAAACTAAATAAACTAAATAAACCTAACCTATTGGTTTAATTATTTTTTAAAAAAAAACCCTAAACCTTAAACCCTAAAACTAACTAAACTACAAAATAAACTAAACCCTAAACCTAAACTCTAAACCCTAAACCTAAACTTAAACCTACATAAACTCTAAACTAAACCCTAAACAACCCTAAAAACTAAAATCCTAAACCATAAATCCTAAACCCTAAACCATAAACCCTAAAACTTCTAAACTATAAAGCCTGAACAGTAAACCCTAAACTTAAACTATAAACCTAAACCGTAAACCCTTAACCCTAAAACCCTAAATCCTAAAGTCCTAAACCCTAAACCCTAAACCTTAAACCCTAAACCCTAAACCCTTAACCCTAAACCCTAAACCCTAAAAACCTAAAAACCTAAACCTAAACATAAACTAAATAAAACCTAAAAATAAAATTAATAAATAAAACCTGAACCTAAATAAAATAAAATGACCAAAAAAAAAAATCTAAACTAAAACCTAAACCTAAACTTAAAAATAATATAAAATAAACTATTAAAAAATAAAATAAAAACTAAACAAAAACATAAACCTAGAAAATAAACATAAAAATTAAACCTAAAAATAAATAAAAAATATAACCCATACCCTAAACTAAAAATAAAAACTAAACCGAAAATAAAAATAAAAAGAGCAAAATAAACCTAAACATAAACTAAAATAAACTTAACTAAAATAAATAAAACCTAAACATAAACCTAAAATAAACTAAGCAAAAACTCTATACTAAATAAAATAAAATAAACTAAAAACAAACCTAAACCTAAACTAAAACATAAAACCTAAAAATAAACCTAAAATAAAACATAAACCAAAAAAACCCTAAACCCTAAACTAAAAGGCTAAAACCTAAACCTAAACTAAATGAAACCTAAAATAAAATAAATTAAAACCAAACCAAAAAAAAAAAAAATGAAAAAATAAAATAAAATATTAGCATAAACAAAAACCTAAACTTAAATTTAAACCTAAAAAGAAAATAAAAAAAATTAAAACTAAACTAAAATAAAATAAATAAAACCTAAACTAAAATAAATAAAATAAAAATCCTAAATAAAGTAAAACTAAACCTAAAATAAAAAAAAACCTAAAATAAAATAAAATAAAAACTAAATAAAACCTAAACCTAAAAATAAACCTAAAATAAATAAGAAATATAACATAAACCCTATAAAAAAAAAAAAACTAAACCTAAAATAAAATAAAATAAACCTAAACCTAAACTATGATAAACTAAACTAAAATAAATAAAAAACCTAAACCTAAAATAAACTAAACCTAAACCTAAACCAAAACAAAATAAAATAAACTAAAAAATAAGCCTAAACATATACTATAAAATAATACCTAAATAAACCTAAAATAAAACTTAAAACCTCAACCTATAAAATAAATTAAAACCTAAACCTAAATCTAAAATAAAATATAAAATCTAAACCTAAAAGATAAAATAAAATAATAAACTAAACAAAAAAAAATAAATCTAAACCTATTCCTATACCTAAAAAATAAACTAAATTAATAAACCTAAAATAAATAAACTAAACTAAATAAAATAAAATAAACCTAAATAATAAAAATAAATACAAAATAAAATGAACTAAAATAAATAAAAAAAATAAACTAAATAAATCTAAACCTACCAAGATACTTAATTGAAAAAAATGAAAATAAAAAAATTTGAAACAAATTATAAAAAATCCTAAATCAGAAACTCTAAACCCTAAACCCTAAACCCCAACCTCAACCCTAATCCCTAAAATGTAAATCATACACCCTAAACCCCAAACCCTAAATTCTAAACCTAAACCATAAACCCTAAACCCTAAACCCTAAACACTAAACCCTAAAAACCTAAACTTCAACTAAATAAAACCTAAAAATAAAAAAATAAAAACCCAAAACCTAAAAAGAATAAAAAATAAAATAAAATAAAAAACTAAAATAAAACTTAAACCTAAACCTAAACGTAAACGTAAACCTAATCCTAAAATATAATAAAATAAAAAATAAAAACTAAAATAAAACAAAATAAATAAAAACCAAAACTAAACTAAAAATAAAATAAACCTACAAATAAAATACCTAAATAAAATAAAAACTAAACATAAAATAAAAATAAAATAAACCTAAAATAAAAAATAAATAAAAACTTAAACCTAAAAAATAAACCTAAAAATAAATAAAATATAAAACCTAAACCCTAAACTAAAAAAAAAAAAACTTAAATCTAAAATAATCTAAACCTAAACCCTAAACTAAATAAAATAAAATAAACTAAAAATAAACTTAAATGTAAAGTAAACCTAAATTAAAACCAAAACCTAAACCTAAAAAGATAAAATAAAACCTAAACTAAACCTAAAAATAAAAATAAACTTAAAGCTAAAAAAATAAAATAAAATAAAACTAAGAAATTAACATAAACCAAAAACTAAACCTAAAAAAAATAAACTAAAATAAAAATAAAAAAAGAAAAATAAATAATCCAAAATAAATAAAAATAAACTAAATAAACCTAAACCTAATTTATATTTTTTTTAAAAAAACCTTAAACCTTAAACCAAACCCTAAACCTAAATCTAAACTAAACCTAAAACTAACTAAAATAAACCCTAAAATAAAACCTAAATAAAACTAACCCTAAAAAAAGCCCTAAACTAAACCTAAATCGTAAACCTTAAACCCTAAACCCTAAACCTAAACCCTAAGCCCTAACCCTAACCATAAAACACTAAACCCTGAAAAATATAAACCATAAAGCCTAAATCATAAACTCTAAACTAACCCTAAACCCTAAGTTAACCCTAAATCCTAAACCCTGAACCCTAAAAACCCTAAACCCTAAAGACTAAAAACTAAACCCAAAACCCTAAACCCTAAAACCTGACCCTAAACCCTAAACCCTAAAATCATAAACCCTAAAACCCTAAACCCTAAACCTAAACCCTAAACCTAAAACCTAAAAAACCTAAACCTAAACTAAATAAACCTAAAATAAAATAAATAAAACCTAAAGCTAAATAAAAATAAAATAAAACCTAAACTAAAACGTAAACCTAAACCTAAAAAAAAATAAAATATAAAATAAAAATAAACTAAAATAAAATAAAGAAAAGAAAACTAAACAAAAAATAAAATAAACATAAGAATAAAGAACCATAATAAAATATAAACTAAACGTAAAATAAAAATAAAATAAACTTTAAAAGGATAAAATACAAATCAAATTAAAACCTAAACCTAAAAAATAAACCTAAAAATAAAACCCAAAAATAAATAAAAAATAAAATCTAAACCCTAAATTAAAATAAAAACATAAACCTAAAATAAAAATAAACTAAACAAAATAAAATAAACCTAAACTGAAACTAAATTAAACTAAAATAAAATAAATAAAACCTAAACCTAAGCCTAAAATAAACTAAACCTAAACCAAAACTAAATAAAATATAATAAACTAAAAGTAAACTAAACCAAACTAAAAAATAAAACCTAAAAATAGACCTAAAATAAAAACCTAAAACCTAAACTTAAAAAAATAAAATAAAAACCAAAACCAAATCCTAAAAATAAAAAATAAAACCTAAACCTAAAAAAATTAAAATAAAACTCAACTAAAAAATAAACCTGAACCAAAACCTAAACCTAGAAAATAAACCAAAATAGAAAACCTAAATTAAAATAAATAAACTTAAAATAAATAAATTAAACAAATAAAAAATAAAAATAAACCTAAATAAAATAAAATAAATAAAATTAACTAAAATAAATAAAATTAAACTAAATAAACATAAACTTACCATTTTACTTAATTTTAAAAAAAAATTGTTAAACCCTAAATCCTAAACCATAAACTAACACTAACCCTACAAACTTAAACCTACAACCCCAAAAACCAAAAACCCTAAACCCTAAACTAAAATCTGAACACTATACCTAAAACCTAAACCCTAAACCCTAAATCTTAAACCCTAAATTATAATCCTAAAAGCATAAATTAAAACCTATAAACTCTAAACCCTAAACCCTCGCACTAAACCTAAACCTAAACCCTATACCCTACCCTAACACTAAACCCTAAAACCTAAACCCTAAAACCTAAACCTAAACCTTAAGTAATTAAATAAATTAAAAAATAAACCTAAACCCTAAAACCTAATAAACCTAAATATAAACCTAAACCATAAGAGTGGGCGTAACCTGATGGTATAACATCACTATAACCAGGCTTAGTCTAGACCTACTAAAGACATCATAAATAAATTTGGAGGTGTGGATATGAAGGTGGTGGTTAATAAATAAATGGAGGTTAAAAAATGGTAAAGGGAGACAAAATATGAAATCCAAAAAGAGGTGAGTTTATTTTGATGAACCAGAAACTAAAGAATGAACATCTGATCTTCTACTATGGAACTTGTCTTTATAAGTAGACATTCTATTTATCTGGGTTTTGATTCTATGCATGCTCATTTTGATATGTGTTGTCTCGTGTCTTAAAAACTTGGTGTGTTACATTGATGAAATTAAAAAAAAAAAGAAATGAATTTTGTATTTAAAAAAAAAACCCTAAACCCTAAACTAAAACCAACCCTACCTATAACCTAAACCATAAACCCTAAATCATAAATCTTAAAACCCTAAACCCTAAAATCCTAAACCCAAAACCTAAACCTAAACCCTAAATCCAAACCTAAACCTAAACCCTAAACCTTAAACCCTAAACCCAAACCTAAACCTAAACCCTAAACCTAAACCTAAACCCTAAACCCTAAAAATCCTAAATCTAAACTAAATAAAACCAAAAAAAACCATAAAAAAATAAAATATAATACTAAAATAAAAGAAAAAACCTAAACTAAAAAACCTAAATCTATAAATAAACCCTAAATAAAATAAAATAAACTAAAATAAACCTAAACCTAAACTAAAAAATAAAACATAAAAAATAAACCAAAAATAAAATCCTTAAACCTAAACCTAAAAAAATAAAATAAAAATTTAAACTTAAACTTAAAAATAAAAAATAAAACCTAAACATTAAAAATAAAATAAAATAAAACTAAACTATAAAATAAGCATAAACCTAAACCTAAACCTAAAAACTAAACTAAAATAAAAAAATAAACTAAAAAATGAACTTAAATAAAAATACAAAATAAAATAAACTAAAATAAATAAAAAAATAAACTAAATAAACTAAATAAACCTGAACCTATTGAACCTAAAAAAACCTAAACCCTAAACCCTAAAAAATAAACCCTGAACCCTAAAACTAACCTTAAACCCTAAATCCTAAACCCTAAACCCTAAAAAACTTTATATCCAAAACCATAAACCCTAAACCCTAAATTCTAAAGACAAAACACTAAACCCTAAACCCTAACCCTAAACCCTAAACCTTAAAATCCTCAACCATAACCCTAAACCCTATCCCTAAATGCCAAACACTAAATTGAAACCTAAAGTAGCTAAATAAATGAAAAAATGAACTTAAACAATAAAACCTAATAAATTTAAACACTAAGAATAATAAAAAAACATAAACCTAAGATAAAAAAATAAAAGTTATAATAAACCTAATAATAAATAAATAAGGCTAAAATAAAACCTAAAAAATATAAAAAATCATGCTACCTAAATAAATAAAAAAGAAACTAAACCTACTAAAAAATAAAAACATTTGCTCTATAATCTATGTCATACCTAAACTAAACTAAAATAAACTAAATTAAAAATAAATAAAACCTAAACATAAATCTAAAATAAACTAAACCTTAACCATAAATAAAATAAAATAAACTAAAAATAAAACTAAACCTAAACTAAAAATAAAACCTAAAAATAATCATAAAATAGAAACCTAAAACCTAGGCCTAAAAAAATTAAATAAAAAACTAAACCTACCTAAAAATAAAAAATAAAACCTAAACCTAAAAAATAAAATAAAAATAGAAGTAAATAAAAAAGTAAACCTAAACCTAAACTTAAACCTAAAAACTAAACTAAAATAAAAAATGTAAACTAAAATAAATAAATGGAAAATATATAAACCAAATTAAGTAAAAATAAAAATAAACCTAAATAGAAATAAAAAATAAAATAAACTAAAATAAATAAAAAATAAACTAAATAACCTTAAACCTACAAGTTTACTTAATCTAAAATATATATTAAAATTTATAAAAAAACCCTAACCCTAAACCCTAAACTAACCCTAAACCCTGAACCCTAAACCTACAACCCTGAACCCAACCCTAAACCCTAAACCCTAAAACCTAAAACCCTAAACCCTAAATCATAAACCCTAAAACCTATAACCCTAAACCCTAATCACTAAACCCCTAACCCTAAACCCTAAATAGTAAACCCTAAAAAACAAAAAACCTAAATCTAAAATAAAAATATATAAAAATAAAATAAATAAAAAAATATAAACCTAAATGAAAAATAATAATAAAATAAAAACCTATGCTAAAACCTAAACATAAACCTAAACATAAAAATAAAATAAAATAAAAAATTAAAACTAAAATAAAAAATAAAATAAACCTAAAAATAAAAACCATAAATAAAATAAAAACTAAATGTAAAATAAAATAAATAAAAAATAAAACCTAAACCCTAAAAGAAAACATAAACCTAAAGTAAACAAGATAATATAAACCTAAACATAAACTAAAATAAACTAAACTAAAATATATAAAACCTAAATCTAAACCTGAAATAAATAAAACCTAAACCCTAAACTAAATAAAATAAAAAAAACTAAAAAAAACCTGGACCTAAACTAAAAAATAAAACCTAAAAATAAACCTAAAATAAAAAGCAAAAACTTAAACCTAAAAAAATAAAATAAAAACCTAACTTAAACCTAAACTTAAAAAATAAAATAAAAATAAAACTAAACTTAAAAAAGAAGCATAAACCTAAACCTAAACCTAAAAAATAAACTAAACTAAAAAACATAAACTAAAATAAATAAACCTAAAATAAATAAGCTAAATAAATAAAAATAAAAAATAAACCTAAATAAAAATTTAAAAATAAAATAATCTAAAATAAATAATGGTAGAATGGCTCTATTGTGATCTTTCTACCCACAGATTATCATTATGCTCTGTTGTTTTCTCAGTACCCACATCTATCTTTTGTGATGAGAGTTGGACTTCTAATGGTAGAATAGTAGACCCATACACTAAGGAGAAAGGAGGACGAGTTGGAGTTCTCTTTATGGTGCGGTAGAGCCATAAGATTCAACTAACCGCTCATGCCACCATCACTTATTGTTGTTGAGTGTCTTCATTAGTATTTGAATCAAATATAATTCATCGAGGCACTCCAAACCTATATACGATATGATTTTTAAAAAACTGGAGCACATGCTGAGCTATCAACTCTCTAAGCAAAATCATCTTCTCCTTTTTGGAAAAGTAGTCAGTAGCAGCTAAGTTGAACCGATGGACCTTGGAAGAAGGATGATCGATCAGAACTACTTTGTCAAAACCTTAACACTTGAATGACCATGATGCTAATGTAGGATGTAGAATGTTGGGTGGTCGGTGAAGGACCACACCGTGTATTTCACATTGGTGGCATCGCCTAGTAGTATCCATGAAATCTTTGATCATCAAAAACCAATAGTATCCTAGTTTCTTGATCTTGGCTTTCATCTTCGAGCTGAATTAGTTGGCTCTAGATAATCCTGAGTGTACCTCAATCACAATGTTATAGCCTTTGTTCTTGTCTAAATAATGTAACCACATATGATCGAAAGACCGCCGGTATAAGGCACCATCCACAAAAGCGTAGGAAAGTGCTCTCTGCTTCATCTGATTGGCTTGGAATTTTTCTTGAGGTAGTTCACCTTTATTTAGGTAATTCATGAATGGTTGCCTCCAATCTAACTTCTCAACCTTCTTGGCAATGGCAACATCCCCTTCAAGAGAGTACTTTTTGATGAGTTCAATATCAATAAAAGATAAGACTTATCTATTTTATACTTTTATTGATATAAACTCATCATCTGAGCCACCCTTGGCAAGCTTAGATAAATCATACATTATGGTGTTCTCTCCTTGAGGAATCTTATAAATGGTAACATCTGGGATTTCATACAATAACTCCATGTTGTACTTATGGTAGTGATGGTTCTTGGGCTTTATAACATTATAGGACCCAACGATTTGGTTGATAATTAGTTGAGAATCCCTAAAGATGTTAATGTTCTGGATGATTAGAGTAACGTCTAACTCCAAACCGAGAATGATAGCCTCATATTTAGTTTCATTATTAGTGCAAGGATTAGATAGATGATATGAGAATCTCATCACATCTCGGTTTGGAGTTAAGAGAACTATTCTTACCCTTGCCTTTCCTAGAATAGTAGATTGTGGTTCTTCTCTTCTTTGAGAAGAAGCTGCACCCTCAAAGTACATCTCCCAGAGGTGAATGCTAGTATCCCCTAAGTTCATGATTTATTCATTAATGAGATCATCACTAAGTGGAGAGTCAAGAAGAAGTGCCGCTAAGAAAATTGCTGCTTATCCTTTCACCACACGGAGGTACCAAGGTAATGTCAAACTATGAGAAGATCATGGACCATCGTCTCTGCCTAAATAGCATCAACCATATCATGAGATACTGTAGTGGATTAATGCTAGAGATTAATTTCACCTTATGAGGAAGCTTGAAGTGCTGTAGCTTTTGGGATTCAAAGATTAAAGTCGGCAATGCTTCTATGGATAATTAGCCTAAGTAGGGATTAGATGATACAGGTAGTAGAGTGCATTTTCCTTCCCTTCATCATTGTCTTGGGCAAACAAAGCACAAAGGGAATCATCTAACTCAATAGTATAAAGTATGAGCAGCTTTCCTACAGTATCTCATGACATGGTCGATGCTATCTAAATAGTTGGCATGATGGTCCATGATACTCTCACAGTTTGAAATTATCTTTGTACCCATTCGTGTAGTGAAAGGATAAGTGCTAGTGGATTTCTTAACAATACACCCACTTTTTGCTGACTCTCCACTTAGTGATGATCTCCCAATGAATAAATCATGAACTTAGGAGATACTAGCATTCACCATCGGAGATGTACTTTTATGCTTCCTCTCAAAGAGGAGAAGAACCATAATCTACTATTCCAAGAAAAGGAGTAGAAATAGTTTTCTTAACTCTAGACTATGATTAAATTAGATTCTCATATCAACCTGCTCAATCCTTGCATGTATGAGGCTACATGGTCTAGAGTTAGTCATCAATCTAAGCATCAAGAACATCAACATCTTGAGGGAATCTCAACTAGTTATGAACCAAATTGTTGGGTCCTATATGGTTATAAAGCCCAAGCTCCATCACTACCCCAAGTACACTATGAAGTTGTTAGCCTAAATCCCAGAGGTTACCATTTATAAGATTCCTCGAGAATAGAATGCCATAGCGTATGCTTTAACTAAGCTTGCCAAGGAGTTGGCATGTCTAGAAGATGAGTCCATATCAATAAAGGTCCAAAATAGATAAGTCTTATCCATTATGGATATTAAACTCATCAAAAGGTACTCTCTTGAAGGGGGTGGTTGCCATTGCCAAGAAGGATGAGGAGTTATATTAGAGGCAACCATTCATGGATTACCTAAATAAAGGCAAACTATCTCAAGAGAAGTCTAAAGACCATCAGATGAACTAGAGAGCACTTTCCTACACTCTTGCGGATAGTGTCTTATACCGGCAGTCTTTCGATCATATGTGGTTATATTTTTTAGACAAGTAAGAAGCACATAAGATCATGAACAAGGTACATGTAAGATTATGTATAGCCAACCAATCTATTTCAAAGATGAAAGCCAAGATCAAGACACTAGGATACGCCATCGATGATCAAAGAGTACATGGGTTAGGAAATGCAACCAATGTCAAACACATATCTTTTATCTCTACTTTGAGTTGAGATAACATCCCGACACTCACTCAAGATGCTTCGTGGTGATAAGCAACCCTGCTAGTGTGTCGCCTAGTCATCTTCTTTCTTTTGAGGATGTAAGTCTACACTTTCCTTCCTTACTTGGCCATGCATCGATGAGCACCTTGTTAGTTTGGTAAAGCGGTAAGCTACCGCATGTTGGCTTCATTTAAGAGGATGTGAGTCTTCTATGCTTTCTTGATTAGCCTTGCATTGATTGATCGAGTATATTTGATGTTTAGGATAAGTCCCCTAGCGACTCCTTCCATCATGGATGCTTGAAGTCTAGGTCCAGTCCTTCCTTGGGGCTCCCCACTTAGTAGTCACTCTAGCTCAGTTAGCATTTGTCCTGCCGATGATAGACTATCTTGATGATCAATTCCACTTGGGAAGTTGTAAGCCTACATGCTTTCTTTCCAAATTAATCATTGCACATCGACCAGAACCTTAGGTTGGTTGGTTCTCACTATGCTAATAAATACACCAGTCATTCTAATGGATACACCTTAGGTTGGTTGGTTCTCGTACCTTAGGATACTCATTGCAAATGTAAGTCTACTATGCTTTCTCCTTGAGTTGGCCACTGTACATTTATAGGCTTCCTTTTCTAGGGCTCAAGATAATGCTCCTAGTAGAACCTCCTATGTGGGCACTATATTTGGATCACTTCCTTTGTGACCCCATTTAGACATTACCCGAGTTACTATTGAATTGGATAGTTCCCCTTTCCTAATAACCACCCCTGTGATTGTAGATTCCATCTTATGGATGTGAATATTGCCATGGTCTAGTAAATTTAAGATAGGTCAAGGCCAACATAGCCCCTTTTTAGTGTGGTCCCTCGCACACTAATAAAGTCTATGCAAATATATAAATAAAATATATATTCACTTACAGATTAAGAGAACACCCTAGTGGTACCTTTTTTCAAGTAGGTATCCCATCTTTAGGGCATTATCAGTAGAACTTCCTATAAGAATCGCCTAACAACTCCTGAGTTAATATAAGTACCCAACGATATTACACTCAGTAGTCTCCCTTAAGTCGGGTTCGATTTGTTGTGCTACCAGTAGGTCACCCTAGCTATTGTTCCCTACTTTAAAAGATGTAAGTCTACTATGCCTTCTTCTTAGCACAACCGTCGCACACCGAAAGGCAACCCCTTAGGTTGGCAAGCTCTACCCCACAACTAGTAGACTATCCCTTTGGATTTGTAAATCTGAGATAGGATAAGTCTGATATAGCCCCTTCTCAGTGGGTCCATCACACACTGACATGGTCCATAAATTAAATCAATCAAATTTGAACGAGCTCACATCCCCAGCGAATATTCTCTCAATTTAAAATCAAACTAAACCAAAGAAACCATATCAAATCACAAGAAATTAAGATAAAATTAATCTAGACTACATTTGAGTTTAAATAAATCCCCATCGTCATTCACTCAGTAGTCGCTAGTTCAAGTTTGATTTATTGTGCATCCAACAGGTCACCCTAGTAGTTGTTCCTCACTTTGGAAGATGTAAGTCTGTTACACCTTCTTCCTAGCATAGCCATTGCAAATAAAGGAAACCCCTTAGGTTGGCTAGCTCCACCCTACAGTCGGTAGACTATCCCTTTAGATTTATAAACCTGAGGTAGGTCAAGGCTGATATAGCCCCTTCTTAGTGGGTCTATCGTACATTGATAGGGTATTAACTCAAACTAAATTATACCCAATATGATTTTCTCTAGTGGAGTTAAATCACACCCTTCTCCCTAGTGGAGCCCTATATCATATGTAAACAAGTCAAGCAAAAACATTGAATTCAAAACCAACCTCCCCAGTGGATCCAAATTAAACCAAATCCCCTAATATAGTCTAAATCAAAAAAATCCAACCAAGCTATTATCCCTAACAGATACATCCCCAAACAAATCTATGAAATCAAATTCAAATCCCAATATCTAGCGGATAGCCCGAATCTGCTTCCCTAGTGGAAGGTTCATATACCCGATCCCTAATAAACTCGATCCCATATCTATAGCTAATATGCCTCCACATCAATTAAAATAGAACAAATTAAAGTCAATTTGATCTTAATCCTTGGTGAATTATAGATTCTTATCTGGATCTTCTTTCCAATAATCAAATCAAATTCAAACCGTATCTAGTAGATTTTCTTCTTCTATGCCCTCGACATAGACCCTTCACATGTCATGTCCAATGCATGTGTGACCCCCTAACAGATCTCCCTCCATGTCCTTGACATGGAATTCTCATCAAATCTTATTTCTTATCTTATGCACACCTTTAATACTTCAACCAAAATCCTAACAATGTATACGTTCAAATTACCTCAAATTAACATTCTAATCAACATTTTAGGATTTGTAATGGTAAAAGCTCAAACTAACTATACAATATCATGCTAGACATATTATAGTGTGAATTAACACACTATATTAAATTATAATTTACTATAATATAATACATTGTCTAACATTACACCTCATTAGAATCACTTAAAAGGAACATATAACAAAATTTTTGCAAAACATGAATAATGTTCATTTTGGATGTAAAATTATTATTTTTCTAATAGAAATGGTACAAAATAGCATAATTTTGGTGTTGCTTCTTAGTGTGCTATGAATATGGCCAAATTCTTCCATCTCAACTTTCAAATTAACATTTTTGTGAGTTTGGACCCAATGTATTATAACAAAAGTAAAACATACTAAAATGTACAATAACATTTAGTAACGCCACATTCATATATATGTGAAGTTATATTTTTATGTACATTATATTTTAATATGCTTTCATATAATATATTATCTTACATTACACCTTAAAATGAATCACTTTAAAAAAAAAAATTATAAAATTTGGTTGAAAATGAATATTTATTTTGGATGCAAAATTCCATTCTTTTGATTAATTGACACACCATAGAGAACCCAATGATGTTCCTTAAATCTTAAATTTGGCCACATCCCATCATCTCAACGTATAAATTAGTATTTTTATGTATTACGAATACAAACTCTACTACATCATACCATAATAAACTATAATTTGCTAAACAATAAGTAGTAATACACAATAGTATGCTATAATGCACAATGCTACACTATGTTATGCCCTCCTATATTAGAATATGCTATGACATATTATATTATATTATATTGCATATCACTTCACAAGGGATTGCTTAAGATAAAAAATAATAAAACTATCTAAATAATAAAAAACAATATATTTTAGTCATATGACTTCTATATTTTAAATTGAAATAATATGTTATGATGTCATGCTCTACTTATTATGAATTTGGCCAAATTCCACCATTTTAAAGCGTAAACAACATTTTTATAAATAATGCTAGTGTAGGCTCGGCTGCATGATTGTAAAATACTAAAAGAATTTGAACTGTGCAGAATAATATATTATGATATATGATGCTATACTATGCTACAAAATATAATATTTATTTTGAACATAAATCTTACTTTTTAGACTACAAGTGGTGTATCATACCGTTGGTACTACAACTCAATTCCCACTTCAAATTTAACAAATTTCATCATTTGATTTATCAATCAATATTTTTATGATTTATATTAATATATACTATAGGGAAAAATACCATAATATGCTAAAACATTTCAAAACATCTTATAACCACCAAAAATACATCACTACATGCTCAAATATATGATGCTACATTATACTATAATATATGATATTATAATATGATTTAGGTTTAGGGTTTAGGGTATTCAAATCTCTAATAGTTAATGGAAAGTCTCTTGAAGACATTTTCTTTAGCTACCATAATAATGTTAGGATTAGGTCATTCTTCAGATCTACTACTAACGACATCTTTATTCAAGATTTAGGTTTTAGGGCTTAAGGTTAGGGTTTAGGGATAGATTAGGTTTTAGGGTTAGTTTAGCATTTAGGGTTTATAGTTTAGGGCTGGGGGTTTAAGGTTTAGGGTTTATGGTTTACAGTTTTAGGGTTTAGGGTTTAATGTATAGGGTTTAGGGTTTTAGGGTTTAGATTTTATGGTTTAGGGTTTAGGGTTTAGGGTTTAGGGTTTTAGGGTTTAGGGTTTAGGGTTTAGGGTTTAGGGTTTTGGTTTTAAGTTTAAGGTTTAAGTTTTAGTTTAGGGTTTAAGGTTTAAGGTTTTATTTTAATAGAAACCAAATTAATATTCAACATTTCTTCTTTTCAATTTCATCAACCAAGTAGGACACTAAGTTTTCTAAGACCCAAGCAATGATATAGATAAAAAATAAGCACCCATAGAGCAAATAAAAAACCCTAGATATGTAGAACCATCTATAGTATAAAGACATAGTTCCATAAGTAGTAGATCGGATCGACCATTCTTCAATTTCTCCTGTTCCCATCAGAACCACCCCCACCTCTCATCATCATATCTCGCCACCAACCCTCGTAACCTTCAGCTCCTTCCATAACCACCACTGCTCTAACAACTAGCTCCATATCCATTAGCACTTCTAGATCCCCCATCCCAACTATGATAACTACCACCTCCACCATCGCCTCCACCGCCGAGACCCAGCCTAGTGATGTTCCTCCCATAAGGTTCTCCATTCATTTAGGGTTTAGGTTGGTTGGGTTAGTTTAGGGTTTAAGGTTTAGAGTTAGTTTAGAGTTTAGAGTTTAGGGTTTAGGATTGTAGGTTTTAGGTTTTAGGTTTTATGGTTTATGGTTTAGAGTTTAGGGTTTAGGGTTTAGGGTTTTAGAGTTTAGGGTTTAGGGTTTAGGGTTTAGTGTCTTAGAGTGTAGGGTTTAGAGTTTAGGGTTTGGGAGTTTAGGGGTTAGGAGTTTAGGGTTTTAGGGAGGGTTTAGGGTTTTAGGGTTTAGAGATTAGGGTTTAGGATTTAGTGTTTAAGTTTTTTTTAATTAAGTAAATAGGTAGGTTTAGGTTCATTTTGTTTATTTTTAATTTATTTGAGTTTATGTTATTTTATTTTTATATTTAGGTTTATTTTTTATTTTTATTTAGTTTAGTTTATTTATTTATTTAGTTTAGGTTTAGGTTTATTTTTAGTTTATTTTATTTTTTTTACTTTAGGATTAGGTTTAAGTTTAGTTTATTTGTTTAGGTTTAGGTTTATTTATTTAGTTATTTATTTTAGTTTAAGTTTAGGTTTATTTTATTATTATTTTTTATTTTATTTATTTTTTTAATTGGTTTATTTATTTATTTTTTTTTTTTAGGTTTATTTTTTTTTTTAGGTTTATTTATTTTTTATTAGGTTTATTTTCTTTTTTATTAGGTTTATTTTAGGTTTTTTATTTTTTAGTTTAGTTTAGATTTTTATTTATTTTATTTTAGTTTAATTTTTATTTTTTATTTTATTTTATTTCTAGGTTTAGGTTTATATTTAGGTTTTAGTTTTTTTTTATTATATTTTGGTTTAGGTTTTTGTATTTATTTTATTTTTAGGTTTTATTTAGTTTAGGTTTAGGTTTTTACCTTTTTTAGGTTTAGGGTTTAGAGTTTGTTTAGGTTTAAGGTTTAAGTTTCATTTTTGGGTTTAAGGTTTTTTTTAAACAAAGAACAAATTAATATTCAACATTTCTTCTTTTGATTTTATCAACCAAGTAACACCCCAAGTTTTCTAAGAGACAAGCGACAACATAGATAAACAATGAGCACCCATAGAATAAATCAAAAACCCTAGATAAGTAAAATCATCTCTACTAAAAAGACATAGTTACGTAGGTAGATTGACCATTCTTTAGTTTCTCCGCCCCATCGAATCATCTCTCGAGAAGAACACCGCCATCATATCCTAATCTCTCCCTCCAAAACCACCACAGCTCTAACAACCACCTCCATATCCACCAGCACCTCTAGACCCTCCACCACCACTACAATAACTACCGCCTTTGTCTTCGCCACCACCACCAAATCTAGACTGAGCCTAGTTGATAGTGATGTTCTTGCCATCAAGGTTCTACCCATTCTTAGGGTTTTGAGTTAGTTTAGGTTTTAAGATTTAAGGTTTAGGGTTTGGGGTTTAGGATTTAGGGTTTAGGAGGGTTGTGGTAGGATGGTTTAGGGGTTTAGGTTTAGGGTTTAGGGTTTAGGGTTTAGGGTGGTTTTAGGGTTTAGGTGGCTAGGTTTAGGGTAGGTTTAGGGTGGGAGGTTAGGGTTTAGGGGGTGTAGGGAAGTTTAGGGTTTATGTTTTAGGGTTTAGGGTTGTATAGGGTTAGTTTTAAGGTTTTAGTGTTTAGGATTTGTAGGGTTTTTTTTAATTAAAACAAACAAAAGTTTATTTAATTTTTTTAGTTTATCTTTATTTATTTGAGGTTATTATTTTTTTATTTAGGATTATTTTATATTTTATTTAGTTTAGTTTATTTATTTTAGGTTTATTTATTTTAGTTTATGTTTTAGTTTATTTTAGGTTTAGGTTTATGTTTTAATTTTTATTTTAGGTTTAGGTTTAGATTTTATTTTACTTTTAGATTTAGTTTTAGTTTTATTTTATGTTTATTTTAGGTTTTATTTTTAAAAGGTTTATTTTATTTTAGTTTATTTTTTATTTGGTTTAGGTTTAATTAATTTTAGGTTTAGGATTTATTTATTTATGTTTAGTTCATTTTAGTTTAGATTTAGGTTTATTTTATTTTATTTATTTTATTTTTATTTTAGGTTTAGATATTTAGTTTATTTAGGGTTTAGGTTTTTATTTAATTTATTTTAAGTTTTATTTTTAGGTTTATTTCTAAGGTTTAAGTTTTTCTTTAATTTTTATTTTATTATATTTTAAGTTTATATTATTTTTAATTGATTTAGGTATTTTATTCTTAGGTTTACTTTAATTTATAGTTTAGTTTAGGTTTTGATTTATTTTATTTTGTTTTATTTTTTTATTTAATTTTACTTTTAGGTTTAGGTTTTAGTTTAAGTTTTTATTTTATTTATTTTAATATTTTATTTAGGCTTTTAGGTTATTAGGGTTTAGGGTTTTGGGTTTTGATTTTGGATTTAGGGTTTGGGATTTATTGTTTAGGCTTTAGGAGGGTTTTGAGGGTTTAGCAGAGAGGGTTTAGGAGGGTTAGGAAGGTTTAGTTTTTTAGGATTTTTTGGTTAAGTTTAGGGTTTAGGTTGGTTTGGGAGTTAGGGTTTAGGGTTCATTATTAGTGGTTTAGGGTTTGAGTTTAGGTTTTAGGGTTTAAAGTTTAGGGTTTAGGGTTTATGATTTATCGTTAATTTTAGGGTTTAGGGTTTAAGCTTTAGGATTTTTGATTTAAAATTTATGGCTTATCTCTTTTTTAATTAAGCAAAAGATTTAGTTTATTCTTTATTTATTTTAGTTTATTTTATTTTTTATTTTTTAATGTTTATTTTTTATATTTATTTATTTTAGTTTATTTATTTTAGGTTTATTTTTTATTTTAGGTTTTTTTTTTTTTAGGTTTAAATTTATTTTTTAGTTTTATTTTATTTTATTTTATAGGTTTAGGTTTTATATTTTATTTTAAGTTTAGGTTTACATTATTTTATTTTACTTTTTTAGGTTCAAGTTTTAGGTTTACTTTTAGGTTTTATTTTTTAATTTTGGTTTAGGTTTATTTTTAGTTTGTTTTATTTTATTTAATTTAGGTTTTGGTTTAGTTTATTTTAGGTTTAGGTTTAGGTTTTATTTTTTAATTGTAGTTTATTTTAGCTTAGGTTTAGGTTTATTTTATTTTGTTTATTTTATTTTTATTTTAGGTTTAAGTTTTTTAGTTCTGGTTTAGGTTTTATTTTTATTTATTTTTATGTTTTATTTTAATTTTTTAGTTTTGGTTTTATTTAGTTTTATTTTATTTTATTTTAAGTTTATTTTATGTTTAGTTTTTAATTTATTAAGTTCTTTTATTCTTATTTTTATTTTATTTTTTAGTTTAATTTAGGTTTCTATTTATTTTATTTTAGTTATTTTTATTTGTATTTTTATTTTATTTTTAGGTTTAGGTTTATGTTTTAGTTTAGGTTTTTATTTTATCTTATTTTTATATTTTATTTAGGTTTATGTTTATTTTTTTTAGGTTTTATTTAGTTTAAGTTTAAGTCTTTCAATTTTTAGGATTTAGGGTTTAGGGTTTAGGGCTTAGGGTTTTAGGGTTTAGGATTTTAGGTTTAAGGTATAGGGTTAGGGTTTAGGGTATAGTGTTTAGGGTTTAGTGTTTAGAATTTAAAAATTAGGGTTTTTAGGGTTTAGGGTTTAGGGTTAACTTAGGGTTTAGGGCTTAGGGTTTTTATGGTTTAGGATTAGTTTAGAGTTTAGGGTTTAGTGTTTATGATTTTAGGGTTTAGGGTTTAGGGTTTAGGGTTTAGGGTTTATGATTCTTTAAGGTTGTAGGTTTAGGGTTAGTTTTAGGGTTTAGGGTTTAGGATTTTTATTTATTTTAGTTTATTTTTATTTATTATTTTTATTCAAATTTATTTTTTATTTTATTTTGTTTGGTTTATTTATTTTAATTTTATTTATTTTAGTTTAGGTTTTCTATTTTAGTTTACTTTTTTTAGGTTTATGTTTACTTTTTAGTTTAGTTTTATTTTTATTTTATTTTTTAGGTTATGTTTTATTTTGTAATTTTAAGTTAAGGTTTAGGTTTGGATTTTTTTTTAGGTTTAGCTTTTAGGTTTTTAGTTTAGGTTTATTTTTAGGTTTTATTTTTTAGTTTAGGTTTAAGTTTATTATTAGTTTATCTTATTTTATTTAGTTTAGGGTTTAGATTTTATTTATTTTTGTTTAGGCTTAAGTTTATTTTATTTTGTTTATTTTAGGTTTAGGTTTTTTTTTTTTTTTTAGGGTATAGGTTTTATTTTTTATTTATTTTTAGGTTTTTATTTTATTTTATTTTAAGTTTATTTTATTTTTTTTTAATGTTTAATTTTTATTTTATTTAATTTTTTTATTATTTGGTTTATCTTATTTTTTAGTTTAGTTTAGGTTTTAATTTATTTTATTTTATTTTAGTTTTTATTTTTTAATTTATTTTATTTGAGGTTTAGGTTTAGGTATAAGTTTTTTATTTTATTTTATTTTTTTATTTTATTTAAGTTTTAGTTTTTATATTTATTTTATTTTTAGGTTTTATTTAGATTAGGTTTGGTTAGGATTTAGGGTTTAGGGTTGTAGACTTTAGAGATTATGGATAAGGGTTGATGATGTAGGGCTTAGGGTTTAGGGTTCAGGGTTTTAGGATTACTTTTTAGGGTTTATGGTTTAAGGCATAGGGTTTAGGGTATTGGATTTTTTTAAAAAAATAAGTAAATTGGTAGGTTTTGGTATATTAGGTTTATTTAGTTTTATTTTTATTTATTTTAGTTTATTTTATTTTTTATTTTTATTTAGATTTATTTTTTATTTTATTTAGTTTGGCTAATTTATTTTAGGATGATTTATTTTAGTTTAGGTTTTCTATTTTAGTTTATTTTTTAGGTTTATGTTTAATTTTTAGTTTAGTTTTATTTTTATTTTATTTCTTAGGTTTAAGTTTTATTTTGTATTTTTAGGTTTAGTTTTAGGCTTCTATTTTATTTTTTATGTTTGGCATTAGGTTTTATTTTAGGTTTATTTCGGTTTTATTTTAGTTTAGGTTTAGGTTTATGGTTTATTTTATTTTATTTAGTTTAGGGTTTAAGTTTATTTATTTTAGTTTAGTTTATTTTATTTATTTTATTTATTTTAAGTTTTTTTTTTTTATAGGTTTATTTTTTTTGGTTTATTTTGTTTTATTTTTTATTTGTTTTATTATTTTATCTTAGGTTTATCTTATTTCTTTTAAATTTTTTTTATTTTTTTATTTTTAGGTTTATCTATTTTTTTAGTTTAGTTTAGGTTTTTTTATTTATTTAGTTTATCTTTTATTTTTTATTTTATTTTGTTTCTGAAGTTTTATTTGTGCTTGTATTTTATTTTATTATTTTATTTAAGTTTTAGTTTTTATATTTATTTTTTTTAGGTTTTATTTAATTTAGGTTTAAGTTTTTAGGATTTAGCGTTTAGGGTTTAGGATTGTAGATTTTAGGGATTATGGTTAAGGGTTCATGGTTTAGGGCTTAGGGCAAAGGTTTTAGGGTTTTACGGATTAATTTTTAGAGTTTATGATTTAGGGTTTAGGGTTTTAGGGTTTAGGGTTTAGGGTTTAGGGTTTTAAGTTTAAGGTTTAGGGTTTAGGGCTATAGGTTTAGGGTTTAGGGCTTAGGGTTGTAGGTTTAGGGTTTAGGATTTAGGGTTTTATTTATTTATTTTTTAATTTTTTAAATTAAGTAAACTAGTAGGTTTAGGTTTATTTAGTTTATTTATTTTAGATTACTTTATTTTTTATTTTTATTTAGGTATATTTTATTTTTATTTAGTTTAGTTTATTTATTTTAGGTTTATTTATTTTAATTTATTTATTTTTGTTTGAGTTTAGGTTAGTGTTTATTTTTTAGTTTAGTTTTATTTTTATTTTATTTTTAGGCTTAGGTTTTATTTTTTACTTTTATTTTTAGGTTTAGGCTTTTATATAATTTTTTTTAGGTTTAGGTTTTAGGTTTTTATTTTAGGTTTATTTTTAGGTATTATTTTTTATTTTAGGTTTATTTTAAGTTTATTTTATTTTATTTCATTTAGGTTTAGGTTTAGGTTTAGGTTTAGTTTATTTAGGATTATGTTTAGGTTTTCTTTATTTTAGCTTAGTTTATCTTAGTTTAGGTTTAGGTTTATTATATTTTTATTTTAAATTTAGGTTTTTGTTTTAGTTTTGTGTTTAGGTTTTATTTATTTATTTATTTTTAGGTTTTATGTTTAGTTTTATTTGTTAGGTTTAGACTTATATTTAGTTTTTATTTTATTTTATTTTAGGTTTATTTTATTTTTTATTTTTGGTTTAGTTTTTATTTTATTTAGGTTTTTTATTTTTTTAGGTTAGTTTAAGATTTTATTTTTTTATTTTAGTTTAGTTTTTATTTTTATTTTATTTTCTTTTTAGGTTTAAGTTTAGGTTTAGGTTTTAATTTATTTTTTTATTTTATTTTATTTTTTTATTTTATCATAGTTTAGGTTTATGTTTTTAGGCTTTTAGGGTTTAGGGTTTAGGTTTAGGGTTTAGGTTTAAGGTTTATATTTTAGGTTTATTTGCAGGTTTTATTTTTTAGTTTAGGTTTAGATTTATTTTTCATTTATTTTATTTTATTTAAATTAGGGTTTGGTTTAGTTTATTTTAGGTTTAAGTTTAAGTTTTATTTATTTTAGTTTAGGTTTAGATTTATTTTTTTATTTATTTTATTTGTATTTGGTTTAGTTTTTTTTAGTTTAGGGTTTGGGTTTTTTTTATTAATTTTATGTTTTTTTTAGGTTTATTATTTAGTTTAGGTTTTATTTAGTTTTATTTTATTTTATTTTATTTTACGTTTATTTATTATTTAGGTTTTATTTTTATTTATATTATTTTTTATTTAGTTTAGGTTTTTATTTATTTTATTTTGTTTATTTTTTAATTTTCTTATTATATTTTATTTTTAGGTTTAGGTTT
The DNA here is from genome assembly GCA_021442155.1 of Cymbidium sinense. Taxonomy (NCBI): domain Eukaryota; kingdom Viridiplantae; phylum Streptophyta; class Magnoliopsida; order Asparagales; family Orchidaceae; genus Cymbidium; species Cymbidium sinense. Next base: position 34,395,615 of record CM038214.1, read on the forward strand.
TTATTTTATTTTTATTTTTTATGTTTAGGTTTTTTAATTTTTTTTAATTTTAAGTTTTATTTACTTTTGGTTTAGTTTTAGGTTTTTAGGTTTAGAATTGTGGTTTGTGGATTTAGGTTTAAGGATTTCAGTTTCAGGCTTTAGGGTTTGTGGAAGGGTTTAAGTTTTTCAGGTTTGGTTCAGCTAGGATTAAGGGTTAGTTTAGGGTTTAGTGGTTAGGCTTTAGGTTTCAGTTTTAGGTTTCAGGGTTTAGGCTCAGCATTTGTGGTTTAGGGTGGGATTTTAGGTTTTGGTGGGTTTAAGTTTAAGGTTGGGTTGTTAGTTTGTGGTCACCATGGTTTAGGGTTTGCCTAGGGTCCAAGCTCAGTTTAGGGTTTAGGATTTAGGGTTTAGGGTTTAGGGTTAACGTTTAGGATTTTTTTTAAAAATTAGGTAAACAAGTATATTTAGCTTTTTTTTAGTTTGTTTAGTTTAACTTTTATTTATTTTAGTTTATCTCATTTTTTTATTTTATTTATGTTTATTTTTTATTTTATTTAGTTTATTTTATGTTTATTTATTTTTTTTTTTTATTTTTGTTTATATTTATTTTTTAGTTTAGTTTTATTTTATATTTTAGAAGGTTTTCTTTTTATTTTAGGTTTATGTTTAAGTTTTATTTTATTTTTTTAGGTTTAGGTTTTGGTTTTTTTTAGGTTTATTTTAGGTTTTATTTTTAGTTTAGGTTTAGGTTTATTTTAGTTTATTTAATTTTATTTAGTTAGGGTTTAGGTTTAGTTTAATTTAGCTTTACATTTAGGTTTAATTTATTTTAGTTTTGGTTTAGGTTTTTTATATCTGGTTTATTTTTGGTTTAGTTTTTTTAATTTAATGTTTATGTTTTATTTTTTATTTATTTCTAGGTTTTATTTTTAGGTTTATATTTTTGGATTAAGTTTTTATTTAGTTTTTATTTTATTTTATTTTAGGTTTATTTTATTTTTATTTTTTGTTTAGTTTTAATTTTATTTATGTTTTTTTATTTTTATGTTTTTTTTATTTTTTTTAGTTTATTTTAAGTTTTTTATATTTATTTTAGTTTAGTTTTTTACCTCTATTTTTTATATTTTTAGGTTTAGGTTTATAGGTTTTAGTTTAGATTTTATTTTATTTTATTTTATTATTTTATTTTGGTTTAGTTTAGCTATTTATTTTATTTTTAAGTTTTATTTTATATGAGGTTTTGTGGTTTTAGGCTTGGAGATCAGGGTTTGGGATAGGGTGCAGTGGGTTTAGTTTAGGGTGGTTGGCTCAGTAGGCCTGTTTAGGGTTGGAGGTTTAGGATTTAGTTTAGGGTTTAGGGTTTAGGGTTTAGGGTAGTTTTAGTGATAGGGTTTAGGGTAGGTTTATGGTTTATGGTTTAGGCTCATTTAAGTTTATGGTTTTAAAATTAAGCAAACCAAGAGGTTTAGTTTATTTAGTTTATTTTATTTGTTTTATGTATTATAGTTTATTTTATCTTATATTTTCATTTAGTTATTTTATTTTTAGTTTAGGTTTTATTTTATTTTATTTTTTAGGTTAAGGTTTAGATTTAGTTTATTTATTTTAGTTTGTTTTATTTTAGTTTTTTAGGTTTGGTTTTATTTTTATTTATTTAGTTTTGTTTTTATTTTATTTTCTTTGGTTTAGTTTTAGGTTTTGTTTTTTTTATTTTTAGGTTTTTTTTAGTTTAGGTTTAGGTTTATTTTAGTTTATTTTATTTTATTTAGTTTAGGTTTAGGTTTATATTTTAGATTTAGGTTTAGGTTTTATTTATTTTAGTTTAGGTTTATTTCTATGTTTATTTTTCTTATTTTAGGTTTAAGTTCTTTTTTTAGTTTAGGGTTTAGGTTTTATTTATTATTTATTTTTTAGGTTTATTTTTTAAGTTTAGGTTTTTATTTATTTATTTATTTTTAGAATTTTGTGCCCCATCCTTCAAGATATTTGATGGTAGTAGGAACCCAGGATAACACATTGCTCACTTTTGAGATGGTTGTTGCAAATCGGTGGCACACACTCCTTTCTGCCTTTTTGTTAGCAACGTGTTCCATTTGAATGGTGCATCAACCCAACGTTCGATGTAGATTTTTGCTGAGTTGGAGCAGCTCTTCATCAAGAGGTTTGCTGGAGCTCAACAAAGGGTGATTGTAGGCGACCTCATTATTGAGAAACAAAAACTCAACGAATCCCCTGTTGATTACATTCTCAGGTAACGCAACCTGTGCATGAATTGTGAACCACAACTATCCGAACAACATGACATTGAGATTCTTCTCAAAAATATCCATGGCCTGATCGCCTTCATACTTAAGGACTTTACCATCAAAACATTTGAGAAATTAATCAACAAGGTAGCTAGCCTTCAAGAGGAAGCCAAACGGTTGCCCTTTCCCGACCAATCATCTAGCCAAGCCACGTAAGGTGTTTGAGAAGAAGCTGGGGACCAGGTCAATGGATAGAGGGAAATGAGTTCAAGATGAGAGACTACGAGCTCAATGCCTCTTTGTCACCTCCTCTTCCACCACCGGCCATCATACCACTCGCCATGACCATTTCCAACACCTCGACCCGCAGTATTCATATCCATCGCCAGGTAGCTGCCTTCCACATACTCTTGTCGATAGATTGAATAAGCCATATGCATTCAAGAGGGAGATTGTTAGGAAAATCTTTATGAATCTCTTAAAGAAACTTGACTTTCAATTACCAGAGCCTAAGAGGTGAGAGGAAGTGGGCAAGAGCGATGATCCTAGCTATTGCCCGTACCACCGCATGTTTGGCCATGTCTTAGAGGATTGTATCATTTTTAAGGACTAGCTTGAGCTCAACTACAAGTTAAAGCCATAGTTATCCCTAAGGAATACTTATTTGAACAACCATCCAGTTTTGTTAGAGTAATCCTTAGGGATACTTACGATCCTTTTAAAACCAAAGAAAGCTAGGATATCACCCTATCCCAAACCTCTACGAAGATCATTTCTAAGATCAAAAAGCTTTCCTTGTAGGTGCATGAAGTATCTCAAACCTCCAAACCAAAGGAAGGTTTGCTAGTTGCAAAGGACAACTCGAGGAGTGTGACAACCTAGTAGCAGTAGTAGCTCACCATACTTGCCCCCATAATCCGAGTCCAGTACTCCCTCCACCATTGTAGCTACCACCTCTTCTACCGATAGGAGCATTGTATCTACAGATAAGGGCACTAAATCCCTTACTCTTCTTACTTTACTTGATTTCTATCATGTACCTCCACTTAAAAAGAAATTAATGAAGAAAGCTAATTCTACTTATATATTGTCTACTTATGATGCTTTTGATTTTATTCCTATTGAAATCTCTCTGAGTCTAAATAAAAATAATAGCTCTAATAGTTGTGATCCTTTCCTTTCTATTTCAAATTGACTATCCTTCTCTATATCAATTGGGTCCACCTCTTGAGATTGACTTGGAATCAATTGACTTTGAGGATCCCATAAGAGAAGCTATAGGCATGCCCGATGAGAAGGTAGAACTTTCCACAAGCTCATCATTCCAAGAAGTCAATGAAGTCAACCTATGCAGTGGCAAAGTTCTACCTCTGTGGTAGTACCTCAAGATAAGTAAGTAATTTGTTCTAGTGAGTAGATAGTCACTCCATAGGATGCTCCACCCATGGATATGCTTGTGGAAGACCAAGCCAGAGTTGATTACAATGTCCTAGCTCACCTTAGAAAGTTTCTAAGTAAGTAAGCATATATGACACCTCATCTTATCCAAAGAGATGAGGGAATTTCTTATCAAGGCCTTACTTTACCTAGAGATATGTTTATCTTAGTTGATTGCTACTAAAGAGGATACATGCCACTTGAAGGATATCTTAGGAGTTACATTCAATGATGAAGACTTACTCCTAGGATGATCGAGAACAACTGCCTCTTTACATTACAGTGGATGTTGGTAGATACTGGCTATCCAGAGTTCTGGTTGACCCAAGTGTATTAGTCAACATTATGAGTATAAGAACCCTTGCCTGCTTGGAGATCAACATCTCCAAACTCCAAAAAGAAAGGATGATATTGAAATGATTCAATTAATAAGGTGAGAGGGGCTTGTGGTGTTTATTTTGATGTACACCATGCGATCATAGGGGTACTTTGAGGTGATCGTGCATAACATTGAGATGTACTATCTCGAAAGATATTGGCATCACCCTATAATGGACCTAATCATGTAATAAGGACTCCTTAGGCATGATGGATCTTCAAATGTATGAGAGATTTCTCTCCTACTTTACATGGATGAATAAAATAGTGTTTATATTAAACTAGTTCTTATGGAGGCAAGCCTCCAAAGTTAATTACATCGTAAGAAATGAATTTTTTTAAGAATACTCATGATTAAAGTAACCAATTATCATCTCCAAAGATTTTAAGGTTAGACTATCAAAAGATTAGTTGTATTTGGAAAATCAACTCC